>JAAGEH010000376.1:4416753-4513915 GCA_011751065.1 Lasiurus cinereus
TTTCTTTCTTTCTTTCTTTCTTTCTTTCTTTCTTTCTTTCTTTCTTTCTTTCTTTCTTTCTTTCTTTCTTTCTTGGTACTCCTGTAGAGCTATAAACTTCCCTCTCAGGACTGCTTTTTTTAAAAATATATATTTTATTGATTTTTTACAGAGAGGAAGGGGGAGGGATAGAGAGTTAGAAACATCAATGAGAGAGAGACATTGATCAGCCGCCTCCTGCATGCCCCCTACTAGGGATGTGCCCATAACCAGAATACATGCCCTTGACTGGAATGGAACCTGGGACCTTTCAGTCCGCAGGCTGACGCTCTATCCACTGAGCCAAACTGGTTTCAGTAGGACTGCTTTCATTGCATCCCATAGGTTTTATTGTCATTAGTTTCCAGAATGTTTTTAATTTCTTCTTTGATCTCATTGGTAACCCAATCAATATTTAATTTCATGCTATTCAGTTTCCAAGTGTTTGAGTGTTTTGGATTGTTTTTATTGTAGTTTATTTCTAATATTTTGCCACTGTGGTCTGAAAAGATGCTTGGTATGATTTCAGTCTTCTTGAATTTGGGGAGACTGCTTGTAACCCAGTATGTGACTATTTTTGAAAATGTCCCATGTGCACTTTAGAAGAACGTATATTCTGCAGCTTTGGGGTGAAATGTTCTGAAGATGTCAATTAAGTCCATCTGACCTAGTGAGTCATTTAGGACTATTGTTTCTTTGCTTTTTTTTTTTTTTTTTTGTCTAGAGGATTTATCCAGTGACATCAGTGGTATATTAAAGTCCTCTACTATGATTGTATTGTTGTCTATCTCTCTCTTGACATCTTCCAGGAGATTTTTATGTATTTGGGTGCTCCTGCATTGGGTGCATATATGTTTACCAGGTTTATATCCTCTTGTTGTATCAATCCCTTTAATATTATGTAGTGGCCTTCCTTATCTCTTGTTATGGCCTTCATGTTGAGGTCTATTTTGTCAGATATGAGTATTGCTACCCCAGATTTTTTTTCATTTCCATTTGCCTGAAAGATATTTTTCTATCCCTTCACTTTCAGTCTGTGTTAGTCCCTTGTTCTGAGGGGGGTTTCTTGTAGACAGCATATATATGGGTTATGTTTTTTATCCATTCAGCCACTCGATGTCTTTTGATTGGAGCATTTAGACCATTTACATTTAAAGCTATTATTGAAAGATACTTGTTTGAAGCCATTTTTATTTTTTGAGGCTGTATTCCTTCTTACCTCTTTTGTTTCTTCTTTTTACAGCATTCCCTTTAGCATTTCTTGAATTGCTAGTTTGGTCATGGTAAATTCCCTTAGCCTTTTTTTGTCTGTGAAGCTCCTAATTGAGAAAGGGAACTTTAAATAATTAGGGTAGGCTTTTTATTAAAAAAAACAAGGAGAAAAAGGTCTGCAGAGGTTAAATGATATGCCAAGGTATTTATTTTCAGTAGTCAACAGCTGAACTTCCATGGACTTTTTTTCTCCAAATCATACCAGAGTACAGAGAAGTAATGCCGGAGCTACCATGGGCAGAGGATCCTTCCAAATGGGGGAATCAGTGGGCTGAACGAGGGACCAGAAGAAGATGACTGTTTAGTGACAGATACTGACTAGAGTACTGTGATGAGGCCATAGTGTTTTTTTTTGTTTCTGTCTGAGGCAATTGGGGGTTCACAGGATAAGAATGGAAAATCTCTTTTTTCCTTGTGAATGAGTAATTTATTAAGTGATTTACAATGAATGAGTAATTTTATTCAATGATTTACATTAAGCATTTAGAACAAGCATGTTAAACTTACAGCCTGCAGGTCACATGCAGCCCACAACCAATATTTTTGCGGCCCAGCCAATATAACGGTATGAAGATATGTTTTAATAAAGATTTAGTAACTTAATTTTTACAATATCCTGTTATAAATAATTATTAATAACAAACTACAACATCTGATAATGACTGGTTACTATAATCCTGTTACATTCATTTCCCTTATATGCCTTACACACAGATGCACCATTTCTCTCCACTAATACTAGCAATGAGTATTTTAGCAGCTGATTGCCATGTTTTTAGTCTTGTACTAACTTCTTTGGTGTAAAATATTTCGCTTTTGGAGAACAAGAAAACTAGGTTTATTTGCATCACATTTATTAATTTGTGCAGTTATTCAGTTAATGTTTAAGGCAAAATATTATTTTTTATTAAAATGTTTTATAATTTTATATTAAGGATGACTCATTTATTTAAGCCCTTTGTATTCAGCATGTCACTATTGAAATAAATCTATGTTTCCATGAAAATTGAAGCTTTTGTTTTTTTGTGGCTTATATAAACTTAACCCTTATTTATTTGGCTTGTGTTAGCCTTTAAGTTTGACATGCTTGTTGTAGGGTTTAACTAGCAGCAAGCAGTTCCTGAACACTGACTGCCACCTGCACCTGAACAGAAACTCCATCCTGCTCCACTTGCAGGGAACAGCATTCTGAGCATCTCCTCTGTTAGCTCATAGCACTGAAGAAGGGACAGCGAATGTCCCAAGGCCTGGGGTCCACGCTCATTTCCTTAACAAGCACCATTTCTAAAGCTCCTCTGGGGTCAGAGCCTCACCTTGCCCTTATCCCCTGAGCTCTGGTTCAGCTGGGCCTTTTCCTGAGGCTCTTCTGTCTCACGCCCTAATGCTGAACACAGTTATAGATGTGGCCTGAATTATCCCTTTCCATCAGTCTTCTTCAGCACTCCAAACCACCTGGAGAGAAGGGACTAACACCCGTCTAGGCACCATGCCCTGGAAAAAGCTACGATGTTTCAGGACAAATGGGAATAAACTTTGGACAGACACACAACCCATGCCTTCAAGATGAACACCTGTTTGGGTTGACATTGGTATTAAGAAATTCTAGTGGAATGTGATGAGTCCTTTGGTTGACCTGGTGCTCTAAGCATTGAGAACACGAGCTCATCTGTGCATCATTCACAAGGCTCTTTAGGATGGGATTCCTAAAGCAAAGCAGAAGGTGAATAAGAATTTGTTTGTTCACTTTTAATGCATGATGGCAAATGAAGAAAGTATTGTGAGATTAAACAAAGGTTAGAGAAGTAAAGGAAGGGTAGGTCTATCTTAGAAGCCATGGACATTTTTACATTTATGATTGCTGTTAACAGTAGATGTCATGGGCCAGAATTTGAACAAATATATTTTAGCAGAAAATGGTTTTGAGTAAGTCCTGTGTGCTGGAGCTACTAAGTACTAGAGATCAGTGATGCTGAATTCTTTTCAACAACACCTCATGGAATACAGATACATGAGGACAATGACCAGATGTGGTTTTCATAGTACAAGTGGACTAAAGGTGACAAGAATAGGACATTTCTTTGTGCGGAAGTATTGTGTATCCACTTCCAAAGAGAATCACTAACAAGCAGTTGACATTTCTAGTCTGTGGAGATATATAATACTAGAAGCCCAGTGCACGAATTTACACACCAATGGGGTCCCTTGGCCTTACCTATGTGATTGGGCTGAAACCGGCTCTCTGACATCTCCTGAGGGGCCTGGATTGTGAGAGGGTACAAACCAGGCCAAGGAACCTCACCAGTGCATGATTGGGGCCAGGGAGGGACATGGGATGCCTCAGGGTATGTCCAGCCTGTCTTGCTCAGTCCCAATCAGTAGGACTCCAGCAGCAAGCTAACCTAGAAAATCGGCCCCTTTTGGTCAGTGCACATCATAGCCAGCAGTCTTGGTATATCATTAGCATATTATGCTTTGTTTGGTTGAACAGATGACTAGATGACTGGAAACTTAGCATATTAGGCGTTTATTATATAGGATTAACCAGGCAAGTGAAGCATTGAAAGACATTTCAGGTGGAGGGGAGAATTGGAAAAATTGAATTGAGTCAGGAAACAATAAGGTATGTCGGGGTGGGTTTGCAAGTACTAGGATCATCATAATGTTGATTCCCAGGACAGGAACAGGGATGTCTGAGCAGAGACGAAGTCAGATACCAGCTCTGGGAACCCTGGTATGACGGTCCCTAGCAGTGACCAGCAGTCCTGGTGCAGGAGGAGAGAAGGGAAGCAGATCTGATCTTCCTGAGTTTGGGAGCAGGTAGAATAAGAAGGGGAAGAGAATGGATAATAGTAAGGAGAGAGTGAGATGTAGGTGGGGAGAAGCTCATACATGTCCTAAATGATGACAAGCTGCAGAGTGTGGTCAGGGCAGGATGTCCATGAAGTGGAGGGAGGTGACGGTTTTTGCACTGAGGTGCTAATGAAACAGTGAGAGTAGGAAGTGGATGAGGCAACTTCAGGGGCAAATATCGAGTTTCCTGCAGATGGAAGAGAAGGAGATTTTGGAAATAGTTGCCTAATTTGTCCCTAAATATGTGGCCTGATTGAGGGGTTTGTAGGGGACTGTGAGCAGGAAGTGGACAGTGACCTGCCTGGATAATGGGATCTCAAGGAGGGGGGCTACTGAAGCAACAAAAGCATATCTGGAGTTGGCCTTGTGCATACAGGTGAGTACTGACTGGCCTGCTGGTACAATGGAGACACCCATATCTGTGGGGAGAGCCAGTGCTTGCTCAGGTAGCCCCAGTGTCCTTCTTGTCTGAAATCCTCAGCTGCTACCTCCCTTTATGATTTTTAAAAGGCCCAAGGGTAATGACATGATCCTTCTGATGACAGATAAAGGGACCGGCCATTCAAGAGCTCAGCGTGAGCTCTCCACTGCTTTCTCAGTGCCCTCTCCTCCCTGCTCCTCTTTAGTCCTGTCTGCTCACTGGGAATCCAGACATTGTCTGGAATCCAGGACTAGCTTACTCGTCATTTCTGGAGCCCACCACCAAGTAGTTTCCCAGATCCTCAGCTCCTGGTTTTCCACAAACCATTGTGAGGTTCAGCTGAGCCAACAGGGTGATTCTCTTCTCTCCATAGACACCCATAAAGGCTAAAGCTCACACAGATGCACAGTGAGAGGACATACCCCAAAACTCAGGATAAGGGATCTAGTCCTCTGGGCACAACTGAGTGTCTCATTCACAGTGACAAGTGCCCACGTGTCTCCAGTGCCCTCCATGGAGCCTCTGTTTCAGCGACGCTCTTTCCCCTACGTTCTTGGGGTAACACTGGGGCAGAAACTGGTAGGCATGAGTCACCGTGTTGATACCTGGGCTCCTGCTCACTCATTGCAGTCCCTTGATGCTGAGATGCTGATCCAGACTTGAGGAGGTGGGTGGGATAATAGTGAATGTCACAGACTTCAGGTTATGGGGCAGTTGCTGAGACTGGAGGTGAAGCCTTTGGAATAGCACAATCTTTTCTTTCTACAAATAATAAAATGCCTGCTGTGCCGCTACAAGGCCTTGGAGATTGCATCAGTGAATAAATTGACCTTCTGGGTTCCTATCTCAGGAAACACAGTTGTAGGGGGCATACACCTCCCACTGTCACACACCTCTAACCAGAGATGTGCAAGCAGCCAGCCTGATTGTCCTGAGATCTCCTGCCAGTTAACCTCAAGTCTCCCACGTTCCAGAGACTGTTCCACAGTCTTATGTGTAGACCACTTGCTGCCTAAAGATCTCTGTCACCAAGATGGGCTACATGATTGACAGATGTCTCTAAACATCACATGTAAGGTCAGAGACACTTTACATAGACCTTTATACAGGGAAGGAGGGAGGGAGAGAGGTAGGGATGGAGTGCACACACAGGTGTAACACATGATTTTACATGTCTGTGTCACAAGTGACAGTTACCAGGCGAGGATCATCTTATTTTTGTAACTTGGAGGGGATTAATTTATATTAGCTTCCAAATTAAATTGAAGAAAAAAAAATAAAATGAATATACCTTAAATCCTCCAAGTTCCTGAAACACCTTCTGAAGAGGAACTTGTCAGATTTGAAAGTGGGTTAAAGTCATTGTCATGAGCTGCAATAACTTACCTCCAGTGGTCGAGTGATACATGGCACACGTGTTGTAGGGCTTCTGGTTCTGCCAGCATTGGAAGCAGACACCAAACTGAGCCTTTGCATGGGTTTGCCTCTAGACCACAATAAAATCGGTCAGAGTCAATATTTTAGGGTGCCTTCTAGAAGTCATTGTCCTGTCATCTCATACTAGGAAGACACAGGCTTTGTCCCAGGTCTGGTATTTCAGAGAGTCTGCATTGAGCTCCTGAGTCAGGCCCTGGGTTCCAGGACAGAAAAGCCAGACAAGGTCCCAGCCCCTGCACTTGAGGGCAGGGGCAGGGAAGTGTGGGGATAATGGGTCTACATCACCCTCCCATATGTCTGGTTGAAAAAATAGTACATAAAACCAAAGCATGTTGATAGAATCCTTCTGATTAAACAAACAGTTTAGATGATTGGAACACTATCTCTCAAGCTATTTGTATCTTTCATCTACATGTAAACAGAGTTATTCCTAATATGGGATCACTCTATATTCCCACTCACTGTTCATTTAACATGAATATTATCCCTGCCTTTTAATAATTTTGAACCTATGAATGCACAGCTGCATAGCACTTCTTATGATACATTGTGCATAACTGTCCTGCTGCCAACCTCTTGGCCAACCACATTCGTTTGTCCTCTAAAGTCCAGTTTGACTGCTATGAGCTCCAGGTAGCTCCAAATGTATAATCATTCACTATTCTCCAGAGCATGCTCACTGCATTCTCTTCCCTTAAAATGCTGTCACCTCATGCCATGTCTTATCTCCTTTAGATCGCAAGCTGGTTTCTAGCCAAGATGCTGCTCAATCAGATCTTTGTCCAGCTCTAAGCACAGCACTTGGCATACAGTGAACACTCAGTAAGGATGTGAACAACATAATTCTAAATGAGTTCCTCATAGTGTCAGAGAACTTTAATTGTCCATCAAAATCCATTCACCTGACTTGGGGCACACAGCAGGATGGCACTTCTCAGACCCCCTTGCTGCCTTATACTGCTGTTGCCAGTGGTAGAGGACAGGCACTGAGGTCCACCATGGCAGACCTGGAGGATACAATCCTCCAGCATGCATTTCTCTGTGACTTGTCCCCTCAGGTGATGGAAGCACATGGGGGTGATGCCCTAGTAATGAAGAAGGCCCATGAGGGAAGAACTCTGGGTTCTTGAGTGACCACAGAAGGATTTGTCCCTCCAATTTGAACACCTGACAACACTTGTATGTGGGAAAACATAGTGATATGCAATGGGAAATTTGGGGGATTTTCCCATAACTCAGCATAAGTTAATTCACCCATGAGAGGATTAAGCCACAGGATGAACTTACATGATTATCCATCTAGTCCATTTAAAATGACAAAGTCAGTTTGTCTCTAAGAACTGAGTTGATCTGTGGTGAATGGATCTGCTTATCTATTCACTCAGCAACTGTGCCTGAGCACTCAAACTGGGGCCTTGTGGAAAAATCATCAGGGCCCCTGCCCTCTAGGAGCTCACAGGCTGCAGGGAAAGTGGACACAACATGAAAACAAAAACATGTGGAAGGAAAGAGCAGGGGCTGTGTGGAAAAGGAGCAGGTGCTGCAAGAAGAGCTAGAGGGTCCTGGGAGAGGGGCTGAAAGGCTGCATTGAGGTGGCATTTATATTCCCAGCAGCAGGACCAGAAGGAGCCAGCCATGCACAAACTCAGGTGTATTTAGCTTGGCAGAAAGCACACTTAGAGGCAGAAAGTGTCTGGATAGGGAGGAGGTTAGAAAGATGGACGCGGTGACTGGAGGGAACTGGGAGGAGAAAAGGGAGGGAGGGAGGAAAGGGCTAGGGCCTGTTGCATAATAACTATACTAGTGATCTGTGGTATGCCAGTATTACCCCACACTGGAAACTTAGCCAACACACACTTATTAGCTCACATGTCTGTGATGAGGAATCCTGCACAGCTCATCTGGGGCTACTGTGGTTTCAAGTCAAGCAGGATCTGTGTCATTGAGGGTCTGAGCTCCTTCAGAGGGTTTTTGGGATTCAGTTTGGATGGAAGGCCTGACCTCCTCTCTAGCTGTTGTTTTCTTTCATTTCTAGGCCATGTGGGTCTCTCCAGATAATTAATTGCACAGAGGCCTGAACAAGTGCATAGGCACTGACATTTAAAAAAATTGTTTTAAATTGATTTTATAGAGAGAGGAAGGAAAAGAGACAGAGAGAGAAACATCAATGCAAGAGAGCAGCATTGATTAGTTGCCTTTTGTACCCACCCAAACCAGGGATAAAACCCAAAGCCCAGATATTGCCCTACGATGGAATCAAACCAGCAACTTTTTGGTGCCCAGGATGACACTCAACCAACTGAGCCACTCTGGCTGGGCCAGGCACTGACTTTTATAACAAAACTAGAGGCCCACTGCACAAAATTCATGCACTGGATTGGGGGGGGGGGGCGGTGTTCCTCAGCCCGGCCTGCACCATCTGCAATGCCAGACATCCCTCTCTCAATCTGGGACCACTGGCTCCTAACTGCTTGCCTGCCTGCCTGATCGCCCCTAACCACCTCTGCCTGCCTAGTCTCCCCTGATGGCCTGATTGCCTCAAACTGCCTCTGTCTTGGCCCCCACTACTGTGTCTTTGTCTGGAAGATGTCCAGTCCATCCAGTCTAATTAGCATATTACCTTTTTTTTTATTAGTATAGATCATGAAGGTCATCTTAGATCCCTTTGCCTCTTCTATAGAGTCACTAATGATATCCACACTTAAGGGGAGAGCACACATTCACACCACATGAGAAAGGTGAAGACCACGGGGAATCACTGAGGAGAGAACTGATGACCTTAGAGGTCCATGCCTTGCCCAGAATCACAGACGGTCAGAATGCAGAGACCAAGATAAACCCAATTGTTTGTCTTCAAAGTTGGGGTCTTAGGTGCATCCAGGTTTTCTCAAGGGCTCTGGAAAAGGCTATGCTGGTGGAATTGTGTACAGACATGTGGGAAATGGTGAGTGTTCAGTGGCCTAGATAGGCATTAGGTCAGTATTTGTTTGAAAAGGAACCCAGATCTGGAGCCATGCAGGTGCACTTCTGTCCACAATCCAATCAGGGTGGAGGGAGCCAGGCCCCCTTTATGCTGAGCTTACACAGTTCTGAATCACATCCTCACTGGATATTTGGGTAACTAAGCCCACAGAGAGTCAGATACTGCCCAATGTACATGACATACAGAGTTCAGAAAAGTTCAGACCTTCCAGGTGAAGGCTCCCACAGAGTTGGTCTGGAAATTAGAAATCCTGATATATTGGGAAGCTCTTATCTATTCCTCCCTATTTTGTGGCCTTTTTGTTATGGGATCCATAAAGGGAGCACTGGCATGTGCTGAAAACTAATTCCAGCAGGTCATAAATGCAAAAAGTTCATCAAAAGGTTGGTAGACCCTGAGCTTTCAGCAAGGGCTGGAAAATACATATTATTGTCTGTTGGAAATGGCTAAGGGCATTTTCCCAAATCTGAAAAGGATGCATAAAAGATTGCTTGATGCCAGACAGCTGAGAGGATTTCAATCTACATGTTATTACTTCCTGCTGGCCAAACACCTGAACAGTTGTAGGCAGTTCCTCCAATCTGACAATGGATTCTGTATACTAAATAAGACCCACGGAAGGCATGTGTACACACACACACACACACACACACACACACACACACACATTAGATTTAGTGACCTTGGGTGGTATTAGAAGAAAAGCAGACACAGAGGAGATGACAACAGGAAGGAAAAAGAAATTAGACACTATTGTGACAGTCCTCCTCCTACTTTATAGCTGCTACCTACCATGAACCTGGATATCTCTAAGAAGTACTTGCTGTATAACCCATTATCCAGGCAGGAGAGACAGACATAATGACTTATCTAGGATCAAAAAAAGGTAAGAATGAGGGGATGAGTGTGAACGCAGGTTTGTTTCCTCAACTCTGGGACCCTGGCTGCACCCAGAGCTTCTAGAGGGGAGTGTTAGGGCCACTGTGTACAGATATGGTGTTTCATGGAGAAGAGGGGTCCCCAGTCAGAAACCCACAGGACTATTTGTATAGCTGTCATTAGATGAGAGGACTCAGGGAAGACAATCCCAGCAACTAAGGTCACTTTCCAATAGAACTTGGAATCCCCATAACCAGACACCCACAATCTAGCAGCAAACCAACTGCCAGCTTACTTGCCAAGAGGCATTTGCCAGTGCAAGAAGTTCTCTTGCTGTGTTCCCAGTGATTGGTGGTCTTGCTTCCAGAGACCCCACAGGGAGGGCTTTTCCAGATGGTGCAGACATTGGTTCAACCCTTGTCCCCAATGTATCTGGCCATTTCCCAGAATAAGGCATAAGGTAACATAAGGTGGCCTGGGTTATACCTATGCAGGCCAGTTCACCCCTGTGCAGCCCATATCCCCTTCTCTTCATATAATGGGAAGAGGAGAACCCTGGGGCAGAAACTGGTTTCGAGACAGTGGATAACTTAGAGGTCCTGTTGTGATCACACCCCAGGAAAGGGCAGGCAGTTGGAAGTGGGCTTCCAGAGGGGTCCCTTATCTGTGCCAATGGGAATCCTAAGCCCTCAGGTTGTTATTCCTTTTCCTCCCCAGTGGAGGTCAGAGCAGATAACGGTGTGTGTGACTGGAGTGGAGGGTCACAGAGGTCACAGAACCAGCAAAACAGGGCTCTGAGGCTTTCCCCATGATGACTGGGAACTGTCTTTACAGAACTCTGTACAGGAGAACGGACTGGAGCTGACAGATGGGGTCCTCACCTCCATGCCCTTGCAGGAGACACAGGTGTCCCATCCATCCACAAGCGTGCAGCACAGCTTCAGGGTGAGTTCAGGTGTCGAGTTAATCCAGACTCCAGGACTGCATACAGTCAAAGGGAGCCCCAGGTTCTTGAAGCTGCTGTGCCATTCCCCAGAGATCCCTCCTAGAGTCCAATTTCCAAAGGAATCTGGGGACTGTCTTCTCCCCGCAACCCATTCTCACAGCCCAGCCCTTTTCGGATCAGATGCAAAGTGACTGCCCACAGTTTTAGGAACATCAGAGGAGAGACTTTTCACCATTCTACTTCATGCTCAGTTAAGAATATTTTTGCATTTTTCTACAGACTTTCCCTTTTAATATCCGTGACAAGTGCCCAAATTGGCCTGACAACCTTTGCACACCTTCTCCCACTCTTACACATCATCGTGATTAGTAAGATGTTTTTCCCAAAAGGACACGAGGCTCAGTGTACTAAGCTTGTTGCTTTGCCATTTGCTGAGCCAAGGACCACATCTCTGTGGCCCCTCCCGGTCAGGAGCTTGGGCCTCCCTGGACTGCACAATATACCAGGAGGGGGACCTGTTATCAGGGCTGGCAATCCATCTCTTCACTGCTGTGGGACCTGGACATGATCCTCTTCTGTTGCCATGTCAATGATGCTGTCCCGAACACCCCACTTGTCCTAATATGTAGACCCTTCTACCCCAGGAAAAGCCTCTGAATGCTCATCTTAGAATAGGATATTCTGCCAGAAATCCCAGGGTTGACATTGTTAACACAGTCATCATCTCCTAAGAGAATGACTAAGATACCAATGTGTCTCATCATAACTCACCTCCAAGTCTACTTTGCCTGCTGAGAACTTTTTCTCTTGTCCATGTAGAAAACATGAAAACACGTGATGAATTTTTCTGTGTTTCTTTGAGCCAAAGTGTAGACAATTGCAGTGAAGGAAAATCTCAACTGAATGAGATAATGCTTCAGAGAATTGTGGCTTTGCACCTTATTTTATACATTACAATTAAAAGAGGAGACTTCTGTGGGTTCCATGAAATCCATTGGTGATAGATTAGGGAGGCAGGAGAAATCAAAGCAGGAAATCTCTAGGATTGGAGAAAAGGTAAAATGAGACACATACTTGTCTTACATAGGTGTGTGCAGTATAGTTAATAGTCCACAATGAACTCAATAACAATGAGCAGATTTGTGGTCTTTGCAGAGTGATGCCTGTGCTTTGAGGGTTCTGAAAGAAGGAAAATTACGTTGACATTACAAAAATACACTGAATGGCCAGATTATTATGATCTCTGAATGCATAATAATCTGGATATTCAGTATACATATATATTAGAGGCCTGGTGCATTGGTGGGGTCCAGCCAGCCTGGCCAGGGGGAGGGGACATGGGCGGTTGAGGGGACAAACTCCTGGTTGAGGGGACAATTTGCATATTAGCCTTTTATTATATAGAATATACACTGAGTGGTCAGATTATTATATGTTCAGAGGTCATAATAATCTGGTCACTCAGTGTATGTTGCTGTAGATTAAAAATACAATAGACAGGCTCAGTTAAGGTAAAGATTGACCTTTGTCAGGGAAGATGGCAGCCTAGGACATGACTATCCACCATATGCTGCTTTTAGTTTAAAAAAACTTTAATTTCAGACCATCCTTTGTGGTCACTTTAGGTCTCTGAGTTTGCAAGGCCATCAGGTTAGCATGTGGTCTCTGAGATCACTCCTGCCTCACCTCTTGCTACCAATCACTGAGTGCTTGGGGTTTGGTCTGAGCTGCAGCCCCAACCCTCCTGGCAGTTTATGAGCTGCCTCTGATGGCATGTGCCCCCTCTGTCTCAACACAGGGTGGAAATAAGACCTTTACAGTGCTTGCAGCTGCAGGCCTGGACAGCATGCCCACCACACTGAACACACAGGTGCCAATGAACATCTTTGCTACCTGGGAGGTTGACTGCTCCAGCCCCACCTGCCTGCCCAGGCAGTGCAGCCTCACCTTAACCAAGCTACTGATCTATAAGGAGCTGGCAAAGGAGCTCAGCACTGTGGAGATAAGTGTGAAGATGCAGGGCTCCAAGAGCATCTTGAGGTCTGACGAGATTCTGCTGCCCCCCAGTGGTCAAGTGAAGACCGACCTGGCACTGACCTTCTCCCTGCCTTACCCCCACTTTTTAAGGAGAGAAGGCAAAGTTACAAATCATACTGTAGCAGAAGCAGCGCCTTAAAAACCAGACCATTCTGGGATACAAGACGCTCGCCATGGGCACCATTGACATGGCTGAGGTGATGCAGCGACCCCTCCAGGGTGGTCAGATGCTGAGCCTCCATAGCACCATCACAGAGACATCTGCCCATGTGGCTGAGGTCAGCATTTCCTCCGTGTCCAGCCAATCCATCGACCCTGAGGAAAGCACCCAGCAGGTTGGCTCCTAGGCCAAGTGCAGAGTTCATTACTCTGAGCAGCAGGCCAGCCTTGATCCCAGGCATGGGCAGGACCAAAAGGAGGAGGAGGACTTCTACTTTGAGGAGCCCAAAAAGCATCTCCAAGGAGTAGTAAGAATGTCATTCATGACCAAGAAACAAGATGCCAACAAGAAAGTTGGGGCATGGTTGTGCAGGATGCAAATGTGGGAGAAAGAAGTGAACTTGGAGCAGGAGTCTTCGGAGCACATCACTGAGGTGGAGGAGGACCTGGATCTGTTGTATGACTCACTAGAGAACCCCAGTGACAGTGGCCCATGACAGTCTCCTCAGTACCCCAAAGCCCTATCTCAAGCCATTCTTGGAAGAACTGTCTCACCCCAGATCTCAGAGGGAGATCTAGAACTTTCACAGTGCCCAAAG
This sequence comes from Lasiurus cinereus, assembly GCA_011751065.1. Classification (NCBI taxonomy): domain Eukaryota; kingdom Metazoa; phylum Chordata; class Mammalia; order Chiroptera; family Vespertilionidae; genus Lasiurus; species Lasiurus cinereus. The sequence continues at coordinate 4,430,355 of JAAGEH010000376.1, forward strand.
CCAGAAGGAGCCTCTAAATCCAACCCATGTGATGGAGATGAGCTGCTAGAAACCAGCAGGCGCATCACAAAGACAGAGTCTCTCCTCATCCCCTCCCCCAGATTCCATGGGCAGCAGGTGGGCTATTGGGGCTGGAGCACAACCATGAAGGAAGGACAGGTGGCACAGCCACACAACAAATAGGTCAACAGCCTGGACGACAAGCACTGTCCAGACCCACTGAGCCAGCTGCAGATACCTAGGATGACGTGTACGAACAACTGAACTGCATCCTCATCTCTGACAACAAGCTGCCTGAGAATATCCTCCTCCTCAACGTCTCTGACTGGCAGGGGCAGTTCCTGTTTGAGTCCTGTAGCAACACATGCAGCAACACCCGCTCCAAGGCTGAAGTCCAGGTGGCCTTCAGCACCATCATCTGGAGGATATGAAGATGTTGCTATAGAGGCTCAGCATCTGGCCTGAAGCCTGTGAAGATCCTGATGGTAGGGGTACAGCACTACTTCAGTGCTGTAGGTCTTCTTATGGAGCTGCTGTACTACAGCCTGTCTCCTAACCCCCGGTTGGGCTAAACTGAAATGTGCTCTTCCTGGTCACCCTGCTAGGTTCCCATCCCATGGCCAGGTACCTGGGCTTTGTGGAAATCCACTACAACAACTTTTTCCAGGCCCTGCCCAGGCAGGACCTGTTCTACAAGAAGGCCTAGAGGGCTGTGCAGGACACACTAGATATCCTTTTGAGAATCACACAGTTCATCTTGGGGGCCAATTGTGTCCAGTAACTGCCCATTATGGAGGCATACTCACCTACAAATGGAAGAGCTCCAATGAGAAGTCCTTGAACATCATTGCCTTTGCGGTGTTGGTGGAACTTGGAATAGTGGGACCATTTTGAGTCACATCAGGAGACTGAGATTATGCGGCTCCTGTGACTCTAGTGTGCTGTCGTCCACTCCACCATACAGGTCTGTGGCAAACAAGGAGGCCTGACCAACTCTATTCTTCTCCCCATCTGTGAGTGGAGGCATGTCCTCCTCCAGCTAGGGCATTGCCCTGAGCTAGTGGGGCTGCAGGAGGATTACTGGATGACAGCCCAGCCCACAGGGCAGAAGGAGAGACTCTGGAGAACAAAGACCAGGCTACTGCCAACCACACCCTCAAGTGCACCTTCCAGTCTCTCTAAGTCAGCAGGCTGCCTGGCAGGGGTGAGGCTGCAGTCACGTCCACTGTGTCGATGACAGTGGTCACCAAGGAGAAGAACAACAAGGTGATGTGTTTTCCTAAGAAAACCAAGGACAAGGATGTGAAGTACCAAAGCCAGTGCCTGGAGGGCATCAGCCACCCGATCTGCAGGGCCAAGCTTCTGCAGAACATACTGCGGGTCCTTGTCAACCGTGTGGAGTAGAACAACGTGAAGCTGTCACGTCAAACACTTCCTCACCTGCATCTTTGGATGTTCCAATCCCACCTTCTAGCCCTGTCTGTCCCCTGCCCTTTCCCCTGCCCTGGCCAAGCCCAGAAGGACCAGCTGCTTTTCTGCTCACATTTCAGTTTAGTACAGAGATAGATCCTAGAAACACAAAGTGTAAACTTTTCAGTGTGAATGTGCTCACAACCTAGAAACTAATGTGGTGGACCCAAGAGGGAGCCCTCAAAATACTCTGCTTATTACCCAGAACGCTCTGGTGAGTGGGAGGTCAGAAAGACAGTGTTGAGAGGCACAATCATTGAAGGTGTGGCCTCAGGATCCCTACAACACCCAATGAGAAAGGTTCTCACCATCAAGACCTGCCCTTCTTGGAAGCCAGGACTCTGCTTCCTGGGGAGTCAGTTTCAGTGTGTGCCTGACTCAGTGCTGGGTGGCAGAGGCCAAGGGCTGGCTCCCATTGGGGGCATACTCACAGAACATGGAGGCTGGTCAGCCCAGCCCTGGGCCCCAGCTGTCAATCAGCCAAGTGGTCTCAGCACCACCCTCTCGTGGTGTCCAATAAACTCTATCCTCACAAGGAAAACAGAAAAGAAAAAAGACCAGTATGGTACCGACCACCCAGGTACATTGACTGGACAAACTAGCCAAATATCAGGTGCCCACCTTCCTGGGAAGGGACCCCACTTTTGCCCCCACCTTTCTGTGTTGTTATAGAGCATTTGCTACCACCCAACCGGTGTAGGACCAACTCTTTAGCAGGTGAGCCCCTCCTTCTTCCCTCCACAGCCGCCTGTGTGCTGTGAGTCTTCAGGTCACTGCATCTTTCTGCGTGTTTGTTCCTTTGAACATGGGGAAATGGAGGCCCAATTGGGTTATTGTAGAGACTCAATGGGGTACTCCCAGGAAAGTGCTCCCTCGGTGCTTGGACAGTGGAGAGATGTGCCAGAGCGCCTGGTTGAGCCAACTGGTCATTTTCTTTTACTGTTGAGTAAGCCTCTGCCAAATTTGTGATTCTCCTCAGGGCCTTGGGCTAATTCTCTCTCATTTCATAAAGAGATCAGCGATTCCATTGGGGTGTCTTTGTCTTGGGTGAAGCCAGAGCAGAAAGCCCAGCAGTGAGCAATGGGCTTCCAGGGTCACCCAGCTATCTGAGATGGGGCTGATTTGGGCTCATTCATTCAGCAAATATATCAGAAGCCCTGCCAGATACAGACACATCTCTAGGCACTGACCATAATCCAGTGTCAGAGCAGACCCCAAGCCTGAATGCAGAGCTTCCTTCTAGTCAGGAGCTATTCAGTCACACTAGGCTACACAGGTTCATAGTGTCCACAGGACAGTAAATGTGACATCCTCCTGGACTCCTCTACGTAGGGATGAAGACTCCTTACTCCTTTTCCCCCTGCATCCTGGACATCTGCCTGGACCAGCACCTCCAGAATTTCCCAGCCTGATGATGCTTTTGGCATCCGTTGAGGCAACTTACCAGTCCCAGACCTGCCAAACCAGGCCCAGTGTCTCCATTCACAGCTGGAGCACTGAGGCCGAGACAGAGAAGAAGGGGAGGGTGGTGTGGTTGAGGGCGAGGGCATGTGGCTGGGCCACACAGAGAAGAGCTCCCAGAGGCTGAGGTTAGGCAGGAGCACAGAGTTGTTCAGGTCAGTGCCCATGGCCTGCAGTCTGGAGGACTTCTTGGAGTGGGAGTCTTGAACTGGGACTTCAGTGATGGAGATGGGAGGTTCCCTTCCTTGGAAGGCACACAAAAGGCAGTCCTGGTGGTAACATGTTCTCCTTCTGGATCTACAGAAGCAGCCCCTGAGCAAGACCAAGGAACACCTAAAGAGGAAACACCAACTCTAGTGCTCTCTCCAGAGCCAGAGCAGACTCCAGGAATAGCTGACACTGAACTTCGAGATGTAAAACCACCTGCAGCTTGTGAGCCACTCCTCAGTTCTGTGAGGCCTGTAGTCCCATGTCCTGAGCCTTAGTGTGTGTCAGCTGCCATAGCAGAGAGGACTTCCCCTCCCTGATAACAGCAATATAAAAAATGTCTGTGTTTATCTTACACATACTTAGAATTTTAGTGTATTTTTCTTATACTATTGAGTAAAATAAAATGTATTTAAAATAAAATGTAATAAGACTATATTAAAATAAATTTAAATTATATAAATTTTAATTCTATGATCCTTTAAAGCAGTGGTTCTCAACCTGTGGGTCGCGACCCCTTTGGGGTCCATCGATCCCATCATAAGCGTCGCCTAAGACCATCAGAAAACACAGATATTTACATTACAATTCATAACAGTAGCAAAATTACTGTTAGGAGGTAGCAAAGAAAATAATTTTATGGTTGGGGGTCACCACAACATGAGGAACTATATTAAAGGGTCCCGGCATTAGGAAGGTTGAGAACCACTGCTTTAAAGTATAAATTCCAATGTCAAGTACACTCACAATTTTTCACAACTGTAATATAACATCATAAATACTATCTAGTTCCAGAACATTTTAAGAACCCACAACCTAAGTATATGTCCTGACCAGGAATCAAACCTGCCACCTTTAGTGTATGGGATGACTCTCCAAGCAACTAATGAGGCACCCTGTCCAGGACCTGAGAGAGCAATATTTTCATTTTAATTTTTCATTCTGTAAACTTCAGTTGGATATCTTTTCATATACTTTTTGGTTTATTTCTTGTTTTAGAATTTCAGTTGAAGGGCTTTTGTCCTATTTCCCATTGGGTTGTCAGGAAATCTCAATTGTTATGGATATCAGCTTTTTACCATGTAACTTGCAAATGGTTTCTCTAGATTGCCATTTGTCTCCACTTGATGTGTGTTTTGGCAAGGTGATGCATTACATTTTGATGTGGACAAATCTGTCTTCTCTTATGCTTTTTGATTTTGTGTTTCAATTTGAGGGGAAAAGATGTTTTCCATCTTATCTGGAAGCTAGGCGAAGTTGTATTATGCTAATAGAGCCCTAAATGTCAGTGGTTTGCAGCAGTAAAGGTTAATTTTTTAAATTAAATCTTTATTATTCAGATTATTACATTTGTTTCTCTTTTTTCCCCTCCATAGTACCCCTCCACCCAGCTCCCACTCTTCCTTCTGCCCTTACCTCCCTCTCATTGACCTCATCCATAGGTGTATGATTTTTGTCCAGTCTCTCCCTGTACACCCCTCACCTCTTTCCCCCTGAGAATTATCAGTCCACTCCCTTTCTGTGCTCCTGATTCTATTCTATTATATTCACCAGTTTTTTCTGTTGATCCAATTTTTAATTCACTTAATTTTTAGATTCACTTGTTGATAGATAAGTATTTGTTGTTCATAATTTTTTGGCCTTTACCTTTTTCTTCTTCCTCTTCTAAAAGAGTACCTTTCAGCATTTCATATAATACTGGTTTGGAGTTGATGAACTCCTTTAGCTTTTTCTTCTCTGTGAAGCTCTTTATCTGCCCTACAATTCAGAATGATAGCTTTGCTGGATAGATTATTCTTGGTTGTAGGTTCTTGCTATTCATCACATTGAATATTTCTTGCCACTCCCATCTGGCCTGCATCGTTTCTGTTGAGAAATCAGCTGACAGTTGTATGGGTGCTCCCTTGTAGGTGATGAACTGTTTTTCTCTTGCTGCTTTTAGTATTCTCTCTTTGTCTTTTGCTCTTGGTATTTTAATTTTGATGTGTCTTGGTGTGGTCCTCTTTGGATTCCTTTTATTTGGGGTTCTGTGTGCTTCCTGGACTTGTAAGTCTATTTCTTTTACCAGATGTGGGAAGTTCTCAGTCATTATTTCTTGAAATAGGTTTTTAGTATCTTGCTCTCTCTCTTCTTCTGGCACCCCCACAATTCTGATGTTGGTTCGCTTGAAGCTGTCCCAGAGGCTCCTTACATTATCTTCACATTTTTGGATTCTTTTCTCTTCTTGCTTTTCCAGTTGAATGTTTTCTGCTTCTTTATATTTCAAATTTTTGACTTGATTCTTGCCTTTTTCTAGTCTGCTGTTAGGACTCTGTATAATATTTTTTATTTCAGTGTCTCTAGTTGGTCCTTTTTCATCTCCTCTTGGCTCTCACTAAATTTATCCATCTTTTCTAGCATATTCTTGAAAAACCTTATAAGCATGGTTTTGAACTCTATATCCAGTCGTTTTTTTCCCTCCATTTCTTTTGTTTGTGTTCCTTTCCCTTGTCTCGGCATTTTCACTATGCCGGGAGAACTTCTGTGTTGGATTCAGCCTTATGATACCAGACTTGCAAAACCGAAGAAGCCTCTGTTGAGCTTGGGATGGGTGGAGTCTCAGGGCTTAAGGGATCACCTTGCCTTCCAGTCGGCCCTGCCCTCCACGGCCCCTGAGTCTCACGTGACTGGGTAATCACTGGAGCGGTCCTTGTGCATGTGCGCCAGCAGTGCCTCTAGATCGCTGCCTTTCCGGCTCCCCTGTGCTCCAGGACCACACGAGTCTAGGTCCCCAGGGTTTCACTTGAAACAGGGGCTTAGTGGACTCAGAAGTGGCACAGTTGGGAGGGTCTGGCTCCTGCCCACTCGTGAAAGCCAGCGGCTCAATCAGCAATCTGTCCTCTGCGCAGTGCCATGCGTGCCACCAGACCTCTGATCTTTTGCGACTCCCCTAAATTTCCGTGCACCTCTCCCTTTTCACAGTCCAAACTCCCCCCGTATAAGTTTCGGCTGGATCTGAGGTTTAGTGTTGTAGGATAAGAAGTTCAATGCCTTTGAGAGTCTCTGTTTCCCTCCCGCCAGAGAAAACCAGCCAGGTATTCCGCCACCCGCTCTCTCCATGCGCGCGTCTCTGTACCTCAGCTTTTTGCAGCTCCTCTTGGTCTCTGTGAGCCCCTCTCTTTCCCTCTAGCTGTAGAACTTCCACTCAGCCAGCTTTCCTGTGGTTCTGGATGATGTCCGTTCTGTCTTTTAATTGTAGTTTTGAAATAGTTGTGCGAGGCAGCAGTGTAGGTGTTTACCTATGCCGCCATCTTGGATTCTCCAGTAAAGGTTAATTTTATAGTTATGTGACTTCAATGATCTGATGGATTTAAAAAGAGTTCCTGTTTTTGGATTGTTCACTTAATTAATTAATTAGTTAATAAGGATGAGGGTAACAACTTCCAAGCTCTTTATATATCAGAGTGGAAACCAGAAATTGACTTTTTATTTGACAGCTGCCTACGGTGGACATGACGTCTAGTTCTCCCTTTTTAACACCTGCCCATTTTCACATTCAGGAGGTCTGGGAGTGTGGTTCAGGGCCCCAGTGTGGAGGTATCAGCATATCTAACTGGCCTATTGCATTTTGGATCAGATGCTTTTTCAGTGGTTGTATATGGACATGAGACTTCAATGACTTTATAAGATTCTTTATACTGATGACCAGAAAAACTTCTGGATGTTCTCAATTAAATTAGAGTAGCCAGAGTGAGAGAAAGAGACAGAGCTGTTAGCCAGTAATAGCTGGTAGACAGTGGACTGAAGGGTCTTGGATTTGATATCAGTAAGGGTATATACCTTGGTTGCAGGCTAGCTCCTTGGCCCTAGTCTGGAAAAGTGTAGTAGGCAACCAGTTGATGTTTGTCTCTCACATGGATGTTTCTCTCTCTGTCTCTCCCTGTCTCTTCCATTCTCTCTAAAAATCAATGGAAACTTACCCTTGGGTGAGAATTAACAACAACAGCAATAACAATTTAGTGAGAAGAATGGCACTGCCACTTGCATTGAAGCTCCAGTCATATTAGCTGGATTCTTTAAGGCTTGCTCTTTTCACATGCAAAATGAGTTGCAAATATAAAATTAAGTAAAAAAGTGCTTAACATAAAGAGTTGGCATGTGCAGTCAATGAAAGAAAAATACCACATAATTTCACTCATTTATGGATAGTAAAGAACATTATAAACTGAAAAGATAGATACAGAGGCAGTAAAAGCATCAAACAGACTGTCAAATTACAGTGGGAAGGTTAGGGAGAGGGGGATAGGTCAATCAAAGGACTTGTATGCATGCATATAAGCATAACTAGTGGATGCAAGACACTGAGGGGTTAGCACATGCATGGGAATGGGGTGGGGGGCAATGAGAAGATATGTACACATGTAATACATTAATAAATAAATGAAAAAAAATAACCACTAAAAATTAAAAAAAGAGTTGGCATGTGGTGGGCACTCAGTATATATGGCCCATTACTATTATGAATACACTAGAGGCCCGATGCACGAAATTTGTGCAGGGGGGGTGATGTCCTTCAGCCCAGCCTGCTCCCTCTCCAATCTGGGACCTCAGGTAGGATCAGGCCTAACTGGGTAGTCGGACATCCTTCTCACAATCCAGAAATGCTGGCTTCCAACTGCTCACCTGCCCTCCTTCCTGATTGTCCCTAACCACTTCTGCCTGCCAGCCTGATCACCCCCTAACCACTCCCCTGCCAGCCTGATTGATGCCTAACTGCCCTACCCTGTGGGCGTGATCACCCCTAACTTCCCTCTTCTGCTGGCGTAGTCACCCCTAACTATCCTTCCCTGCAGGCTTGATCACCCCCAACTGCCCTCCCTTGCAGGCCTGGTCCCTGCCAACTGCCCTCCCCTGCTGGCCATCTTGTGGTGGTCAACTTGTGTCCACCTGGGGGCAGGATCTTTTGATCACATGGGGACAGTCATCTTGTATGTTGGAGTGATGGTCAATCTGCATATTACTCTTTTATTGGATAGAATAGAGGCCTGCTGCATAGGCGGGTGGGGGGGTGGGAAGGGGAGAGAGCTGCTGGTTTGTCCTGAAGGATGCCCTGGATGAGGGTGGGTGTTCCTTTGGGGCGTGGGGCCTCCTGGGTGAGGGGCCTGTGATGGTTTGCAGGCTGGTTACATCCCCCAGTGACCCAAGTTGAAGCCCTGGTATCTGGGATTTATTTATCTTCTACAATTGAAACTTTGTAGCCTGAAGCGGAGCCAAGCCTTCTGCTCACACAGCCATTGAAACTTTTTTGCCTTAAGCAGAGGCTGGGCCAGCCAGGGTGTGTGGAAAGCTTGGCTGCCTCCATCACCAGGGGCAACCCAAGCCTCTCTCCTGCTCTCTTTGTGGCCATAGCTATATTGGTTGGGGTTAATTTGCATACTCACTCTGATTTGCTGGTGGGCATGGTTTGTGGGTGTAGTGGAGGTACAGCCAATTTGCATATTACTCTTTTATTAGATAAGATATGTATGTAAACAATATCAGGTGGAAATAGAAAGTGTATCATCAACAAAATAATCTAGGATTAAGATGTTAACAGGGAGGGAGAAAAATGGCAGTGGAGTAGACAGACGCATCTGGAGCTTTGTCGCTGGACAGAGGGAGAGAGAGCAGCTGAGAGTCGTATTGGGAGTGTTTGTTGGCAAGTTAAGAGTCAGTTATCCTCCAGGAGAAGGTAGGGGACTGCTGCACGGGGCTCTCCTGGCCAGGCAGCCCCACTTCCACAGGGATTTTGTCTGCCGGAGCCACCAGCGCGAACCCAGAGACCTCGCCATCTTGCAGAGGGAAGTGGATGTCTGCGGCGGTCTGAAACCTGTGGCTGAAGCCCCACTGAACAGCCGGGGACCGGGGGACCCAGAACACCACTCTCCAATCTGCGCAGACACGGACTCAGAGGAGCTCCACACGGCACATGGAAAGGTCAGATTTCGCCTGGGATAAGGTGAGGTTTTCCGTCCCGCACAACAGAGACGCGCACACTGTGGGAACCGGGCTGTGGGAAAGCTGCCTCTGGAGAGGTCCAAGGATGTGGGGCAGGACATGATTCCTAAGTGTGGAGGCAAACTCTCAGAGCTGTTGACAGAGGGGAGCTCTGGAAAATGACTCATTTTGATCTGAGACAGAGGGACAGCCTGGGAATTATTTCAGTGTCCAGGCTGCAAAATCCTCACAAACCGGTTTTGAGAACCACAGAGTAACAGGATCTGAGCACAGCCTAGAGAGGTCCTGTGCTTAGTCTCAGAGGTCAATTCTGAAACACTGCCACCCAGTGGATGATGCACAAATTGACATTCGCATAACCACAAAAGAATAAAGAGATTAAAACACAATCAGCAGTGGAACACAGGGAACTGCAATACCCTCCCGCCTGGGAAACAGAAGTGCCAAGCAGAACAATAGCGGAAGTGAATGACCATTCTATTTTTTTTCTTTTTCTTTTTTTAAAATTTTTTATTTCATTTTATATTTTTTTCATTTTTGCATATTTTAATTAAAAAACAATTTTTTTCTTTCCTCCTCAATTGATTTTATCTTTTTAATTATTACATTTTTGTTTTCAACTAGTATTAGTACTAATATTATTTTACCATTTTGGAAAAAAACAAGTGTCATTTTGTTTTCCTGTTATTTTACTTCGGGATTAGAGTTCTACATTCTATTTTCATCTTTCCTTTAGCATAATTTTACTCTATTTCAACTCTACCTTTATGCCAACACTTTCCTCCTAACTTTCCCCTTTTTGTTGTCTTGTTTTCTCTTTCCCTTTTCTAACTTTAGATTCTCCCTATTCTTTCTCTTTACCTGGTTAAAATTTCACCCCACTTATATATTTAATTTCAAATCCCCTACTCCAAGCCCATACAAATCTCTCTCTTCTTGACTTCACTATCCAAAAAGTTGTTTTTCTCTATGACCTTTTGTTGCTCTTTGCCTCAACGGTGATTATATCAATTTTTTGTACTTTTTTGGTGAGATTGTTTTAGCTTATTCTACTTGTTTTATTTAGATTTTTGTTTGCTTTGACTTGGTTTGTTTTTTTTACCTCTCTTTTCCCTCACCTCCCTCCACACCAGTTGTTATTTGTAGTTTGTATTAATCTTCAGGTACTGGTTGTCAACATTTGTTGGGATTAGTGACTGTTCTATGGGCATTTTCTCCTGACACCTATATTTTGTTCCCCCTTTCTCTCTTATCCTCTTTCTTTGCACTCTGACTTTTCTCTTCCTCTTTTCTTCTCCTTCTTTTCCTTTTTATTTATTTTTTTGTTCACTTATTTATTTTTTTCTCCCTCTCCCAATTTGATTTTGGCATTTCTTTCTTTTCTTTTTTCCTCATTTTTCTCTTCTTCTTTCTGTACTTACCCGTAATTTGTCTTTCATTGGTGGTCACCTTATTTGTGATTATTAACATCCTGAATATATTTCTACTCAGTGCCTTGTGTGCTGTACCTGGTCGTGTTGTAGTTTGTGCCTTTCAATCAATGTGGGAGAGAGAACTACATAACCAGACACCCAGAGAAGAAAGACAATGGGCAGAAAAAGAAACAGCCCACATAAGACAGAAAGGCAAGTTTCACCAGAAAAAAAAGTAAACAAAATAGAAGCAGAAATAAGCCTGCCAGAGAAAGAGTTCAGAGAAATGATCATAAGGTGGATGAAAAGAATGAAAGACAAAATCAACAATGTGAGTAAGAGCCAAGAGGAAATGAAGAAGACCCAAGAGGAGATGAAGAAGCAGCAAGAAGAAATGCAGAAGAACCTAGTGGAGGTGCAGAATAATCAAGAAGAAATGAAAAATGACATCACTGCTATAAAGAACTCAATAGAAAGCATCAAAAGTAGACTAGAAGAAGCAGAGGACCGCATCAGTGAGCTAGAAGACACGGTAGGAAAAAATACCCAAGTACATCAGCTTCTAGAAAAAAAAGTTAAAAAGCAAGAGGAGAGCCTAAGGGAACTTTGGGATAACATGAAAAAAACAACAACATCCGCATAATTGGGGTTCCAGAAAGAGTGGAAACTGAACAAGGATTAGAGAACCTGTTTGAAGAAATAATGACAGAAAATTTCCCCAATATAGGAAAGAAAAAACCTACACAAATCCAAGAAGCTCACAGAGTCCTAAGCAAAATGAACCGCAACAAACCGACACCAAGGCACATTATAATTAAATTGGCAAACACCGACAACAAAGTAAGAATTTTAAAAGCAGCCAGAGAGAAACAGAAAGTTACCTACAAAGGAACCCCCTAAGACTAGCTACTGATTTCTCAACAGAAACTCATCAGGCCAGAAGGGAATGGAATGAAATATACAAAGTCATGCAAAGGAAGGGTCTGAATCCAAGAATACTGTACCCTGCAAGACTCTCAATCAAAATAGAAGGTGAAATCAGAAGTTTCACAGACAAAAAAGGACTAAGGGAATATATTACCACAAAACCAGCAATGCAAGAAATGTTGAAGGGTCTGCTGTAATAAAAAGAAAGAGGAAGCAAAGAAGGAACTCGGGGGTAAGGACTAAAAATGGCAACAGATAAGTACTTATCAATAATAACTTTAACTGTAAACGGATTAAATGCTCCAATCAAAAGACATAGAGTAACCGATTGGATAAGAAAACATGATCCATATATCTGCTGTCTGCAAGAAACCCACCTCAGGAAAAGAGATGCACACAGATTGAGGGTGAAGGGATGGAAGATGGTATTTCAGGCAAATGGAAATGAAAGCTGGGATTGCAATACTTATATGTGACAAATTAGATCTGAAAGTGAAGGACATAACAAGAGATAAAGAAGGCCACTTCATAATACTAAAGGGAATAATCCAACAAGAAGAAATAACTCTGGTAAACACATATGCACCCAATATAGGAGCATCTGAATACATAAAAAAAACTCTTGGAGGATATTAAAGGAGAGATTGACAGCAATACAATCATTTTAGGAGACTTTAATACCCCACTGTCACCATTGGACAAATCCTCTAAACAAAAAATCAGCAAAGAAACATCAATCCTAAATGACTCACTAGACCAGATGGAATTAATTGACATCTTCAGAACATTTCACCCCAAAGCCACAGAATATACATTCTTCTCTAGTGCACATGGGTCATTTTCAAAGATAGATAATATGTTGGGTCATAAGAGTAGTCTCTTCAAATTCAAGAAGATAGAAATTATATCAAGCATTTTCTCAGACTACAGTGGCATAAAACTGGAAATCAACTATATAATAAAAACAATAGAAAGAAATCAAACACACGGAGACTAAACAGCATGCTATTAAACAACGACTGGGTAACCAAAGAGATCAAGGAAGAAATAAAAAACATCATGACAACGAATGACAATGACAATACAACAATACAAAATTTATGGGACACAGTGAAAGCTGTCTTGAGAGGGAAGTTCAAAGCCCTACAAGCCTAATGCAAAAACCAGAAAACAACGGTAATAAATTAAATAACCCTGGAATTCAAAGAGCTAGAAATAGAGCAACAAGAAAAGCCCAACGTAAACAGAAGGAAGGAAATAGTAAAGATCAGAGCAGAGATAAACAACATGGAGACCAAAGAAACAATTCAAAAGATCAACAAAACCAAGAGCTGGTTCTTTGAAAGGATAAACAAGATTGATGGACCTCTAGCCAGGCTCACCAAGAAGCAAAGAGAGAAGACCCAAATATACAAAATCAGAAATGAAAGAGGAGAAATAACAAAAGAGTCTGCCGAAATACAAAGGATTGTTAAAAAATACTATGAACAACTCTATTCCAACAAATTGGACATCCTGCAAGTATTGGACATATTGCTAGAAAAATATAACCTTCCAAAACTCAATCAGGAAGAATCTAAACATATCAATAGGCCAATAACTATGGAAGAAATTGAGGCAGTCATCAAAAAGCTTCCAGCAAATAAAAGCCAGGGACCAGATGGCTACACAGGAGAGTTTTACCAAACATTAAAGGAAGAATTAAAACCTATCCTCCTCAGACTATTCAAAAACATTCAAGAAGAAGGAACACTTCCAAACATCTTCTATGAAGCCAGCATCACCCTAATACAAAAACCAGATAAAGACAACACAATGAAAGAGAATTATAGGCCAATATCTCTCATGAACATAGATGCCAAAATCCTCAACAAAATTCTAACAAATCGGATCCAGCAGTACATCAGAAAGATCATACACCATGACCAAGTAGGATTCATCCCAGGAATGCAGGGATGGTACAATATCCGCAAATCAATAAACGTGATACATCACATAAACAAATTGAGAGAAAAAAATCACATAGTCATATCAATTGATGCAGAAAAAGCATTTGACAAAATCCAACACTCTTTCTTGATAAAAACTCTCAGCAAAGTGGGAATAGAATGATCAGACCACACCATCATAAGAGCCATATATGATAAACCCACAGCTAACATCATACTCAATGGGCAAAAACTAAAACCATTTCCCCTAAGAACAGGAACAAGACAGGGATGCCCACTCTCACCTCTCCTGTTTGACATAGTACTGGAATTATTAGCCATTGCAATTAGACAAGAAGAAGAAATAAAAGCATCCAAATTGGAAAAGAAGAAGTAAAGCTGTCCTTATTTGCAGATGACATGATACTGTACATAAAAAATCCAAAGGACTCCATCCCAAAACTAATAGACTTAATAAATGAATTCAGCAATGTAGCAGGATACAAAGTTAATGCCAAGAAATCTGTGGCATTTCTGTACACTAATAGTGAAATTACAGAAAGAGAGACTCAAAAAGCAATCCCATTTACCATTGCACCAAAAAAATTAAGATACCTAGGAATAAACCTAACTAAAGAGGTAAAAGACCTATATGTAGAAAACTACAGGACACTGAAGAAACAGATAGAGGAAGATGTTAACAGATGGAAGAGCATACCATGCTCATGGATTGGGAGAATCAACATCATTAAAATGTTCATACTACCCAAAGCAATCTATAGATTCAATGCACTACCCATTAAAATACCAATGATATACTTCACAGACCTAGAAAGAATTCTTCATAGAAACATCTGGAACAACAACAACACAAAAACACGAATAGCCACAGCAATTCTGAGAAAGAAGAATAAGGTAGGTGGGATCTCAATACCAGATTTCAAGCTATATTACAAAGGAACTGTTCTCAAAACAGCCTGGTACTGGCACAAGAACAAACATATAGACCAATCGAATAAAATAGAGAATCCAGATATCCACCCAAACCACTATGCTCAACTAATATTTGACAAAGGAGGCATGAACATACAATGGAGCCAAGATAGCCTCTTCAACAAATGGTGTTGGGAAAATTGGACAGATACATGCAAAAAAATGAAACTGGATCACCAACTTACACCAAATACAAAAATAAACTCAAAATGGATACAACACTTAAACATTAGAAGGGAAAGCATAAAAATATTAGAGGAATCCACAGGCAGAGGCAGCACAATCTCAGACATATGCTGAAAGAACTTCTTCACTGATACTGCTCCAAAGGCAATGGAAGCTAAAGAAAAAATAAACAAATGGGACTATATCAAAATAAAAAGCTTTTGTACAGCAAAAGAAACCGTCAACAAATCAACAAGAAAGACCACTGTATGGGAGAACATATTTGCAAATGTTATCACTGATAAAGGTTTAATCTCCAACATCTACAGCCAACTTACACAACTTAATAAAAGGAAGATAAATGATCCAATAAAAAAAATGGGCAATGGACCTAAATAGAACCTTTTTGAAAGATGACAGAAGGAAGGCCAAGAGACACACGAAAATATGTTCAAAATCAATAATTATCTGAGAGATGCAAATCAAAATGACAATGCGATACCATCTCACACCTGTCAGAACGGCAATCATCAACAAATCAACAAACGACAAGTATTGGCGAGGATGCGGAGAAAAAGGAACCCTTGTTCGCAGTTGGTGGGAATGCAGACTGGTGCAGCCACTGTGGAGAACAGTATGGAGTTTTCTTAAAAAACGAAGAATGGATTCTCCCATTTGACCCAGCAATCCCACTCTTAGGAATTTATCCTAAGAAATGACAAATACCAATCAGAAAGGATTTATGCACCCTCATGTTCATAGCAACCCAATTTACAATATCTACAATTTGGAAACAGCCTAGGTGCCCGTCAGCAGATGAGTGGATCAGAAAACTGTGGTACATTTACACAATGGAATTCTATGCTGCCATTAAAAAGAAGCAACTCTTACCATTTGCAGCAACCTGGATGGAACTGGAGAGCCTTATGCTTAATTAAATAAGCCAGTCAATGAAGGAGAAGCACTACATGCTCTCCCTCATTTGTGGATAATAAAGAACATTGTAAACTGAAGAACAAAAGGATAGATACAGAGGCAGTAAAGCATCAGACTGTGATATTATAGCAGGAAGATTAAGGAGAGGTGGGGGTAGATAAGAGATCAATCAAAGGACTTGTATCTATGCATATAAGCATAATCAATGAACATAGACACTGGGGGGTTGGGGTATGCCTGGGAGGGAGAAGGGGCAATGGGATATGTATACATGTAACACAATAAAAAAAATAATGTATATGCCCAAATACCTATGCTTATATATATATTAAACCAAAGGTTGTATATTTCTATTACCAGGCTTGAAGTTCTTATTTGAGATAATCTAAAATTTCACTTGCTGTTGTGAATGGGGAATTTTTTAAATTATAATTTCTAATTTATTCTTACTTAATAATAGGAGCTATATTGCTTTTTTGATTGATTTATATCCAACAAACTCCCTGAATTCTATTAGCTTATCTATAGATGCCTTAAATGTTCACTGTAGACAATCATGATTTCTGTGAATTTGCTCTATTTTGCTCTTTCATTTTCAATTGCTGCACTGCAAAAAAAATTTTTTTTGTAGTACTCTTTTTCCACATAGGTCACAGTTCAAGTGCTGTAAGCGGGGAGTTCAAGTTATGCTTCTACTTCCTATGGATCTGTGGCTACATTTCCTGCACCAAAGAGACACTAATACCCTAGACTCTGGACCTTGGAGCTTAATTCCTTGTTAAAAATGCCATTAGGGCAACCCAAGCAACAGTTGTTGCTTATAATCTTTGCTCTGGTTTTCTTTTTGTTTCTCATGCTAGATATTCCATTTTTTTTAAAGCTTGGCCACAGAGTTGATTTTTGTTTGTTTGTTTGTTTTTATCATTTGTGTGTTATTTAGAATTTCTTTAATACAAACAAGCCATGTTTCAACAGCAATTTAAACTGCCATATTACTGAGAGCCCTCCTCCAAAATCTTACCTAGCCATAATCTCTGAGCCCTCCAACTTACTAAACACTTCTAACTCTGATGTATTATGATTCTGTGTGGAGATAGGAGACGGCATTTCAAGAGAGAAAACGGAATTCCTTCAGGTGCAGATATGAGAAAGCACATCGCATTTGAAGAATTAGTCAGCTTCTTCCCACCAACCATCCAAACAGATAATTTACATGTATACAAAAGAATTGGTGATTTAATTAATTTTTTATTTCATTAATTATTGAGTAGAGGTTCTTTAGAAAAGATAGTGAATTACTTAGGATATCCTGAACTGCAGTAACAAATTGGCCATGAAATAGGTAATAGTTTAAATGGAACACAATTTATTATCTCCTATGTTACACCCACCCAGTGGGTGTCTTCTTGGTGGATGGTGGCTCTGCGGGATGTGGAAAATAGAGACATACTCTTTCCACCATGTGACACCACCATCCCATTCAGCCTCCTGGCCATTTGTAAGCAATTGGTGCAAGTGGAAAGGAAGTCCAGAATGGGAGCACATGGATGCATTGGCTAGAACTCAGTCATAAGTCCACACTTCAATGCAAGGGAAGCTGGGAAGTATACTCTAGTTGAGTGACCAAGAAGTGCACAATTGAGATTTGGCTGAGCAGCTAATAGTCTCTGCCACAAGTACGATGGTTACAAGTGCCTGAGACACAAAAGAGGAAGGAATCTATCATCAAGCAGGGAAGGAAACATTACAATAAACATATTTGTGTTTGTTTTATTTTTGTTAATCCTCACCTGAGAATATTTTCCCATTGATTTTTAGGGAGAGTGGGAGAGAGAGGGAAAGACAGAGAGAAACATTGATGTGAGAGAAACACATTGCTTCATTGCCTCTTGCACAAGCACCGACCAGAGCCCAGACCTGGGAGGAGCCTGCAACTGTGGTATGCAGCTTTGACCAGAACCTGGGACCCTTTGGTCCAGAGGCCGATATTCTACCCACCGAGCCAAACCTGCTAGGATATTAATACAATATTTTTAAGTAAAAAATTATGATAGTCTAAGTTAAAGCACTGAAACAATAGGTACAAAATTTGAACTATGTAAGAACTATTTTAAATGAAGAGTTACCAAGAGCAGGTGTAGAAGTGAAGAATAACTGGATGACTGTGCCTGTGAGTACTTCACATCTGGGGAGCCTGTAACATAAACCTAGATATGACTCAAGAAATATCAAGTGCAAACTTATTGGTGCATAAAATGAACAATATTCCACAATAATCTCTCCAGAGGAGACACAAATAAGCAAGATATGGTTTTCCTACTTAATGGATTGAGAGAATACTCTGGAGAATGACAATTTTGCAAAGTTACAACAAAGTGAAGATTTAGGTGAGTTTTATGAAATCCATGGGTGATTAGGGAGAGAGGAGAAAGCAAAGTGTGGAAACTTCTGTGATTGGATAAATGGTAAAATGATAGGCACATACTTCTTTTACATAGGTGGATGTAGAATACTTTCAAGTCAACAATGAACTCAATAACAATGAAGGGGTTTGTGATCTCCGGAGAGCACATACCTTTGCTAATCCAAAGGTATGTTATCATAGATGCAAAAACGCAGTACACAGGCTCATTTAAGGTAAAGATTGATCTTTGTCAGGGAAGATACCAGACAAGGACATGACTACCCACTATGAGCTCCTTTTAGTTAGTATTATAATTTCAGACCATCCTTTGTGGTTACTTAAAGTCTCCAAGTTTGCAAGGCCTCCATGCAGGACTTCCTTGAGCTCGTCAGGTTAACATGTGGCACCTTTTTTCATCCATACGCCCTCTTTTTGTTCATAAATCAATAAAAATTATGCATTGAAGGTCAGAGTTAGTGTTTTGTCTTGCTGAACAATTGACCACTGGAAATGAGGGAAGATTATAACCTTAAATGCATTCAAGGTCGAATTTTTATTATTATTCAAAATAAAAAGGCAGGTGAATGGGAGGCCATGAGATCCTATAATATGTTCTTGTTAAAAAATACTCTGTATCAGTTTTAAATTTTGAGCTACCATAAGCAGCAGTCCTTTTGCTGCTTGTCTTAAGTTTTATTATCTTTCATTTAATATAACATTTACATACCAGAAACAAAAACAACAGCATTAAAGCAGTAACATTGTTTAGGAATAGAAAATGTCTAGTACTAGACAACAAAGCGAAGGAGGGGAATAAGCATCACAGCCAACCAAAATATCCTTTACAGGTATTTTCGTAATTGTTTATTAAGCTAATATATGTTTTCCTCTTCATCCACTGTCCCTTGTTCTTATGCTATGTTTGGCCAGATGAGTTAAGACTCTCTACTATTTCCTTATCATAACTGATCATCAGAATGTCATTGTCTAGTAGTTGGGAAAAATTAAAAGGTATCCAAATTCAAGTTTACATATGTAATAAGGAGGGTAGTAACAATATAAAAATCATTTGATGTACATTTAACCAATAATGATTAGGCGATATAAGAATAAGTTCTGAGCAGTAGTAATTTGTGAGCACCCAGGCCTTGTTGACTTCTTGGGATAGCTGTCAGCCCCATGGTCAGCGGTTTCTCAGTCTCTATGGTAGATGGAGGCCAGTGTCAGAGACAGATGTCCATTTGTGATTAGGCATCTGATAAGGTAACGTCCTTTTTAACATGTTGGACAGAGTCTTTAATTAATGAGTTTCAATAAACAAAACTCTACTGATTTTAAGTTTTGGTCTTTGAAGTCTTTGTCTCTTGAGAGTACTGTGAAATGAATGTACTAATTAATCAGACCCTATGACCTTCTTAGTGAGTCATGTAGAATGTCTGCTTTTAGTTTTCCTTATACTTGAAAACAAAAAGATTTAAAAATCAGCAGTATTTTAAATAGAGTCAAAACAACAATAATCATCTTCTCTTCATTTAGTCCCATACCCATATTTTGTTTATCCTGATTACTTGCCAGTATTTTAATGAACTCAGTTATTCCTTAGAGTTCTATACATCTTCATTCACTTAGAAGATATGACCTGCTTAGAAACCTGTAATTTAGAGTAAATCAGAGTCCTTTTCATGGATTTTTCTAAAGATGTAACATATTTGAAAATGCAGTAGTGTAAAACAATAACCACCTAGGAATGACAAAACACAGTGGCATCGTTATAGTTTTGATTGTATGCAATTAATAAAAAAAATCTTTGCTTTTTTGGTAAACTATAACATTTCAAGGCAATAATTTTTGGAAAATAATGATTATTTTAAAATGACAGAAAATAATATGAATATATATATGTATATATTTGGATTCAATACACAATTTCAATATTATAAGAACAAATAATATATAAGATTTTAGGACATTGTCCATGGCTTCTTGTATTGAACATTAGAAATAATTAATAAACTTCCAATGTTTGCGCCACATATATTCAGAGTCCCCCTGCCAGGTACCCTCACAGGGAACCATTCCTCTTGGCTGCCCTGGTATTGCTGATACCAGGACCACTGTTACACCTGAGAGTTTCTTATTTGAACTTTTCTTTTTCTTTTTATTAATTTTTTATACATATCTCCCCATGGCCCCTCCTCCCTCCCAGGCATACCCCAACCCCTCAGTGTCTGTGATCATTGGTTATGCTTATATGCATGCATACAAGTCCTTTGATTGATCACTTATTTACCTCACCTAACTTTAATCTTTCTGCTGTAATTTCACAGTCTGTTTTATGATTTTTGTCCCCCTGAGAATTATCAGTCTACTCCCTTTCTGTGCTCCTGATTCTATTATATTCACCAGTTTATTCTGTTGATCAAATTTTAATTCACATAATTTTAAGATTCACTTGTTGATAGATATGTATTTGTTGTTCATAATTTTTTGTCTTTTACCTTTTTCTTCTTCCTCTTCTTAAAGAGTACTTTTCACCATTTCATATAATACTGGTTTGGTGCTGATGAACTCCTTTAGCTTTTTCTTCTCTGTGAAGCTCTTTATCTGACCTTCAATTCTGAATGATAGGTTTGCTGGATAGATTATTCTTGGTTGTAGGTTCTTGCTATTCATCACATTGAATATTTCTTGCCACTCCCATCTGGCCTGCATCGTTTCTGTTGAGAAATCAGCTGACAGTTGTATGGGTGCTCCCTTGTAGGTAATGAACTGTTTTTCTCTTGCTGCTTTTAGTATTCTCTCTTTGTCTTTTGCTCTTGGTATTTTAATTATGATGTGTCTTGGTGTGGTCCTCTTTGGATTCCTTTTATATGGGGTTCTGTGTGCTTCCTGGACTTGTAAGTCTATTTCTTTTACCAGATGTGGGAAGTTTTCAGTCATTATTTCTTTAAATAGGTTTTCAGTATCTTGCTCTCTCTCTTCTTCTGGCACTCCCACAATTCTGATGTTGGTACGCTTGAAGCTGTCCCAGAGGCTCCTTACATTATCTTCACATTTTTGGATTCTTTTCTCTTCTTGCTTTTCCAGTTGAATGTTTTCTGCTTCTTTATATTTCAAATTTTTGACTTGATTCTTGCCTTTTTCTAGTCTGCTGTTAGGACTCTGTATAATATTTTTTATTTCAGTCAATGTCTCTAGTATGTCCTTTTTCATCTCCTCTTGGGTCTCACTAAATTTATCCAACTTTTCTAGCATATTCTTGAAAAACCTTATAAGCATGGTTTTGAACTCTATATTCAGTTGTTTTTTTTTCCTCCATTGCTTTTGTTTGTGTTCCCTTCCCTTGTCTTGGCATTTTCACTATGCTGGGGAAACTTCTGTGTTGAATTCAGCTTTATGATACCAGACTTGCAAAACCAAAGAAGCCTCTATTGAGCTTGGGATGGGTGGAGTCTCAGGGCTCAAGGGACCGCCTTGCCTTCCAGTCAGCCCCGCCCTCCACAGCCCCTGAGTCTCACGTGACTGGGTAATCGCTGGAGCGGTCCTTGTGCCCGAGCGCCCGCAGTGCCTCTAGACAGCTGCCCCTCCCGCTCCCCTGTGCACCAGGACCACACGAGACTAGGTCCCCAGGGTTTCACCTAAAACAGGGGCTTAGTGGACTCAGAAGTGGCACAGTTGGGAGGGTCTGTCTCCCGCCCACTCGCTAAAGCCCGAGGCACAATCAGCAATCTGTCCTCTGCGCAGTGCCGTGTGTGTCATCAGGCCTTTGATCTTTTGCGACTCCTCTAAATTTCCATGCACTTCTCCCTTTTCACAGTCCAAACTACCCCCTTGTGAGTTTTGGCTGGATCTGGGGTTTAGTGTTGTAGGATAAGAGGTTCAATGCCTTTGAGAGTCTCTGTCTCCCTCCCATCAGAGAAAACCAGCCAGGCACTCCGGCACCCGCTTTCTCCACGCGTGTGTCTCCGTACCTCAGCTTTTTGCAGCTCCTCTGGGTTTCTGTGAGCCCCTCTCTTTCCCTCTAGTTGTAGAACTTCCACTCAGCCAGCTTTCCTGTGGTTCTGGATGATGTCCGTTCTGTCTTTTAGTTGTAGTTTTGAAATAGTTGTGCAAGGCAGCAGTGTAGGTGTTTACCTATGCCGCCATCTTGGATTCCAATTCTCCCTATTTGACCTTTTCTTTGAATCTTTGTATATTTCTTCTTGGGCAGGTTGAAATCTTTAGAACATCTATTTTAAGAAAAATATATGTATACAAATAGCACAGTTATTTTTTAATTTGGCAAAGCTTCCCATGTAATTTCAAACACATTAAGTAGTCCTAAATAGTTAAAAAGGTTTCTCTAAATAAGCAGAGAGAATAAATCCTTGAGGTATTCCAGGGCCCATTGGAATGAACTCAAAGTCATCTTTTGTTTAAAAAGTCTCTTAAAATGGAAACTTTGGGAAGCTTTTCAAATATACTTATGCAAAAGATTATACTATGGCCTTTTTATAAATCTAAGAAAATCAAACACAGACTTATGGTAATAATTCTAAAAGACATTAATCATATTTACAAACAGTTTTAATGTTAAATATTTTGTCCAGACTACAGAATTCATCTTAATTCACAAAGTACTTAATATTTTTAGGCCAATACAAGATTACATCCTAATAATACCATCTGGAGGCTGAAAATTCATCACACATACCACATAGATGAACACATATCACATAAAGACCATACACATAATTTGAATTACTATTTTTTTTCAGAGAAAATGCAAGAATATTTTATATAAAACTTTCACAACATTTTATAGCCTCTAACTCCTTTTACAAACCTTTCCTCAACTTTCACAAACTTTCTAACTCATTCAGTAATAACTATCCTTAGAGAAACTTACATTTGTCTTTTTCCTTCAAATATGACTCCCCATACCTCAAGCCTTCTATTATCACAACTGTATAATTTCTTCCAACTTAACTGGAACTTTTAACTCTTAGGATCCTTAATTTACAATGATAACCACAAAAGTAAACAATCAACATTCCTTACATTGACATTGATGAACATATTTTAATCACACTCACATGTTCAAGAAACACACCTTCAACAAAGCATAAAACATTACACCAACAGCTCCAAATCCATTTTACAGACCTTCTATAATAAAAAACCCCAAAGCAGGTGAACTTAATACTTGCCTAGCAACCAATGTTTCAGTATTTCATGTTATTTCAAAATATCTAGACATTCAATAACTTTCATTAAAACTAAGTTAAAAAGAAATAGTAGAAATAAGCTAAAGTGATTTGTGTAGGTGGGTAAGGTATTTTTTTTTCTATTGGGGTAAGACATATCCTCCAGATATTTGTATTTTTTAAAAATGGTCTAGATGAGAGGTGTTGATGAACTCAGGTATTGTCACTGCTAAGGTTCTGGGACTTGGGTTTGATGAAGCTGATCATCTATAAGCCTCTGAAATGAAAAGGGGAGGTTTGGGGAAGGTAAAAGGATTTGGTGGGCTTTGAATTGTTTTTGGAGTCAATCTTCTGGCCCTGTGAAGACTTCATCTGTAAAACAAGCACAGTCATTTTCAATACCTTAGGGACTGGGTTGCCACCCAAATGTTGGCAAGGGACTGATAAAATCATTCATCCATTTTTGGAATGTTTCTTTCTATTTGTTACATTTTTTTCTAGTTTCCAGAAAGCACACACCTCTGAGAGGTATAAAGGCTTTCAGGTATATGAAACTTCTGTCCATCTCCCTTGGGAATGGCAAAACAGGTCCTAGATGCATGATAGTCTTAAAATTAATGGTCCCCACTCTGTACTGGGACCAGGTAGGTGGTGTAACAAAAGAATATTGGATTCTTTCTTGAGGGATTCAGGGTCAAGTTTCTCCCATTTGGGGAATATGTATCCAAAAGAAGACTGTCAAGTCACTGTGGGCTAGTTCCCCATCTACAGAGAGACATATGAGCAAGCCAAGTGTTAGAGGCATCTCTGTACATCTCTTGGCTGTTTGGGGCCATTCTGAGTAGGATGGTACCCTGTGAAGTCATCTCTAGGCTCCCATGGAAGATAGTAATGAAGAAAAGATAATTAGGAAACGTTTAGTCAGTCTCAAGGTTAGTTTCCTCCTGGAAAGTTTCTTCAAAATCATTAATTTCCCTTTTGATTCAGCATCTGTATAAGTATATGTGTAACTATTCTGGAAAAAGCATATGTAAGCATCACTGATTTCATTAAAAAGAATAAAAACCCACTCACTTAACAGGTGAATTGGGAAAGATTTATTAAGCAAACCATCCTATTTAATAAAAGAGTAATATGCAAATTGACCATCACTCCAAGACACAAGATGGCCATCCCTATGTTGATCAAAGATGGCTGCCCCATGTGGACACAAGATGGCTGCCACAAGATGGTCTGCAGTGGAGGGCAGTTGTGGGCAGTTGGGGGTGACCAGGCTGGCAGATGAGGGCAGTTGGGAGAGAACAGAACAGCAAGGAGGGTCATTTGGGGAGGATCCAGGCCTGCAGGGAGGGTAGCTGGGGGGGACCAGGCCTGCAGAGGAGGGCAGTTGTGGGTGATTGGGCAAGCAGAGGAGGGTAATTAGGGGAGACCAGGTCAGCAGGAGAGGGCAGTTGGGGGGCGGGAGGAAGCCAGGCCTGCAAGGGAGGGCAGTTATAGAGAGCAGGCTTGCAGGGGAAGGCAACTGAGGGGGACCAGGCCTGGAGAGGAGGGCAGTTGTGATAAAAAAAAGCCAGGAGGGAGGGCAGTTAGGGGTAATTGGGCCAGCAGAAGAAGGCAGTTGGAGATCAGGACAGAAGGAGAGGGCAGTTGGGGGGACAAGGCCACCAGGGGAGGACAGTTGTGGGGGATCAGGCCAGCAGGGAGGGCAGTTACAGGTGACTGGGCTGGCAGAGAAGGGCAGTAGGGGGAGACCAGGTCTGCAGGGGAAGGCAGTTGTGGGTGATCAGGCCAGCAGGGGAGGGCAGTTGGTGGGGGGGGGGGGTCAGGCCTGCAGGGGAGGGGAAGGCTGTTGAAGGAGGGCAGGCCTGCAGGAGAGGGCAGTTGGGGGCTACCAGGCCTGTAGAGGAGGACAGTTAGGGGAGACCAGACTGTCAAGGGAAGGCAGTTAGGGATGACTAGGCCAGCAAGGGAGGACAGTTAGAGGCAATCGGGCTGGCCGGGGAGCAGTTAGGTGTTGATCAGGTTGGTAGGGGAGTGGTTAGGGGGTGATCAGGCTGGCAGGCAGAATTTGTTAGGGGCAATCAGGCAGAGGCAGGCCAGCAGCTGGGAGCCAGCAGTTTTGGATTGTGAGTGGGATATCCAACCACTCATTTAGGCTCCATCCCAGGTCAGATATCCTTCAAGGGGTCACAGAGTGTAAAGGGTGCAGGCTGGACTGAGGACACTCCTCTTCTCCCTCCCCATGCACAAATTTTGTGCACTGGGCCTCTAGTGTGTATATATATATGTATATATATATACATATATATATACATACACACATATATTCCCATAACATTCCCTAGTTGGAAGGAAACAGGTTTTGATTAGAAAACAGACATTTGTATCAAAGCTTTATTTCGATTGTGAGAGCAATTAATTGGGTGCGGTTAAGAACAAGTAAAGTAGCCTCAGTATATACAGGGTACTTTGTGGCTCACCTGTTTTTAAAATAGATTTTTATTTTATTTATTTTTTATTCTCCCATTACCCTCCCAACCCTTTCCCCCCTTCATGCCCTTACCCCCCTGGTGTCTGTGTCCATTGGTTAGGCTTATATGCATGCATACAAGTCCTTTGGTTGATCTCCCTCCCTACCTTCACTCTGAAGTTTGATGGTCTGACTGATGTTTCTCTGTCTCTGGACCTGTTTTTGTTCATCAGTTTACGTTGTTCATTATATTCCATAAATGAGTGAGATCATGTGATATTTATCTTTCTCTGACTGGCTTATTTCACTTGGCATAATGCTCTCCAGTTCCATCCATGTTGTTGCAAATGATAGGAATTCCTTCTTTTTTAGCGCATTGTAGTATTCCATTTTTTAATCCACTCATCTGCTGATGGGCACTTAAGCTGTTTTCAAATCTTAGCTATGGTAAATTGTGCTGCTATGAACATAGGGATGCATATATCCTTTCTGATTGGTGTTTTTAGTTTCTTGGGATATATTCCTAGGTGTGGGATCACTGGGTCAAATGGGAGTTCCATTTTTAGTTTTTTGAGGAAACTCCATAACATTCTCCACAGTGGCTGCACCAGTCTACATTCCTATCAGCAGTGCACGAGGGTTCTTTTTTCTCCACATCCTTGTCAGCACTTATTTGTTGATTTGTTGATGATAGCCATTCTGAACGGTATGAGATGATAGAACATTGTTGTTTTGACTTGCATTTCTTGGATAATTAGTGACTTTGAGCATGTTTTTTTTTTTAATTTTTATTAATGTATTATACATATCTTCCCAATGTGCCCCCCCCCATTCCCATGCATACCGTAACCCCCCCGTGTCTTGTGTTCATTGGTTATACTTATATGCATGCATACAAGTCCTTTGGTTGATCTCTTATCTACCCACCTCTCCCTAACCTTCCCGCTGTAATTTGGCAGTCTGTTTGATGCTTTACTGCCTCTGTAACTATCTTTTTGTTCATCAGTTTATGATGTTCTTTATTATCCCTAAATGAGTGAGTCATGTGGTATTTTTCTTTCATTGACTGGCTTATTTCACTTAACATGAGGCTCTCCAGTTCCATCTATGTTGCTGCAAATGGTAAGAATTCCTTCTTTTTTTATGTCAGCATAGTATTCCATTGTGTAGATGTACCATAGTTTTCTAATTCACTCATCTGCTGATGGGCACCTAGGCTGTTTCCAAATTGTAGATATTGTAAATTGTGTTGCTATGAACATAGGGGTGCATAAATCCTTTCTGATTGGTGTTTCTAGTTTCTCAGGATATATTCCTAAGAGTGGGATTGCTGAGTCAAATGTGAGTTCCATTTTTAGGTTTTTGAGGAAATTCCATACTGTTCTCCACAGTGGCTGCACCAGTCTGCATTCCCACCAGCAGTGCACGAGGGTTCCTTTTTCTCTGCATCCTCACCAACACTTGTTTGTTGATTTGTTGATGATTGCCATTCTGACAGGTGTGAGATGGTATCGCATTGTCATTTTGATTTGCATCTCTCATATAATTAGTGACTTTGAGCACGTTTTCATGTGTCTCTTGGCCTTCTTTCTGTCGTCTTTTGAAAAGATTTTATTTAGGTCTATTGCTCATATTTTTATTGGATCATTTATCTTTCTTTTATTAAGCTGTATAAGTTGGCTGTAGATGTTGGAGATTTAACTTTATCAGTGATAACATTTGCAAATATGGTCTCCCATTCAGTAGGTTTTCTTGTTGTTTTGTTGGTTTCTTTTGCTGTGCAAAAGCTTTTTATTTTGATGTAGTCCCATTTGTTTATTTTCTCTTTAGTTTCCATTGCCCTTGGAGCAGTATCAGTGAAGAAGTTCTTTCGACATATGTCTGAGATTGTGCTGCCTGTAGATTCCTCTAGTATTTTTATGGTTTCCCATCTTATGTCTAAATCCTGTATCCATTTGGAGTTTATTTTTGTGTATGGTATAAGTTGGTGGTGTAGTTTCATTTTTTTGCAGGCATTTGTCCAATTTTTCCAACACCATTTATTGAAGAGACTCTCTGTACTCCATTGTATGTTCATGCCTCCTTTGTCAAATATTAATTGAGCATAGTGGTTTGGGTAGATATCTGGATTCTCTATTCTATTACATTGATCTATATGTTTGTTCTTGTGCCAGCACCAGACTGTTTTGAGAAGAGTTGCTTTCTAATACAGCTTGAAATCTGGTATTGAGATCCCACCTACTTTATTCTTCTTTCTCAGGATTGCTGTGGCTATTTGGGGTCTTTTTTTTGTTCCAGATGAATCTTTGGAGAGTTCTTTCTAGGTCTGTGAAATACATCGTTGGTATTTTAATGGGTAGTGCATTGAATCTATAGATTGCTTTGGGTAGTATGGACATTTTAATGATGTTGATTCTCCCAATTCATGAGCATGGTATGCTCTTTCTTCTATTTACGTCTTCCTCTATCTCTTTTATCAGTGTCCTGTAGTTTTCTGCGTATAGGTCTTTTACCTCCTTAGTTAAGTTTATTCCTAGGTATCATTTTTTTTTTGTGTGTGATTGTCGGAAACCAAATATTGTTCTCACTAAATGGATGTAAACAGGAAGCCAGAAGGCGGGTCAACCTTAATTGCTCTGAAAGGTCAGAGCTATTTACTCACTGTTTTGTTGAAACATTATTGGTTGAAGCAACCTCTATGTTTGTTTCTTGTTAATTTCTGTTTTTGTTATTTCCTGCCTAAAGGCTAGGGGTGTGTCCCAAAGCCTTAATAAAAGGGAGAAAAAGGCCAGAGCAAATGGCAGTCCTTTCCACTAGAGGAAGGCTCCCGCCTGGCCCCCCAATATCGCCAAATTTATGCTTTCAGTCTCTCATTTCGTTTGCGTGCCTCCTTCAGAACCCGAACCCTGACCCGGGAACCCTGAACCACGCGGGACGTGGAAAGAGGTTCCCACATCTGGCGCCTGACCGCGGGACGTCTGGAGGAGAAGGTATTATTCGCCTAAGAGCGAAGGAAGGAAAATTCACCAAGGAAAATGGTGAGGGAAGATTCACCTAGGAAAAGGTGAGGGGAATTCAATGTACGCAAAGCCCACGGATTAACTACAGAGTCGCGATCTGTAAGTAGGGTGGGAACGTCTTTTGCAGCCAGGCTAATGGGGAAGAATTCGGTTATAAATATAAAGCAAACTGTATTATAGACTTTTGGTTTGCAAGCTTAAGTAATGTGGTTTCTTGTTCAAATTAAAATCTTAGTTTGCATTTGGAATCAGAAATCTGTAATAAGTGAAACTCCACTGCTTAAACGGCCTCTGGTGTGGAGAAATTCAAAGGTTGCAGGAGAGGGCAAGGCTATCTGCTCTCCTGCAATGAGATTACTTAAGGTTTCACTTAAAAATTATAAGAGAAATCGCAGGGAAATGCTAATCTTGGCCAAATTAGGTGCTAGTTATTACTTCAGAAAGCGAAAAAGAAAGAAAAAATTTAAGATCTGTCTTTATCTTTTAAGCATGGAAAGAAATTCGGCCAGATCTGTTAGAGATGCTTTCCCCTGAAGTAAGCAAGATGTGGAGGAAGAGAGACACTGTGGAATCCAGTATGAAAGTCCACTCTCCCAGTATACTAATCTAAAGTCTCCTTTCTCGCCATGAAAAAGTTTTAAAAATTTAGAGATGTGTCTGGAATTTCTGTACTCGTGAGAAGAGAAGCCCGGCTTAAAAAGAAATGCGCGCAATTGTCCACCTTTTTGGACATATTAGACAGGGTTTTAAGCTGGAATCTCTCCGCAAAAGCTGCAGAAAAAGAAAAAACAGAACTGGTCTTTATTTTTTAAGAAAAATGGCGTAAAGGAGCCAAAAGGAGATGATTTTGTGTTATTAATCAAGGTTTTCAGCTAAATGCAAATTAAATTAGGAGAAAATAAAATTTCTCTAATAATTAGGAATTCAAAATACATTGTTGATTGGTCTAATAAAAAAAGATTAATTCTGTGATTCCCAACTGACAGTTTAAAAATATAATTGATATCTTAAGATAATTATAAAAAATATTATAATCTTTAAATCATATATGAATATATATATTTGATGGTTTTTTTCCATGTTAAAATTTCAAGGCTTTAACAGAGATGATTCTTGTAAAACTCCATGGGCCCAGAGTAATACAAGAAATTTGTTCTCTCTTTTTAAAGGACATCTTCTTAAATTTAACCGATCTAATATACTTGAAATTTCATGGAAAGCGTTATCAAATAAGAATTAATAACTATATTTTAAATGTTGTGAAGGTTTTGGCCTCTAAGAAGGAAACAAGGTAGCACTCTAGGGAGAGGCATAAACACTCAGCCTCTGAGAGATCCAGTCTCTCGGTGTCCTAGATGTCAGAGAGGTAACCATTGGGCAAGACAGTGTAAATCAAAATTTCATAGAAATGGGCAGCCTCTAAATCAAGATACAGGGTATAGTCAACCACCGGGAAACGGCCAGAGGGGTGCCCCCCAGTCTTGTTATTAATAGGGGAAACCTGCCCTGCAAGGCCCATAGTGGATTCCTTCATCCGAGCAACTCCAGGAAGCGCAGGCCTGGATCTTAACAGCACTACCATAACAGTCACTTTGACTCCTGATATTGCTCTGCAAGCTATTCCTACAGGAATTTGGGGTCCTATCTTGCCAGGAACATGGTAAAGAGGACGGTACAGACATCTAAGAATGTACTTCTTGCAGTACCAACAGTTACCAGCTGTACGGTAATATTTCCTGGGGCACATGGGGAAGTATTTTTGACTTATATTCCTGACCCTTCATGGGTAAGAACCGTTAGGTATACTGATTCCCCTGTTTCTTGTAGTCTCTAAGAAGGGCAAAATTAAGTAAATATTTCTTAAAATTCCAACATTAGAATTTAAAATGACAAAAAGCCCAAAGCCACCTGTATTCTTAAGCTAGAGGCGGGGCAACATTTGTGGCTTGTGAATCAGACATAAACAATTACTAAATTTCTTTTGCTTTAAAATTGAGATACCTACTTTAATTAATAAATTGGCTTTTTAAATAAAAATCAAAAGTTTTCAGCTAAATAAAGAGCCAATATTTTTGTAAGTAATTTGATTAAGTATTCTAATTAAGTAACTAAGACCTTGTCCATACAAAAAGAAATTGATAGCCAGTTTAAAATTGAATTGCCATGGCCTGGAACAAAAGAATTTCCTTACATAATATTATTCTACAATGTCATTATAATTTTTTTTGACAAATATCCCAAACAAACTTACAATCTAATTCTCTGAATATTTGGTAGCAATTAAAAAAAATAACATAAAAGGAATTAAGGCAGTGAGAAGGCACTTGAGCATTCTATATTGGCTTTTCTTGCTCTTTTTGCCAAGAAGGACCCTCCCACAGCTGTCACCTGAGCTTTCTGTTCATGCTGAGGTTGAAGCCTAGTGTTGGCTGGTACCATGAATCTGTCTCTCACCCAGTGGTGTGAGCTGGGCCCTTCCTGGAGAAGAAACCTGGGTTCCCCAAGATATGTGATCAGTGCTGGGACCCTGCCAGTAGGCGAGGGGATCCCAAGGCAGGTACTGGGCGTGGAGGCCACAAGGGCATTGGCTACCAAGGAGACGGAACTGAACCTCACATCAACCTGCTTGGCCCCGGAGGATGGCTGGTTAGCCAGAGACGGGCAACTGGAACTTATACGTTACACCGACCACCGCCTAAGCCAGGAACTGGGCCTTATGCCGCCCTGCTTTCCAATGACGGGTAAGGTGGGTTGGTACCGTATGGTAGTTCCTGACCTAAGACAGGCACAGTCGCAGAGGGGCCATCAGGAAAAAACTTGGGGATCAACAGAGGTTGATCCTCACCCCCCAACATTGCAGAGGGAGGTCTCCTGCCCCATGGCTACTTCACTTCCCACGTCCAGCTCCCATCGGGATCTAGGTGACAAGACAGAGACTTGGCCCAGCTCCATTCGGGACACAAATGACAGACAAAGATTTGGTGCAGCTCAGATCGGGACCCAGCAATAGACAGACTTGGCTAACAGCTGCCCTATATTCTAAATCCCACTTAACACCAGGAATACTCAGGGCCTACTCAAGAATGCAAATAAATCCTTTCCACTAATATTTACAGGATAAAGCTAAGATTGTTGTTAGAATATTAAATTTAATAATAAAATAGTAGTTAAATTTTCAAATTAATTTAATTGGTTAATTGAAATAGGTGAATATTCAAGAAAATTTAATTGTACTACATAAAGCATCATAATTACATAAAAAAGGGGTTTAGTACAGTAATATTATGTAAGGAAAAAGTATCCTGTAAGCAAATTACATCTAAAAAATTTTTTACTTAACAGCAAGACACCCATGAAAAACATGCATAGTATTAAAATAAGCCAAAGGAAAATCATTTGGGCAAAAATAAAAAGAATCTAAAGTCAAATTAATAGAAAAAATTCCTTTACTAACTTTTGGTCGAGAATGTTTATATATTTTCAGAAAAACAGCTCCAAGACCATGTGAATTCCTACAACAGAGAATGCTCCAGCTATGAAGACGAGAGGAGAAGCAGTCCAGAGATGGAAGATGCTGACGATACCTTGCCATCCTAACAGTCAGCAGCTGTGCATCGATGCAGGTTGCCCAGGACCAAACCAGAGAGGGTCGGACCTGCATTGCCACCATTTGTCCACCATCCAGAACTGAAATATCATTGCTAATACGTACATTCAAAAAACTGTTGGACATTGAAACTGGGACTCAAAGGACTGTTGGTCCAGAAAGAAAGATACTATAGACTTATTCATTTACCTCTTAGCATAGCCATTGTTGCTTGTCTTATTTTTTGTTCTTAATATTTATTTCTAGTCTGTAGGTTTAAGATTTTTTAGAGGAAAAGAAAACGGGGGAGATGTCGGAAACCAAATATTGTTCTCACTAAATGGATGTAAACAGGAAGCCAGAAGGCGGGTCAACCTTAATTGCTCTGAAAGGTCAGAGCTATTTACTCACTGTTTTGTTGAAACATTATTGGTTGAAGCAACCTCTATGTTTGTTTCTTGTTAATTTCTGTTTTTGTTATTTCCTGCCTAAAGGCTAGGGGTGTGTCCCAAAGCCTTAATAAAAGGGAGAAAAAGGCCAGAGCAAATGGCAGTCCTTTCCACTAGAGGAAGGCTCCCGTCTGGCCCCCCAATATCGCCAAATTTATGCTTTCAGTCTCTCATTTCGTTTGCGTGCGGCCTCCTTCAGAACCCGAACCCTGACCCGGGAACCCTGAACCACGCGGGACGTGGAAAGAGGTTCCCACATGTGATGGTAACTAGGATTGCCTTTTTAGTCTCTCTTTCTGTAAGTTCACTATTACTGAATAGAAATGCCATAGATTTCTTGGCATTAATTTTGTATCCTGTTACATTGCCAAATTCATTTATTAAGTCTATTAGTTTTTTTGATGCAGTCTTTCAAGTTTTTTATGTACAGTATTATGTCATCTGCAAATAAGGACAGCTTTACTTATTTTCCAATTTGGATGCCTTTTATTTCTTCCTCTTGTCTAATTGCAAAGGCTAATACTTCCAGTACCATGTCGAACAGGAGTGGTGAGAGTGGGCATCCCTGTCTTGTTCCTGTTTTTAGGGGAAATGATTTTAGTTTTTGCCCATTGAGTATGATTTTAACTGTGGGTTTATCATATATGGCTTTTATGATGTTGAAGTATGATCCTTCTAGTCCCACCTTGCTGAGAGTTTTATCAAGAAAGGGTGTTGGATATTGTACCATCCTTGCATTCAGGGATAAATCCTACTTGGTCATGGTGTATGATCTTTCTGATGTACTGCTGGATCCGATTTTCTAGAATTTTGTTGGGATTTTGTCACCTATGTTAATGAGGGATATTGGCCTGTAATCCTCTTTCATTGTGCTATCTTTATCTGGTTTTGGTATTATGGTAATGCTGGCTTCATAGAAGGTGTTTGGAAGTGTTCTTCCTTCTTGAATATTTCTGAATAGCCTGAGGACGATAGGTTTTAATAATTTCTTGAATGTTTGGTAGAACTGTTCTGTGTAACCATCTGGTCCCAGGCTTTTGTTTGCTGAAGCTTTTTGATGAATGCTTCAATTTCTCCCATAGTTATTGGACTACTGAGGTGTTTAGATTCTTCCTGATGGAGTTTTGTAAGGTTATATTTTTCCAGGAAAATGTCCATTCCCTGCACGTTGTCCAGTTTGTTGGAATGGAGTTGTTCACAGTATTTTTTAACAATCCTTTGTATTTCTGTGGGGTCTGTTGTTATTTCTCCCCTTTCATTTTTGATTTTGTTTATTTGGGTCTTCTCTCTTTGCTTCTTAGTGAGCCTGGCTGGAGGACCATCAATCTTGCTTATCCTTTCAAAGAACCAGCTCTTGGTTTTGTTGATCCTTTGAATTGTTTCTTTGATCTCTATGTCATTTATCTCTGCTCTGACCTTTACTCTTTCCTTCCTTCTGCTTACACTGGGCTTTTCTTGTTGCTCTCTTTCTAGCTCTTTGAGTTGTAGGGTTAGGTAATTATTACCGTTGTTTTCTGTTTTTTGCAGTAGGGCTATTAACTTCCCTCTGAAGACTGCTTTCACTGTGTCCCATAAATTTTATATTGTTCTGATGATGTTTTTTTATTTCTTCCTTGATCTCACTGGCTACTCAGTCATTGTTTAATAGCATGCTGTTTAGTCTCCATGTGTTTGATTTTTTTGTATTGTTTTTATTGTAGTTGATTTCCAGTTTTATGCCACTGTGATCTGAGAAAATGCTTGATATAATTTCTATCTTCTTGAATTTGAAGAGACTACTCTTATGACCCAACATATGATCTATCTTTGAAAATGACCCATGTGCACTAGAGAAGAATGTATATTCTGTGGCTTTGGGGTGAAATGTTCTGAAGATGTCAATTAATTCCATCTGGTCTAGTGAGTCATTTAGGATTGATGTTTCTTTGCTGATATTTTGTTTAGAGAATTTGTCCAGTGGTGATAGTGGGGTATTAAAGTCCACTACTATATTTGTATTGCTGTCAATCTTTCCTTTGATATCCTCCTGGAGTTTTTTTAATATATTTAGGTGCTTCAGAGTTATTTCTTCTTGTTGGATTAATCCCTTTAGTATTATGAAGTGGCCTTCCTTATCTCTTGTTATGTCCTTCACTTTGAGATCTAATTTGTCAGATATAAGTATTGCAACCACAGCTTTCTTGTTTTCATTTCATTTGCCTGAAAAACCGTCTTCCATACCTTCCCCCTTAGTCTGTTTGCATCTTTTATTCTGAGGTGGGTTTCTTGTAGACAGCAAATATATGGGTCACATTTTCTTACCAAATCCATTATCTTATGTCTTTTGATTGAAGAATTTAATCTATTTACAATTACAGTTATTATTGATAGTACTTATTTGTCGCCATTTTTATTCTTTACTCCTGTGTTCCTTCTTCACTTCCTATTTCTTTCTTTTTTTTCTTTTTCTTTACAGCAGATCCTTTAACATTTCTTGCATTGCTGGTTTGGTGGTAATATATTCTCTTAGTCCTTTTTTGTCTGTGAAGCTCCTGATTTCACCTTCAATTTTGATTGAAAGCCTTGCTGTGTACAGTATATTCTTGGATCCAAACCCTTCCTTTGCATGACTTTGTATATTTCATTCCATTCCCTTCTGGCCTGTTGAGTTTCTGTTGAGAAATCAGTTGCTAGTCTGATGGGGGTACATTGTAGGTAACTTTCTATCTCTCTGGCTGCTATTACAATTCTTACTTTGTCATTGGCGTTTGCCAATTTAATTATAATGTGCCTTGGTGTCAGTCTTTTGGGGTTAATTTTGCTTGGGACTCTGTTTCTTCCCTACCTCAGGGAAGTTTTCTGTCATTATTTCTTCAAACAGGTTTTCTATTCCTTGCCCAGTGTCCACTCTTTCTGGGACCTCAATTATGCGGATGTTGTTTTGTTTTGGGTTATCCCAAAGTTCCTTTAGGCTCTCCTCTTGCTTTTTAATTTTTTTTTTCTAGAAGCTGCTGTACGTGAATATTTTTTCTTACCTTGTCTTCTAGGTCACTGATGCGGTCCTCTGCTTCTTCTAGCCTACTTTTGATTCTTTCTATTAAATTCTTTACAGCAGCAATGTCATTTTTCATTTCTTCTGGATTCTTCTTAATTTCCTCTTGGTTCTTACTCATATTGTTGAATTTGTCTTCCATTCTTTTCAGTCACCTTATGTTCATTTCCCGGAATTCTTTCTCTGGGGGGTTGCTTGCCTCCATTTTGTTTACTTCCTTTTCTGGTGATGCCTGCTTTTCTTTCATATGTGGGCTGTTTTTTTTTCTTTGTCTGCCCATGGTCTTTCTTCTCCTGGTGTCTGGTTACGTAGTTCTCTTTCCCGCGTTGATATAAAGGCACAAAATACAACACAAGCAGGTACAATGCACAAGGCACTGAACAGAAATGTATTCACGATGTTAATAACCACAAATAAAGTCACAATCTGTGAGAGACAAATTAGGGGAAAGTAGAGAAAAAAGAAGAGACAAGAGGAAAAAAGAAAAGAAATGAGTGCCAAAATGAAATTGGGAGAAGGGAGAAAAATAGAGGGGAAAAAAAGAAAAAGAAAAAAGAGGAAGAAGAAAAAAATAAGAGAGAAATGAAAAAGAATAAGAAAGAAAACTGGAACAAATTATATATATGAGGGGGAAACTCCAATAGAACAGCCACTAATTCCAACAAAAGCCATAAGAAAAAGAGAAGAAAAGAGAATAAAGGAATGCCAAAATGAAATTGGGAGAAGGGGGAAAAAAGGAAAAAAAAAAGAAAGGAAAAAAATAAGAGAGAAAAGAAAGAGAGTAAGAAAGAGAAGGGGAACAAATTGTATATATGGGAGAAAACTGAAATAGATCAGCACTAATACCAACTATTTTCAGCTACCAGTACAGTGGTACCTTGAGATACTAGTGCTCTAACATATGAGATTTTTGAGATACGAGCCATCGAGCGAGCGATTTTTGCTTTGAAATACGAGCAACATTTGAGATAGGAGTAATCACGCAGATTGGCCGGCTGCGCATGACCCACCAGTTTACCATGACTCCAATGTCTCATAGTTTCCCATGCCTCGAGGTTATGGAACGAATTAAACTCGTATCTCGAGGTACCACTGTACCTGGAAATTAATACAAATTACAAATAACAACTAATATCAATGGAGGTGAGGGAAACAGAGATAAAAAACAAACAAAAACAAAGTAAACACAAAGCAAAATAAAACAAGTAGAATAAGCAAATCTCACAAAAAGTATAAAAAAATCGATATAATCAATGGTTAAGCAATAACAACTAAAGGACATAGAGAAAAACAATTTTTTGGATAGTGAAGACAGAGAAGTGAGAGGTGTGTATGGACTTGGAGTAGGGGATTCAAAATTAGATACATAAGTGGGGTGAAATTTTAACTGGGTAAAAAAGAAAGAATAGGGAAAATCTAAAGTAGGAAAAAGGTAAGAGAAACAAGGAAACAAAATGGCAAAAGTTAGGAAGAGAGTGTTGGCATAAAGGTAGAGTTGAGATAGTGCAAAATGATGTTAAAGGAAAGATGAAAATAGAATGTAGAACTCTAAGCCCAAAGTAAAATAAAGAGAAAATAAAATGACATTTCTTTTTTTCCCCAAAAAGATAAAATAGTAGTAATAATAAAACTGGTAAAAATAAAAATGTAATTATTAAAAAGGTAAAATCAATTGAGCGAAAAAGAAAAAAATTAGTTTTTTAATTAAAAGATGAAAAAATAAAAAATTAAATAATAAAAAATAAAAGAATAGAATGTGCAGTATTCAAAGTCATTCACTTCCTCTATTGTTCTGTTTGGCATGCCTGTTTCCCAGTCTGGGTTTCACGGCTGCTCAGTGTTGTAAGCCAGTCCTGGTTTTTAAGCAGGCCATGTGTCTTAATCTCTTTATTCTTTTGTGATTACACAAGAGTCAACTTGTGAGTCGTCCCCTGGGTGGCAGTGTTACAGAATTGACATTCAAGACTATAGGTCCTCTCTAGCCTGTGCTTAGATACTGCTTTCCCTGAATACCAGTTTGTGGGAGTGGGTTGCCCCAGAGCTGGTTCTCTGATGGTTATTCCACACTCTAATCCCCAGGTTCTAGAAAAACAACTTTCACCTGCAGTCTCTTAGGATGTACCCAACTGAGTGATCCTATGTATTGGGCTTAGCAATCTGAAGCAAGGATCTGAAGAGGAAAGAGTGCAAGTCTGCGCAGTCCCTCTTCTCCGCTCCTGTTCAAGCTCCTGTTCCAGGCTGTCCTTCTGCCTCAGATCAAAATGAGTTGCTTCTAAAGCTCCCTTCTGTTAATAGCTCTGAGGGCCCCCTTCCACATTTAGGAATCCATGCCCTGCCCAACATCCATGGATTTCTCTGGGTGCAGCTTTCTCCGAGTCCAGTTCCCACAGTGTGCGCATCTCTGTTCTGCAGGACCAGAGAACTCACCTTATCCCAGGCAAAATCTGACCTTTCTGTGTGGTGTGTAGAGCTCCTCTGAATCCGAGTGTTTGTGCCCATTGGGGAGCAGTGTTCTGGGTCCCACAGCTGTTTGGTGGATGCCATAGCTGTAGCTTTTCAGGATGCCATAAACATCCACTTTCCCCTTCAAGATGGCGCTGTCTCCACATTTGCACTGGTGGCTCCAGGAGAAAAAATCCCTTAGCAGTGGGGCTGCTTAGTCAGGGGAGCCCTGTCCAGCAGTCCCCCACCTTCTCTTGGAGGATATCTGTCCCTTAACTCGACAAGAAACGCTCCCAGTGCATCCTCAGCTGCTCTCTTTGTCTGCTCACTGACAAGGCTCCGGACATGTCAGTCTATTCTGCCACCATTTTTTTTCTCCTGATCATGTTTTCATATGTCTTTTGGCCTTCCTCTGTCTTCTTTAGAAAAGTTTCTATTTAGGTCTATTGCCCATTTTTTGTTTGGATTTTTGTTGTATGAGTTTCCTGTAAATGTTGGAGATTAAACCCTTATCAGTGATAATATTGGCAAGTATGTTCTCCCATACAGTGGGCTTTCTTGTTGTTTTGTTGATGGTTTCTTTTGCTGTGCAAAAGCTTTTTATTTTTACATCCTTAAGTTTATTCCTACGTATCTTATTTTTTTTGGTGTGATGGGATTGCTTTTTTTAGTCTCTCTGTAAGTTCACTATTGGTATAAAGAAATGCCATATTTTTCTTGGCATTAATTTTGTATCCTCTTACATTGCCAAATTCATTTATTAAGTCATTAGTTTTTTTGATGTCGTCTTTAGGGTTTTCTATGTACAGTATCATGTCATCTATGAATAAGGACAGTTTTTACTTTTCTAATTTGGATGCCTTTTATTTCATCTTCTTGTCTGATAGCAATGGCTAGTACTTCCAGGACTATGTCGAACAGGAGAGGTGAGAGTGGGCATCCCTGTCTTGTTCCTGTTCTTAGGGGAAATGGTTTTAGTTTTTGTCCATTGAGTATGATGTTAGCTGTGGGTTTCTCATATATGGCTTTTATGATGTTGAGGTATGATCCTTCTATTCCCACTTTGCTGAGAGTTTTTATCAAGAAAGGATGTTGGATTTTGTCAAATGCTTTTTCTGCATCAATTGATATGACTATGTGATTTTTATCTCACAATTTATGTGATGTATCACATTTATTGATTTGCGGATATTGAACCATCCCTGCATTCCTGGGATGAATCCTGCTTGGTCATGGTGTATGACCTTCTGATGTACTGCTGGATCCGGTTTGCTAGAATTTTGTTGAGGATTTTGGCATCTATGTTCATGAGAGATATTGGCCTATAATTCTCTTTCATTGTGTTGTCTTTATCTAGTTTTTGCATTAGGGTGATGCTGGCTTCATAGAAGATGTTTGGAAGTGTTCCTTCTTCTTGAATGTTTTTGAATAGTCTGAGGAGGATAGGTTTTAGTTCTTCCTTGAATGTTTGGTATAACTCTCCCCCATCTGGGCCTGGGATTTTGTTTGCTGAAGCTTTTTGATGATTGCTTCAATTTCTCCCATAGCTATTGACCTATTGAGATTTTTAGAATCTTCCTGGTTGAGTTTTGGAAGGTTGTATTTTTCCAGAAATATCTCCTTTTCCTCCAGGTTGTCTAGTTTGTTGGAATAGAGTTTTTCATAATATTAACAATCCTTTGTATTTCTGTGGGTCTTTTGTTATTTCACCTCTATCATTTCTGGTTTTATCTATTTGAATCCTCTCTTTTTGATTCTTAGTGAGCCTGGCTAGAAGTTCATCTATCTTGTTTATCCTTTCAAAGAAACACCTCTTGGTTTCATTGATATTTTATATTGGATTTTTTTTGGTGTCTTTGAGTAGTAGTATTAGATGATTTACTATCATTTTTTTGAGGTAGGCCTGTAAAATTATAAACTTCCCTCTCAGGACTGCTTTCATTGTGTCTTATAGGTTTTGGTTTGTTGTGTTTTTATTGTCACTAGTTTCCAGAATGTTTTCAATTTCTTTGTTGATCTCATTGGTAATCTAATCAGTATTTAATAACATGCTATTCAGTTTCCAAGTGTTTGAGTGTTTTGGATTGTTTTTATTGTAGTTTATTTCTAATATTATGTCATTGTGGTCTCAAAAGATACTTGGTATGATTTCTATCTTCTTGAATTTAGTGAGACTTTGCTTGTGACCCAGTATGTGGTCTTTTTTTTTGAAAATGTCCCTTGTGCACTTGAGAAGAACATATATTCCTCAACTTTGGGGTGAAATGTTCTAAAGATGTCAATTAAGTCCATCTGATCTAGTGAGTTATTTAGAATTGTTGTTTTTTTGGTGATTTTTTTCTCTCCAAGATTTATCCAGTGATGTCAGTTGTGTGTTAAAGTCCCATTCTATGATTGTATTGTTGTTTAACTTTCTCTTGGTATCTCCAGGAGATTTTTTATGTATTTGAGTGTTCCTGCATTGGGTACATATATGTTTACCAGGGTTATATCCTCTTGTTGTATCAATCTCTTTAGTATTATGAAGTGGCCTTCCTTATCTCTTATTTTGTCCTTCACTTTGAGATCTATTTTGTCAGATATAAGTATTGCTACCCCAGCCATTTTTTTCATTTCCATTTGCCTGAAAGATATTTTTCCATCCATTCACTTTCAGTCTGTGTGAGTCCATTGTTCTGAGGTGGGTCTCTTGTAGACAACATATATATGGGTCGCATTTTTTTATCCATTCAGCCACTTGATGTCTTTTTATTGGAGCATTTAGTCCATTTACATTTAAAGTTATTATTGAAAGGTACTTGTTTGTAGCCATTTTTATTTTTTGAGGCTGTGTTCCTTTTTACTTTTTTGTTTCTTCTTTTTTACAGCATTTCTTTCAGCTTTTCTTGCATTGCTAGTTTGGTAGTGATAAACTCTCTTAGCCTTTTTTGTCTGTGAACCTCCTGATTTTTTCTTCAATTTTGATTGATAGTCTTGCTGGATAGAGTATTCTTGGATTGAGTCCCTTGCTTTGCATTACTTTGTATTATCTCTTTCCATTCCCTTCCAGCTTGATGAGTTTCTGTTGAGAAATCATTTGATAATCTGATTGGGGATCCTTGTAGCTAACTCTTTGTCTCCCTCTTGCAGCCTTTAAGATTCACTCTTTGTCAATAACATTGGCCATTGTAATTATGGTGTGTCTTGGTGTGTGGGCCTTTTGGGATTCATCTTGCTTGGGACTCTGTACTTGAATAACTTTTTTCTTCCCATTATCAGGGAAGATTTCTGTCATTATTTTTTCCAATAAATTCTCTAATCCTTGCTGTTCTTTTGATCCTTCTGGCAGCCCTATTATATGTATATTATTTCATTTTGCATTGTCCCAAAGCTCCCTTAGGCTCTCCTCCTGCTTTTTAATTATTTTCTCTAGTTGCTGTTCAGATTGGGCTTGTTTCTGTAACTGATCTTCTAACTCGCTGATTTGGTCCTCTGCTTCTTGTAGTCTACTGTTACATCCTTACAGGGTGTTTTTGATTGTAGCTATATCATTTTTCATTTCTTCCCGATTTTTGCATAGGTTGTTGATTTTCTTGTCCATCTGGTGTATAAACTGTATGGCCATTACTCTGAATTCTTTTTCTGTCATGTTACATGCTTCCATTTCACTTATGTCCTTACTTGGTGATTCCTCCTTTTCTTTCCTCTGGAGATTGCTTCATTGTCTCTCCATTCTGATTATCACCAGAAGGTTCAGATGTCAAGTTATGGATGCCTGGACCATGTCCTGTGGGAGTTTTGCACCCACCAACTGTCACTAAAGAGCTCTGATAACAAAATGTGTATTGGTGAGGGTTGGTGGGAGCCACACTCGCCTTAGGTCAGAGTCACAGGCACTTAGTGTGGCCTCGTATGTGCACCTAAAATCAGGGACCCTGCCTGTGCCATGTTGAAACAGAGAATCCCCCACTGGTGTATGTAAAAAATCAAACTCCCCTATTGTGTGTCAGGAGTCAGAGGCTTCCTGTGTATATGCCAGGAATTGAGTATCAGAGGCTCTGTTTCTTGGTGCTACCTCACGCTGAGAATCAGGTCCCTGTGTGCACATACACCAAGAATTAGAGTCATTGATTCTTAGTGTGAATGTACTGGGAATCAGGGATCCCAGGCACAAGTAATGAGGAATGAAGTCTAGTCACTAGTGCTCATGCTGCCTCTTATGTAGAGATTCAGGGTCCCTGATCTGCCAAGGACATTGGGTTGCTCAGTCTCACTGTGTTGGTAGGAGGTCCAAGCCTTCTGTGTGCACTTGCTCTGAATCAAAGTCAGGTGACTCTGACCCTTAGTGTGGGTGTGAGGTCTGGTCATGTGGTATGCGCTGTGGCAAACAAACTCCCTGTGTCCATGCACCCAGGCTCAAATTCAGTGCTGCCTTTCTGTGTGGGCACAGGGTCTGGTTGTGGGAAACAAACTCCTCGAGACCACACATCCAGGTTCAAATTCAGCACAGCCTATCTGCTAAGGTGCAGGGTCTGGTAATGGGAAACAAATTCCCTGGGTTTGTACCCCCAGGTTCAAATTCAGTGCTGTCTCCTTGCCCTGCATTGGTACAGGATCTGATTACAGAAGACTGCTTTCCTAAGGATGAGCAACTAGGCTCGAATTCAGCTCATTCTCCCTGCCAGAGCACCAAGACAAGTTGCTGGAAACAAATTCCCTGAGTCTGCAAGTCTGGGCTCAAATTCAGTGCTGTCTCCCTACCAGGGTGCGGAGACTAGTCACAGGAAATAAACTTCCCATGTCCGACACCAAGGCTCAAAATCAGGCAGATTTGTCACTGCTTTGTGTGTGCAGAATGCCTTATTGTGTGGTTGGGGTCTGGTAGTTTCTATGTTGCTGCCATGGGGACCGCAGGGGAGGGGAATTTGTGACTCAAAGAAAGCTGCGGCTGGGTGCCTGGAGTCTTGGTATCCATGGGTCTGCAGCTGTGGTGGCAGGTCTTCTACCAGAGTGGCTATAGGGTCCTGGTTTGCTTCCAAGACAAGAGTGGGTGGTAGTGAGGCTAGGATCTTAGTTTCAAGCAGTTTTGTTCTTCAAGATTGCGTGGTCTCTATGCCGCCAGTGTCCTCTCTGGAGTGTTTGTGGTGGCAGTGGGGTTTTGCAGTCTAAGATTGCCTGGATTGGCAACCCCCTGAAAGAACTGCAAGGTCTATCTGTCCCTATTTTTTTCTTTTTTTTTTAAATTAATTTTTATTAATTTTTTATACATATCTCCCCATTGCCCCCCCTCCCTCCCAGGCATACCCCAACCCCCCAGTGTCTGTGATCATTGGCTATACTTATATGCATGCATACAAGTCCTTTGATTGATCACTTATCTACCTCACCTAACTTTAATCTTTCTGCTGTAATTTCACAGTGCTTGATGCTTTATGATTTTTGTCCTCCTGAGAATTATCAGTCTACTCCCTTTCTGTGCTCCTGATTCTATTATATTCATCAGTTTATTCTGTTGATCAAATTTTTAATTCACTTAATTTTTAGATTCACTTGTTGACAGATATGTATTTGTTGTTCATAATTTTTTGTCTTTTACCTTTTTCTTCTTCCTCTTCTTAAAGAGTACCTTTCAGCATTTCATATAATACTGGTTTGGAGTTGATGAACTCCTTTAGCTTTTTCTTTTCTGTGAAGCTCTTTATCTGCCCTTCAATTCTGAATGATAGCTTTGCTGGATAGATTATGCTTGGTTGTAGGTTCTTGCTGTTCATCACGTTGAATATTTTTTGCCACTCCCGTCTGGCCTGCATCGTTTCTGTTGAGAAATCAGCGGACAGTCATATGGGTGCTCCCTTGTAGGTAATGAACTGTTTTTCTCTTGCTGCTTTTAATATTCTCTCTTTGTCTTTTGCTCTTGGTATTTTAATTATGATGTGTCTTGGTGTGGTCCTCTTTGGATTCCTTTTATTTGGGGTTCTGTGTGCTTCCTGGACTTGTAAGTCCATTTCTTTTACCAGATGTGGGAAGTTTTCAGTCATTATTTCTTTAAATAGGTTTTCAGTATCTTGCTCTCTCTCTTCTTCTGGCACTCCCACAATTCTGATGTTGGTACGCTTGAAGCTGTCCCAGAGGCTCCTTACATTATCTTCACATTTTTGGATTCTTTTCTCTTCTTGC
Source organism: Lasiurus cinereus (assembly GCA_011751065.1). Taxonomy (NCBI): domain Eukaryota; kingdom Metazoa; phylum Chordata; class Mammalia; order Chiroptera; family Vespertilionidae; genus Lasiurus; species Lasiurus cinereus. The sequence continues at coordinate 4,474,574 of JAAGEH010000376.1, forward strand.
TTTTCCAGTTGAATGTTTTCTGCTTCTTTATATTTCAAATTTTTGACTTGATCCTTGCCTTTCTCTAGTCTGCTGTTAGGACTCTGTATAATAGTTTTTATTTCAGTCAGTGTATGTTTAATTTCTATTTGGTCCTTTATCATCTTTAGTTGGACCTTTTTCATCTCCTTTTGGGTCTCACTAAATTTATCCATCTTTTCTAGCATATTCTTGAAAAACCTTATAAGTGTGGTTTTGAACTCTATATCCAGTCGTTTTTTTCCCTCCATTTCTTTTGTTTGTGATCCCTTCCCTTGTCTCGGCATTTTCACTATGCTGGGGAAACTTCTGTGTTGAATTCAGCCTTATGATACCAGACACAAAACCGAAGAAGCCTCTATTGAGCTTGGATGGGTGGAGTCTCAGGGCTCAAGGGACCGCCTTGCCTTCCAGTCGGCCCTGCCCTCCACGGCCCCTGAGTCTCACATGCCTGGGTAATGGCTGGAGCCGTCCTTGTGCCTCTAACCGCTGACTTTCCAGCTCCCCTGCGCAGCAGGACCTCAGGAGTCTAGGTCTCTAGGGTTTCGTCCGAAACAGGGCTTAGTGGAGTCAGAAGTGGCACAGTTGGGAGGGTCTATCCCCCACCCACTTGCGAAAGCCAGCAGCACAATCAGCAATCTGTCCTGCGCGCCGTGCCGTGCGTGGCACCAGGCCTTTGATCGTTTGCGATTCCCCTAAGTTTCCATGCACTTCTCCCTTTTCACAGTCCAAACTCCCCCCGTATGAGTTTCAGCTGGATCTGGGGTTTAGTGTCGTAGGATAAGGGGTTCAATGCTTTTGAGAGTCTCCGTTTCCCTCCCGCCAGAGAAAGCCAGCCAGGTACTCCGGCACCACGCACGCGTCTCCGTACCTCAGCTTTTTGCAGCTCCTCTGGGTCTCCGTGAGCCCCTCTCTTTCCTTCTAGTTGTAGTACTCCCACTCAGCCAGCTTTCCTGTGGTTCTGGATGATGTCCGTTCTTTTAGTTGTAGTTTTGAAATTGTTGTGTGAGGCAGCAGTGTAGGTGTTTACCTATGCCGCCATCTTGGATTCCCCCTATCTGTCCCTATTTTACTCACACACACACACACGTCCACATACACCTCTATCGCTCCCTCACTCTCTCACACACTCTCCCACCCTACCTTCTTGCCGGTCACCATCTTGTCTCTATCTTTAAAATAGATTTTTATTGATTTCAGAGAGGAAGGGAGAGAGAAAGAGAGAGAGAGAGAGAGAGAGAAAGAGAGAGATTAATGATGAGAACTATCAATTGGCTGCCTCCTATGACCCCTTCTGGGGATAGAGCCCACAACTTGGGCATGTGCCCTTGACCAGAATCAAACCTGTGACCCTTCAGTCCACAGGCTGATGTTCTATCCCCTGAGCCAAACTTTCTCAGGCAGTGGCATCCCTCTTAATAATTTAAAATTCAAAATATTAGTGAGAAGGTGAAACAGTCTTGGGGACCGGGGAACCCCTATGCTTGTTTCTGTTTGTTTTCTATTTCTAAATCCTATTTCAGTTTCCTATAATCCTTAAAATGGGCAGACTTCTTTACAGGAGTTCACTTACAAACCTTATTTAGCAGTTCTGTTGTTGTGCTTCCAGAAAACAGGAGGCATATTAATTGGAATAGTTAGAATAGCCAGGATTACATGTTCTATCAGTTAAATTTCTTTGTGACCCAATCAGGGCCATAGAGAAAATGGAGAACAACTGCTGGTTCCTCTCTGGCTGAGAGCAGCTTTCCTCCAAAGGGAGCTGGTAGAATTCCTATTCTCATTTTTCCTTAAGTCAGTTGGGAGGGGTAGTGGAGGAGACAGAAGGGGAAGGAAGAAGGGAAGGGAAAGAACACATCTGGACAAGGAAGCTGAGAGAGCAAAAGATATAGTGGAAGTGCTATAGAAGGGGAAGAATGGAAAAAATATTTTTCACTTAAGAATTACCGAGGGAGGAGAAAATGGCGGCGGAGTAGACGGACGCATCTGGAGCTTTGTCGCTGGGCAGAGGGAGAGAGAGCGGCTGAGTTGCATTGGGAGTGTTTGTTGGCAAGCTAGGAGTCAGTTGTCCTCCAGGGGAAGGCGGAGAACTGCTGGAGGGGGCTCTCCCGGCCAGGCAGCCCCACTGCCACGGGGTTTTTGTCCGCCGGAGCCACCAGCGAGAACGCGGAGCCCGAGCCATCTTGCAGTGGGAGGTGGATGTCTGCAGCGGTCTGAAGCCTTCGGCTGGGCACCCATCGAGCAGCCAGGAACCCGGGGACCCAGAACTCCGCTCTCCAATCGGCGCAGACACTTGGCGGAATCAGAGATCCACAGAGCACATGGAAAGGTCAGATTGAGCCTGACTTAAGGGGGAGGTGGATGTCTGCCGAGGTCTGAAAGCTGCGGCTGATGGAGGCACCCACAGAGCAGCCAGGACCCAGAGCGCGGCTTCCCAGGCGGCAAAGACGCGCAGGCGGAGGATTCAGAGATCCACACGGTGGCGCGCGCAGAAGGGTCAGACTTAGCCTGGGCCAGGGTGCGGTCTCCTACCCCCGCAGGGCAGAGACGCGAACACTGTGGGAGCCGGGCTGCGGGAAAGCTGCCTCTGGAGAGGTCCGAGGAGGTGGTCAGGGCGTGATCCCTGAGTGTGAAGGCAGACCCTCTGAGCTGTTGACAGAGGAGAGCTCTGGAAAACAACTTTTTTTTTCTTTCTTTTTCTCTGGGGCAGAGGGACAACCTGGGAGTTATTGCAATGTCCAGGCTGCAAAACCCCCACAAACTGGTTTTGGGAACCACAGTAGCAGGATCTGAGCACAGCCTAGAGAGGTCCTGTGCTTTGTCTCAGAGATCAATTCCGAAACACTGCCACCCAATGGATGACACACAAACTGACTCTCGCATAACCACAACAGAATAAAGAGATTAAAACACCAAGAGGGGAACACAGGGAACTGTAGTACCTCCCCTACTGGGAAACAGGAGTGACAAGCAGAATAATAGTGGAAGTGAAGGACCATTCTATTTTTCTTTCTTTTTTCTTTTTTTTTTAAGTTTTAATCCTTTATTTTTCATTTTCACATATTTTAATTAAAAGAATATTTTTTTTCTTTCTGCCTCAATTGATTTTACCTTTATAATTATTACATTTTTGTTTTAAACTAGTATTATTAATTACTACTAGTACTTTACCGTTTTTGGAAAAAAAAAGTGTCATTTTGTTTTCTCTTTATTTTATTTCGGGATTAGAGTTCTACATTCTATTTTCATCTTCCCTTTAGCATAATTTTACTCCAACTCAACTCCACCTTTATGCCAACACTTTCCTCCTAACTTTCCCATTTTGCTGTCTTGTTTCTCTTTCCCTTTTCCAACTTTAGATTCTCCCTATTTTTCTCTTTACCTGGTTAAAATTTCACCCCATTTATATATCTAATTTCAAATCCCCTACTACAAGTCCACACAAACCTCTCCCCTCTAGTCTTCACTAGCCAAAAAGTTGTTTCTTCTCTATGTCCTTTTGTTGCTATTTGCCTGAAAAGTGATTATATCGATTTTTTGAAAAATTTTTTGATTGTTTTAGTTTATTCTACTTGTTTTATTTTGCTTTTTGCTTGCTTTGTTTTCTACCTCTCTTTTCCCTCATCTCCCTCGATACCAGTTGCTATTTGCAATTTGCATTAATCTCTAGGTACTGGTTGCTGGCCTTTATTGGGATTAGTGACTGTTCTATTGGAGTTGTCTCCTGACATCTATATTTTGTTCCTCTTTTCTCTCTTATACACTTTCTTTTCTCTCTGACTTTTTTCTCTTCCTCTTTCCTTCTCCTTTTTCTTCTTTTTATTTTCTTATTTTATTTTATTGTCCATTTATTTATCTTTTTTTTCTCACTCTCCCAATTTGATTTTGGCACTTCTTTCTTTTCTTTCTTCCTCATTTTCCTCTTCTTCTTTCTCTATTTACCCCTAAATTGTCCTTCTTTGGTGGTCACCTTATTTGTGATTATTAACATCTTGGATACATTTCTACTCAGTGCCTTGTGTGCTGTACCTGGTCGTGTTGTAGTTTGTGCCTTTCAATCAATGTGGGAGAGAGAACTACATAACCAGACACCCAGAGAAGAAAGACCATGGGCAGAAAAAGAAACAGCCCACAAAAGACAGAAAGGCAGGTTTCACCAGAAAAGGCAGTAAACGAAATAGAACCACAAATAAGCCTACCAGAGAAAGAGTTCAGAGAAATTATCATAATGTGGTTGAAAAGAATGGAAGACAAATTTGACAATATGAGTAAGAGCCAAGAGGAAATGAAGAAGAGCCAAGAGGAAATGAAGAAGAACCTAGAGGAGGTGAATAAGCGTGAAGAAGAAATGCAGAAGAAACTAGAGGTAGGTGCAGAATAAACAAGAAGAAATGAATAATGACGTCACTGCTATAAAGAACTCAATAGAAAGCATCAAAAGTAGACTAGAAGAAGCAGAGGACCGTATCAGTGAGCTAGAAGACACGGTAGGAAAAAATACCCAAGTACAGCAGCTTCTAGAAAAAAAAGTTAAAAAGCAAGAGGAGAGTCTAAGGGAACTTTGGGATAACATGAAACAAAATAACATCTGCATAATTGGGGTTCCAGAAAGAGTGGAAACTGAACAAGGATTAGAGAACGTGTTTGAAGAAATAATGACAGAAAATTTCCCCAATATAGAAAAGAAAAAACCCACCCAAATCCAAGAAGCTCACAGAGTCCCAAGCAAAATGAACCCCAACAAACCGACACCAAGGCACATTATAATTAAATTGGCAAACACCGACGACAAAGAATCTTAAAAGCAGCCAGAGAGAAACAGAAAGTTACCTACAAAGGAACCCCCATAAGACTAGCTACTGACTTCTCAACAGAAACTCGTCAGGCCAGAAGAGAATGGAATGAAATATACAAAGTCATGCAAAGGAAGGGTCTGAATCCAAGAACACTGTACCCTGCAAGACTCTCAATCAAAATTGAAGGTGAAATCAAAAGCTTTACAGACAAAAAAGAACTAAGGGAATATATTACCACCAAACCAGCAATGCAAGAAATGTTAAAAGGTCTGCTGTAATAAAAAGAAAGAGGAAGCGAAGAAGGAACTCAGGGGTAAGGACTAAAAATGGCAACAGATAAGTACTTATCAATAATAACTTTAAATGTAAACGGATTAAATGCTCCAATCAAAAGACATAGGGTAACCGATTGGATAAGAAAACATGATCCATATATCTGCTGTCTGCAAGAAACCCACCTTAGGAAAAAAGATGCACACAGATTGAGGGTGAAGGGATGGAACATGGTATTTCAGGCAAATGGAAATGAAAAAAAAGCTGGGGTTGCAATACTTATAGCTGACAAATTAGATCTCAAAGTAAAGGACATAACAAGAGATAAAGAAGGCCACTTCATAATACTAAAGGGAACAATCCAACAAGAAGAAATAACTCTGGTAAACATATATGCCCCCAATATAGGAGCACCTAAATACATAAAAAAAACTCTTGGAGGATATTAAGGGAGAGATTGACAGCAATACAATCATAGTAGGAGACTTTAATACCCCACTGTCACCATTGGACAAATCCTCTAAACAAAAAATCAGCAAAGAAACATCAATCCTAAATGACTCACTAGACCAGATGGAATTAATTGACATCTTCAGAACATTTCACCCCAAAGCCACAGAATATAAATTCTTCTCCAGTGCACATGGGTCATTTTCAAAGATAGATCATATGTTGGGTCATAAGAAAAGTCTCTTCAAATTCAAGAAGATAGAAATCATATCAAGCATTTTCTCAGACCACAGTGGCATAAAACTGGAAATCAACTATAATAAAAACAATAGAAAGAAATCAAACACATGGAGACTAAACAGCATGCTTTTAAACAACGACTGGGTAACCAGAGAGAACAAGGAAGAAATAAAAAACATCATGGCAACAAATGACAATGACAACACAACAATACAAAATTTATGGGACACAGTGAAAGCAGTCTTGAGAGGGAAGTTCATAGCCCTACAAGCAAAAAACCAGGAAACAATGGTAATAAATCACCTAAACCTACAACTCAAAGAACTAGAACGTGAGCAGCAAGAAAAGCCCAGTGTACTCAGAAGGAAGGAAATAGTGAAGATCAGAGCGGAGATAAACAACTTGGAGACCAAAGAAACAATTCAAAAGATCAACAAAACAAAGAGCTGGTTCTTTGAAAGGATAAACAAGATTGATGGACCCCTAGCCAGGCTCACCAAGAAGCAAAGAGAGAAGACCCAAATAAACAAAATCAGAAATGAAAGAGGAGAAATAACAACAGACCCTGTGGAAATACAAAGGATTGTTAAAAAATACTATGAACAACTCTATTCCAACAAATTGGACAACCTGCAAGAAATGGACACTTTTCTAGAAAAATATAACCTCCCAAAACTCAATGAGGAGGAAGCCAAACATCTCAATAGTCCAATAACTATGGAAGAAATTGAAGTAGTAATCAAAAAGCATCCAGCAAATAAAAGCCCGGGTCCAGATGGCTACACAGGAGAGTTTTACTAAACTTTCAAGGAAGAATTAAAACCTATCCTCCTCAGACTATTCAAAAACATTCAAGAAGAAGGAATACTACCAAACACCTTCTATGAAGCCAGCATCACCCTAATACCAAAACCAGATAAAGACAACACAATGAAAGAGAATCATAGGCCAATATCTCTCATGAACATAGATGCCAAAATCCTCAACAAAATTCTAGCAAACCAGATCCAGCAGTACATCAGAAAGATCATACACCATGACCAAGCAGGATTCATCCCAGGAATGCAGGGATGGTTCAATATCTGCAAATCAATAAATGTGATACATCACATAAACAAATTGAGAGATAAAAATCACATAGTCATATCAATTGATGCAGAAAAAGCATTTGACAAAATCCAACATCCTTTCTTGATAAAAACTCTCAGCAAAGTGGGAATAGAAGGATCATACCTCAACATCATAAAAGCCATATATGATAAACCCACAGCTAACATCATACTCAATGGACAAAAACTAAAACCATTTCCCCTAAGAACAGGAACAAGACAGGGATGCCCACTCTCACCTCTCCTGTTCGACATAGTACTGGAAGTATTAGCCACTGCAATTAGACAACAAGAAGAAATAAAAGGCATCCAAATTGGAAAAGAAGAAATAAAGCTGTCCTTATTTGCATATGACATGATATTGTACATAAAAAACCCAAAGGACTCCATTCCAAAACTAATTGACTTAATTAATGAATTCGGCAATGTAGCAGGATACAAAATTAATGCTAAGAAGTCTGTGGCATTTCTATACACTAACAGTGAAATTATAGAAAGAAAAACTAAAAAAGCAATCCCATTTACCATCGCACCAAAAAAATTCAGATACCTAGGAATAAACCTAACTAAAGAGGTAAAAGACCTTTATGCAGAAAACTACAGGACACTGAAAAAAGAGATAGAGGAAGATGTTAACAGATGGAAGAGCATACCATGCTCATGGATTGGGAGAATCAACATCATTAAAATGTCCATACTACCCAAAGCAATCTACAGATTCAATGCACTACCCATTAAAATACCAACGACATATTTCATAGACCTACAAAGAATTCTTCATAGATTCATCTGGAACAAAAAAAGACCACGGATAGCTACAGCAATTCTGAGAAAAAAGAAAAAAGTAGGTGGGATCTCAATACCAGACTTCAAGCTATACTACAAAGCAACTGTTCTCAAAACAGCCTGGTACTGGCACAAGAACAGACATATAGATCAATGGAATAGAATAGAGAACCCAGATATCCACCCAAACCACTATGCTCAATTAATATTTGACAAAGGAGGCATGAACATTCAATGGAGCCAAGATAGCCTCTTCAATAAATGGTGTTGGGAAAATTGGACAGATACATGCAAAAAATTGAAACTGGACCACCAACTTACACCAAATACAAAAATAAACTCAAAATGGATACAACACTTAAACATTAGAAGGGAAACCATAAAAATACTAGAGGAATCCACAGGCAGCACAATCTCAGATATATGCCGAAAGAACTTCTTCACTGATACTGCTCCAAAGGCAATGGAAGCTAAAGAAAAAATAAACAAATGGGACTACATCAAAATAAAAAGCTTTTGCACAGCAAAAGAAACCATCAACAAAACAACAAGAAAGATCAATGCATGGGAGAACATATTTGCTAATGCTATCACTGATAAAGGTTTAATCTCCAAAATCTACAGCCAACTTATACAACTCAATAAAAGGAAGATGAAGGATCCAAAAAAAAATGGGCAACGGACCTAAATAGAACCTTTTCAAAAGACGACAGAAGGAAAGCCAAGAGACACATGAAAACATGTTCAAAGTCATTAATCATCCGAGAGACGCAAATCAAAACAACAATGCGATACCATCTTACACCTGTCAGAATGGCAATCATCAACAAATCAACAAATGACAAGTGTTGGCGAGGATGCGGAGAAAAAGGAACCCTTGTGCACTGTTGGTGGGAATGCAGACTGGTGCAGCCACTGTGGAGAACAGTATGGAGTTTCCTCATAAAACTAAAAATGGATCTCCCATTTGACCCTGTAATCCCACTCTTAGGAATTTATCCTAAGAAATGACAAACACCAATCAGAAAGGATTTATGCACCCCTATGTTCATAGCAGCACAATTTACAATAGCCACAATTTGGAAACAGCCTAGGTGCCCGTCAGCAGATGAGTGGATCAGAAAACTGTGGTACATCTACACAATGGAATTCTATGCTGCCATTAAAAAGAAGGAATTCTTACCATTTGCAGCAACCTGGTTGGAACTGGAGAGCCTTATGCTTAGTGAAATAAGCCAGTCAATGAAGGAGAAGCATCACATGATCGCACTCATTGGGGGATAATAAAGAACATTATAAACTGATGAACAAAAGGATAGATACAGGTATAGTAAAGCTTCAAACAGACTGTGAAATTACAGCAGGAAGATTAAAGTTAGGTGAGGTAGATAAGAGATCAATGAAAGGACTTGTATTTATGCATATAATCATAACCAATGAACATAGACACGGGGGGGGTGGGTTGGGGTATGCCTGGGAGGGAGGTGGGGCAATGGGGAGATATGTATAAAAAAATTAATTAAAAAAAAAAGTAAAAACAAAACAAAACAAAAAAAATAAAAAAAAAAGAAGGGGAAGAATGGGGTGTTAGCATTTACTAGCTTCAGGAGAGTTTGGAGATAATCTCTGAAATTTCTTATTAATTTCTTTTTTAAAGAGAATTTGTCTGTGCTTCTCCTTAGAAGTCTCTAATTTCCAAATCAAGATATGCGTTCTATTCATTCAATCAGTTTAATATTCAGTCGGACATTCTAGTGTTTTTGTTTTTTTTTTGCCTGAGAAAAATTATTTTATGCACCCAAAGACAACGGTATATTGGCTATTTTTCAGTTGATATTTTCTGGTTAAATATTCTAATTCTTATAAAGCACTTGCAAATCAAGGCTTCATATTAGGAATATTAATGAGGGCTGAAGTCTGGGAGTTCCCAGCCGTGGAGGCACAACTTCTCATGTTAATTAGAGGTGTGTTTGCTGTTGTTTTTATTGTTATTTGGTATCTGCAGTCTCAGCACATTTTTGAGGGGTGTTATGTAGTGGGTTGAAGTTTGTTGCTTTATGAGTTGAACTGCACGATGCTCACACCCCTAGAGTCTCATCCAACCCTCTTATTGCCTCGGTTTATCTCCCTGCTGTGTAAAACAAGCAGAAGGACTATTAGTGCAAGTGGACCAACCCTGATTAGTGCCCCCCCTGAAGAGCCAGTTAGTTTAGTCACAGTTGTTTGGGAATTTCCCTATGGGGCTTGGGCATGTTGTGAGGAATGACCTCTGACACATCCTTAGTTGTCTAAGAACACCTGAGATTCGTGCAGGAAAGAGGATGTTCCCCTTAATCTTCCAGTTAAGCAAGATCAGCTCTCATTTATACAGCCTAGGTTTGTTCCCCAGACTCTCAAAAGGCAATTCTAATAGAAAAGCCAGTGGTCAAAACCAGGCACACTTTCCCTCCTGTCTCTCCTTGGCCTGGCATCTGTTAGCCGTTAACCTTCTTTTGACCAAGAGTATTAAAAACTATGCTTCAAATAAAGTCAGCAGCACAAGCAAGGGAAGGTCCTGGATCTAAAAGACAGCTCACACAAGTTCACCCAGCTCACACAAGTTCAGGCAATTGGTGGGTCAATGGGCCCTTTCCTGAATCCTAGCACCGTGTGTAGGTCTGCAGGATGTTGCTGGGTGAACTTTTCTGGGATCCTGCTGTATTGTGCCAAGTAAATGTCAATGTAAAAACCATTCAAAACTGAGAACAATTGTTGATATTTTATCTGAGCCCAACTGTCAATTGCCTTAAAGCAAAGTCTTAATAGATTGAAATAATGCTCTGGAGAATGGCAATGTTCACCTTATTTTAGATATTACAATCAAAAGTGGAGATGTATGAGGGTTGCATGAAATCTATTGGTGATAGATTAGGGAGGTGGGAGACAGCAAAGCAGGGAAATCTCTGGGGGAATAAAAAGTAAAATGATAGACACATATTTCTTCACATAGGTGGGTATAGGATAGAACAGCCAACAGTTACCTCCATAACAATGGGGAATTTGTGGTTCCCCGCAGAGCACAGTGTCCAGAACAAGGGAAATTTCTTGACATTCCAAAGTTATGTTCTTATAGATTCCAAAAGGCAATAGACAGGCTAGTTAAAAATTGACTTTTTTAGAGAAGATGCCAGCCTAGAACATGGTGACCAACCATAAACTGCTTTTAGTTAAAAAGTTTTAACTTCAGAACATCCTTTGTGATACCTTACATCTCTGTGTTTAAAAGACCATCACTCAGGCCTTCCCAGACCTAATCACAGGTTAATGAATGACTACATTTTGTGTGACCACACTCTCCTTCGATCACTTGTGCCCCACCTCTTGCCACCAATCATGTTCCTCCTCTGTCACATCTCAAGAGGACAAACCATCAACCCTGGGTAGGAAAAGTACCCATATTGTGCCAGCAGCTGCAGCTTCCTCATGAATTGTGAGCCTGGCCAGCACATCCACTGTGCTCAAAACACAGGTGCCCCAGAACCTGTTTTCCACCTGGGAGGTGGACTGCTCCAGCCCAGCTTCATGCCCAAGTGGTATAGTCTGACTTTAAAGAAGATAGTGATCTTCAAGAGCTGGCAAAGGACTTCATCTCTGTGGTGATTTCTGTGAAGATGCAGGACTCCAAGGGCTCTGAGAGATTGTGCTACCCCCCAGTGAACCAGTGGAGATCAACCTGGTGCTGACCTTCTCTCTGCAGTATTTCCACTTCCTTAAGGGAGAAGGCAACGAGCTATAGATCATGCTGGAGCAGAGAAAGCGCTATAAGAACAGGACTGTCCTGGGCTACAAGACACTGACCATGAGCGCCATCCACGTGGCTGACGTCATGCAGCGAAACCTCAAGTGTGGTCAATTGCTAAGCTTCTGCAGCAGTGTCAAGGAGTCCTCCACCAAGGTGGCTGATATCTGGATCTCCTCCCTGTGCAGTCAGTCCATCAGTGAGGAGGACAGTGCCATACAGGCCAGCCCCAAGGTCAAGTCTGCAGTTAACTACACTGAGGGGGAGGATGAGAGCCCCTTTTCTAAGCTGGAGGCCAGCTGCAGTGGAAAGCACAAACAGGATCTGCACAAGAATGATTTGGAGAAAAAGAAGCTAAAGAAGCAGAGGCGGTCAATATAAGGAAACTTGAAGTAGAAAGTCCTGGTGTTTCACAGGTCCAAAGTGTCAGAGAGGGACTGTAGGTCTGACATGACGGGAAACCCCAGAAAACATGAGCCATACATAGAGGATGATGAGAACATCCTCAGTACTCCCAGGCCTAAGCTCAGGCCATACTTTGAAGGCCTGTCAGACTCCAGCTCACAGAGATGTGGTGCAGCTACAGTGAGAGGACTCAAACAGAGACTCTGAGTCTGGCCCATATGCCAGAGAATAAGTGGCCCCTGGGTGGCAAGCAGTCAAGTGACAGTGACAATGAATTTGTGGCCTACAGCACACCCAATAGCAAGGTGGATAAGAACCAGATGACCCACCTGTTCAGGCTGCCCATCAACCACGAAAACACTGCCAAGCAAGCCAGTCCCAAGGCTGAGTTCCTGCATAACTTATCTGAGTGCAAGTGTGAGAGCTTCTTCTCCAACATGGAGGCCAGCTACAATGCCACCTACAGGAAGGACCAGGAGGAGGATGACTTCGATGAGGGGTATCTGATAGTCAGAAGGAAGTCCATGACCAGGCAACAGAACTACCACCAGAAAGTCCTGTTATGGCTGCACACAGTCCAAATGTTGGAGGAGGTCCTGGACCCTGATCAGGACCATGGGGAGCATGTCCCAGAGGTGAAGGAGGACCTGGACCTCCTGTATGACACACTGAGAACCCCAGTGACAGTGGCCCAGACATGGAGGACGATGACAGCATCCTCAGCACACCTATACCTAAGCTCAGCCCATACTTCGAAGGCTTGTCTAGTGGCCCAGACATGAATGAATGATAATCACAGTGTCCTCTCCAGCCCCAATCCCAAAGTAAGGCCATCCATTGAATGCCTGTCAGATTCCAGGTTGCAGATAGAGATGTGGAGCCTCCACAGTACCAGCATCTGAAAGGAGCCTCTGAATCTGGCCTATCTGCCTGAGAACATGTGGGTCCCAGGAGGCAAGAAGCCAAGCCTTTGATTCCAAATTTGTGGCCTACAGCACACCCACTACTAAGGACAAGATCTGGATGGTCTCTCTGTCTAGCCAGCCCATTGATCATGAGGCCAGAGCCAGGCAGGCCAACACCAAGGCCCAGACCTCGCCTGATTACTCTGCTGGCCCATCTGAGAGCTTCTTCTTTAAGCAGGGGGCCAGCTACAGTGCCGCCCACAGGCAATCCCAGGAGAATAACACTGATGAAGGGAACCTGTTAGTAAGAAGGAGGTGCATGACCTGGCAACAGAATTACCACCAGGAAGCCGTGGCATGCATGTTCATGGCCCAAGTGTTGGAGGACATTGTATCCTCAGAACAAGCCCTTGTGAGGCATGTCCCCAAAGTGGAGAAAGCCCTGGACCATCAGTATGACATTGTGGAGAGCTCCAGTGAGGGTAGCCTAGACATGGAGGACAATATCAGCGTCCCCAGCACCCCAAAGCCCAAGCTCAGGTGATACTTTGACAGTATGTCAAATGATAGTGGCTCTGACTCAATGACCCACAGAATTAGCTCCCTTGGGGAGCAGCTGGCACAGCTGGAGAACAGTGAGGAGGCAGAGTCCTCTGCCCAGGGTTGGTTCATCAGGAAGCTGCCATCCATAGTGCGCTTTACCAGGTCTCTAGTCATCCCCTCCAGCAGATCCAAGAGAAAGCAGGATGGTGCCTGGAACTGCAGCACATTGCTTAACGAGTGGTTCAACAGACTGGACAATGAGGGCCCAGACTCTCAAAGCCAACGGCAGATCCCCAGGGAGCCCATGTGTGACCAGCTAAACAACATCCTCGTTTCCCATGACAAGCTTCCTGAGAACATCATCCTGGTCAACACCTCATACTGGCAGGGCCAGTTATTTTCAGACATCCTGCAGGGGCACACGCTGTCCGTGATGTGCACTTGCTCCACAGATAACATTCAGGAGGCCTTCAGCATCATTTTCTCCTGGATGCAGAGATACTGCAACTGCACTTCCCAGACCCTGAAGCCTGTGAATATGGTGGTGGCAGGGGAACAGCCCTACTTCAGCGATATGCTGTGAATCTTCGTGGAGCAGCTGTTCTACCAGCCACCCCAATGGCTGGACTACATGAGCTTCCTGGTCATACCACTGGGTTCCCACTCCTTGGCCAGCTACCTGGGCTCCATGGATTGCCACTACAATAGGACTTGTACTGATGGGACATGTTCAACAACCTGGGGTCCCAGAACACCTTGCAGGACACACAGGATGTTGTGTCGAGAATCACAGAGTACATCATGGGGGCCAACTGTGTCTACCTGCTGCCCATCGCCATGGTCATGCTCATGTCTAAGCAGCAGTGCCCCAACAAGAAGTCTTCAAAGAAGCTCATTCCTTTTGTGGGGGCAGTGAAGGTTGGAAGAGTGGAACCATCTTCAGCCATGTCAGGAAACTCAGATGATGTGGCTCCCTCATGCTCCAGTGAGCTTCTGTCCCCTGCTGGGAAATCTTCCCCCAACATGTTTCCCCCCCCCCATCAATGAGTGGGGGCCTGTCCTCCCCCAGCCAGAGTCTCCATGCAAAGATGATGGTGCTGCAGGTGGATTACTGGATGGCAGTCCAGCCAATAGACACGAAGAGAGTCATGGAGAAGAAAGACCTGCTTACTGCCAAAGTACACTCAAGTGCTTATTCCAGTCTGTCCAGTTCAGCAGGCTGCCCAGCAGTGACAGGCCACAGCAACATCTGTCATGTCCATGACAGTGGTCACAAGGAGAAGAAAAAGAAGGCGCCCAAGAAAACCAAGGATGAGGATGTGGAGTACACAAGTCAATGCATCAAGGGTATTGGTCGCCTGATTTGCAAGGCCAAGCACCAGCAGAACATGCTGCTGGTCATCACCGATGATGTGGAATGTAATAATGCAACATTCCTCCAGCTGGCAGTTCAGTGGTCCTCCCAAGTCAAGCATTTCCCCATCTGCATCTTCGGACACTTCAATTCCACCTCTAGCCCTGCTCTTCCTCTGCCCTTCATTTTGCCTTGGCCAAGTACCCAGCTGCTTTTCTGTGAACAGTTCAGTTTACTACAGACACAGACCCTGGAAACCCAAAGAGAAACCACTTTGCATTCGAATGCACTCATAGCCTGGAATCTAAGGGGATGCCCTTCACTGGGAGCTCTTAACTGCTCTGTTCAATAACTAGAACACTCTGGTTGGTGGGAGCTCAGAAGGGCAGTGTTGTTCTGGAGAATCATGGAATATATGTTTTGGCCTCAGGATCCCCAACATTCCCAATGAGAAGGGTTCTGGCCTTAAGGACCTGCCCTTTGTGGAAGCCATACTCTGCTACCCTGTAGAGCCAGCTCTAGCCTGTACCCAGACTCAGAGCTGTGTGGCAAGAGATCAAGGGCTGGCCTCTGATTGTAGGCATTCAGAGCAGAACACATTCTGGTCAGCCCAGCCCTGGGATCCAGCTGCCAACCAGCCAGCTGGCTCTAGCATCAAATTCTTGAGATTATCAATGAACTTCAGCCTCACAAAAAAAACCCTGCATGGTGCACATTGCCCTGGCACACTTGCCAGACATAGCAGTTGAATACATGAGCAGGGAACTCACTTTTGTTCCTGTCTGTAACTACAGAACATTTGATACCACTCAACAGCTGTGGGATCAGTTATTTTACCAGATGAGCCCCTGCCCCACCAGAGCACATGGTCACCAGGCCACCTGTTGGCTATTTGCCTTCAGGTCACTGCAACTCCGAGTGTTTGTTCCTCTGAACACTTGGTGAATCCAGGAGTTATTGTAGGACTCTCTGGGATCTTCCCTGGTAAGTGTTCTCTGGGTGCCTAGACAGTGGAGAGGCCTGCTGGAGGGGCTGTGATTAAGCCAATTGGTCATTTTCTGTTTCTGTTGAGGAAGCCACTGCCAAATTTGTGAATCTCTTTGGGGCATTTGGCTAAGCTGTTATCTCATTTAATAAAAATTTTGTAGATCCCATTAGGGGTCCATATCCCAGTTGAATCCAGATCAGAGATGCTAGGGTGAGCAGTGGGACCCCAGGGTCACCCAGGTATCTGAGATGGGGCTGGTTTGGGCTCATTCATTCAGCAAATATATCAGAAGCACTGCCAGGTTCAGACATATCTCTTGGTACTGACCATAGTCCAGTGCACAGAGCAGACCACAAGCCTGCACTGCAGAGCTTCCCTCTAGTCAGGAGCTATTCAGTCACACTAGGCTGCACAGGCTCATAGTGTCCACAAGACAGCCAATGTGACATCCTCTTGGCTGAATCCTCCCTTATTGTGAAGAGGACGGTAGAACTCTGTTCCAGCACAAGACGTGAGTCAGGTTTGGATCAGAGCCATGAAGGGAGAATGGGGACTGTGAATTCAAGGTGCTGGCAGAACCCTGGATCCCACACATGGTGGGATTTCTGTAAAAGGGCAAAGGTCTGAGGGCTTCTCCTAGAAAAAAAGACATGAGTCAGAGAACTGTGCATGTGGATTTGGGTGGTGTGGGGAAGCTGTGGAAGAGTCAGACCCTCAGGGAATTCATACTCTTCTGTTCCTAATCCCAGTGCTGCCTGCATCCCTATCCCCAGACCTTGCTCACGAATCTGGTAGAAAGTCCTCTGGCAGCTTGGAATGTGTACCCCAACCTGTGGGAGTTGAGTTTCAGTGGGAGGCAAAGAACCATACAGGACAGCTAGTGAATTATGTAGCATGTAGGTGCAGGAGCAAAAGCTTGGGGTGATAGGAAGTCTCTGGGGTTCGTTTGCTTGTTCATTGGTCAGTATTCCTGAAGCACCTACTGTGTGCCAAAGCATTACATTAACAGAGTGGACACCAGCCCTCTCAGTTGTAGTGGGAGGGTCATGGGAGGGAACAGGAACACTGAGAGAGCATGTCAGGTTCCCCTGAAGAAGGGGGCAGGTGGTTCCCTCATTGATCCAGAGCTGTCAGTAGGAGTGCTTTTTGTCAGCCCCTCCTGTGTGACCAGGCACATCTCTGCCAGGACTGCCAAATTGAAGGTGGACAAGGAGTAGGTTTGGATTATTGATGGGCAGGAGCAGCAGGCACAGGACCCTAGGCTCTCCGAGTGCTGCTCTGGTATGGCCATGTGGAAGGAAAGGCCAGGCCTCAAATGGCTGCTCACCAATCTCTCTCTCCAGGGCCTTCTCTTGCATCCTGGTCATCTTGCAGGACCAGCACCTTGTTGGCTTCCCTAGAGCTCAACTTTCTAGTCGCCACATGTAAAACCAGGCCCTCATCTCCATTCACAGCTGGAGCACTTGAGCACACTGAGGCCGAGACAGGAGGAGGAGGAGGTCTCCAGGGGTGGTGTGGGTAGGCACACAAAAGGCAATGAGGTTGGTAACATGTCTTCTTCTTGAATCTACAGAACTAGCTGCAGAGCAAGATCAGGAAAACATCATTTTTCTTTTGCTCTTGTGGGTTTATTTCTAGCCTACAGGGGCAAGATGTTTTTAAAGACAAGAATCAGGTGGTGGGGGGGAAGCAGGGGCAAAGAAGCAATAAACAGACTGTCATGCTACAATGGGAAGGCAGGGAAGGTTGAGGGGGAGGGGCCTGTAGGAGATCAAAGGAAGGACTTGTATGCATGTGTGTATGGGCATGGCCAGTGGATGCAGGGCAGTGGGGGAGGGGGAGGGGACGGATGGGACATGTCCTGGAGGATGGGGAGGGCAATAGGGAAATAAAAAAATAAAAAAAAATAAAAAAAAAAAGATCAGAAAAAACCTCAAGTGGCAATGCTAGACCAGTGGCCTATCCAGAGCCAGAGCTGGACCCAGACCCAGCTTTCACTGAACTTCAAGAGGCAGAAGAATCACCTGCAACTCACCCCTGCTTCAGAGAGGCCAGATCCTGGGCCATAGCTCATGTCAGCCCACGGCAGACAGGAGGCCCCCACTCCCATTTAGATACAGTGTTAAAAGTTTTGTGTTTATGTTACATATGCTTATAATTTTACTTTACCTTATTTTTTATGGTATTCAGTAACATACAGTGAATTGTAGAGAACATTTCATGAAATACTCTTAAACATAATCTTAATTTGGATTCTATAAAATTTACCTCTAAAAACCCTCAGAGCTTGGAGCAAGTCTGTTTTTCTGGACCTTGACATGCGCAGGGAGAACTATCTTCACTTTCTCCACCTGCTCTTCCTAGAGGTCAGGACTCTGCTTTCCAGAGAGCTGGCTCCAACTTGTGCCCAGACTCAGAGCTGGGTGACCCCAACACCACTCACTCAGGGTTCCAAATAAGCTTGACTCTCATCAGAAAAAAAAAAAAGACATGTAGGTTGCAGACCTCCCAGGAACACTGACCAGACAAACTGATCAAATACTTGGTGCCTGGCTTCCTGAGAAGCTTCTCCACCTTTGTCCCCACCCACCCTTCTGTGTGAATACAGAACATTTGCTACTAACCAACATGTGGGACCAACCATGTACCAAGTGAGCCCTGCCCTTCTATGACACAGTGGTCACTCAGCCACATGCTTGTTGTATCTTCAGGTCACTGCCTCTCTCTGAGTGTTTCTCTGAATATGGGGAGAGCCAAGGCCCAGCCTCATAGGGTTATTGTAGAGACTCGGGAGTGGGGGGAGGGGTGGGTGTCTTCCTGAGAAAGACTCTCTGGGTGCCTGGACACTGGAGAGGTGTGCTGGAGGGGCTGTGGTTGTTCTAATTGACCTTTTTCTCTTAACAAACCTTCTGCCTTATTTGTGATTCTCCTTAGGGCCTTAGGCTAAACTATTTTCTCTTGTATAAAAAGATTGGAGATTCCATTAGGCATCCCTGGGATAAAGCCAGATTAGAAATCCCAGGGGTAACAGGGGGACCCCAAAGTCACCCAGCTATCTGGGATGGGGCTGGTTTGGGCTCATTCAGTCAGCAAATACCCTGACACCCACCCCCCCCGCCCCCAGGACTGCACTCCAGAGCTTCCTTCTAGTCAGAAGTGTTTTATTCACACTAGGCTACACAGGCAACTAGCATCCACAGGTCAGTCTATGTGACTTCCACCTCAAAGTATCACTGTGGCTTCGCATATATGCAGCAGAAAGTGGATCTCTGGACCAGCAGAAAAAGTGAATGGGCTTTGAATCAGACCCTCAAAGGAAGTATGGGAACTGTGACTTGAAGAAGCTGGCAAAACCTTGGATCCCATGCCTTGTGAGATGTCTGCAAGAGGGCAGAGTTCTGAGAGATTCTTCTAGAAAACAGGGAGGGAGCAAAAGAGATCTTGAATGTGGATTTGGGTGGAGTGGGTGAGTGAAGAGGGGATGTGGCTGGACCACACAGAGAAGAGCCTCCAGAGGCTGGGATTAGGCAGGAGTGTAGAGTTGCTTAGATCAGTGCCCATGGCCTGCAGTCTGGATAACTTCCTGGGATGGGGTCTTGAACAGAGAGTTCAGTGATAGAGATAGGAGGTTCCCTTTCTTGGAAGGCACACAAAAATCAGTCATGGTGGTAACATGTTTTCTTCTTGTATCTACAGAAGCAGCTCCTGAGCAAGATCAAGGAAAACCTAATGAGGAAATGCCAACTCTAGTGCCCTATTCAGAGCCAGAGCAGGCTCCAGGCACAGCAGTCACTGAACTCCCAGTTGTGAAACCACCTGCTGCATTGGAGCAACTCAACTCAGCTCCTGTGAGGCCTGTGGTTCTAGGTCCTGGGCCACAGCATATGTCAGCTGCCAAGACACAGAGGGTTCCCCCAAACCCCTTTATATGCAGTTTCAAAATATTTGTGTTTATTTTTATATGCTTACAATTTTACTGTCTTTTTCTTACACTATACATTAGCATATAGTGTATTTTAAAGAAAATTTAATGAAATACTCCTAAACATAAATTTAATTTAGATTATATAAAATTTGACTCTAATTCTTCTGAGCCTTGAAATAAGTCTGTTTCTTCTGGGCCTCCGTATTGTTACTATGACGCATAGGTTGGGAATAATTAGTCTCTCAGGAACCCTATGCTCTAAGGATGTGACGTTCTTGAGACCCAGGACAAGGAAAATTTGTGGGAAATTGATCAATAAGCATTTGAATAGGAACCCTTTATGTCAGTGCTGTCTCTGGGAAGCCACATTTGATTTGACTTCATCTCCCACCAGTGTATTGGCAAAGTAGGCTTTAAGCGCCCCCTGGCTTCCACTTTGCAGAATGTTGTAGGGTTACTCAGCAGCAAGCAGTTCCTGAACACTGACTGCCACCTGCACTTGGGACAGAAACTCTACCCTCCTCAACACTGAACAGCATCCTAAACATCTCATCCGTTGGCCCATAGCATTGACGAGGGGACAGGGCATGTTCCAGGATCAAGGGGTCCACACTCATCTCCTCCACAGGCACCACTTCCAAATCTCCTATTGGGTCAGAGCCTCTCCCTGCCCTCAGCCCCTGAGCTCTGGTTCCGCTGGGCTTTTTCCTGAGGTTCTTCGGTCTCATGCCTTAATGCTGAATAAGGTTGTGGATGTGGCCTGGCTTGTCACTTTCCATCAATCCTCTTCAGCACTCCAAACCAACCTGGAGAGAAGGGACTAACACCTTTCTAGGCAGAATGTCCTGGAAAAAGCTACAGTGTCTCAGGACAAATGGGAATAAACTTTAGATCAGGCACACAGTCCATGCCCTCAAGATGAGCACCTGTCTGGATTGACATGGGCATTAAAAAATTCTAGTGGAATGTGGTGAGTCCTTTGGTTGTCCTGGTGCCATGAACATTGAGAACATGAGCTCATCTGGGGATCATACACAAGGTTCTTTAGGGTGTTATTATTAAAGCAAAGCATAAGGTGAATAAGGATTTGTTTACTTCCTTTAACCCGATTTTTAATGCATGATGGCAAATGAGGGAAGCATTGTGAGATTAAACAAAGGCTGGAGAAGTAAAGGGAAGGTAGGTCTACCTTACATTTTTAATTTTTACATTTATGATTGTTGATAACAGTATATGTCATGGGCCAAAATTCGAACAAATATATTTTAGCAGAAAATGGTTTTGAGTAAGTCCTGTGTGCTGGAACTGCTAAGTACTAGAGATCAGGGATGCTAAAATCTTTTCAACAACATTCTCATGGAATACAGATACATGAAGAAAATGACCTGATGTGGTTCCCACAATACAAGTGGACTTAGGGGGACAGGAATAGGACATTTCTTTGTGTGGAAGTATTGTGTGTCCATTTCCAAAGAGAACCACTAATGAGCAGTTGACATTTCTAGTCTGTGGAGATACGTATATGAATGATATTAATCAGGCAAGTGAGGCATTGAAAAACATTTCAGGCAGAGAGAAGAATTAGAAAAATGGAATTGAGTCAGGAAACAACAAGGAATGTGGGGGTTGCAAGTACTGGGATCAACAGGATGTTGGTTCTCAGGACTGGAACAGGGATGTCTGAGCAGAGAGCAAGTCAGACAGCAGCTCTGAGAGCCTTGGTATTATGGTCCCTAGCAGTGACTAGCAGTCCTGGTGCAGGAGGAGAGAAGGGAAGCAGATCTTTCTGAATTTGAGAGCAGGTGGAATGAGAAGGGGAGGCGAATGGATAAAAGATATATAGGCAGGGGAAAGCTCAGACATGTTCTAAATGATGACAAGCTGCAGAGTGTGGTCAGGACAGGATGTCCCTGAAGTGGAGAGAGGGATGGTCTCTGCACTGAGGTGCTAATGAAACAGTGAGAGTAGGAGGTGGACCTGGCAAACTCATGGACCAATACCTAATTACTCGCAGGTGTGACAGAAGGAGATTTTGGAGACAGTTGCCTAATTTGCCCCTAAATATGTGGCCTGATTGAAGGGTGAGCAGGAGATAGGCAGTGACCTACCCGGGAATCTCAAAAAGGGGGGCTACTGAAACAACAGAAGCATGTCTAGAGATGGCCCTGTGCATACAGGTGAGTGCTGACTGGCCTGCTGGTACAATGGAGACACCCACATCTGTGGGGCAAGCCAGTTCTTGCTCAGGTAGCCCCAGTGTCCTTCTTGTCTGAAATCCTCAGCTCCTAGCTCCCTTTATAATCTTGAAAGGCCCAAGGGTAATGACATGACCCTTCTGATGACAGATAAAGTGACCGGTCATTCAAGAGTTCGGCATGAGCTCTCCACTGCTCCCTCAGTGCCCTCTCCTTCCTGCTCCTCTTTAGTTCTGTCTTCTTACTGGGAACCAGAGGTTGTCTGGAATCTAGGCCAAGCTTACTCCACATACCTGGAGGCCATCATCAAGTGGATTCCCCAGACCCCCAGCTCCTGGCTTTTAACCATTGTGAGGATCAGCCAACAGGCTGACTCTCTTTCCTCTATAGGATCCCACACAGACTAAAGCTCACACAAATACACAGTGAGATGACACACCCCAGGAGCACAGGTCACAGGACAACGGATCCAATCCTCTGGGCACAACTGAGTGTCTCATTCACAGTAACAAGTGCCTGCCTATGTGTCTCCAGTGCCCTCCATGGAACCCCTGTTTCAGTGATGCCCTTTCCCTTATGTTCTTAGGGTAACGCTGTGGCAGAATGTGGTAGGCCTGAGGCAACGTGTTGATACCTGGGCTCCTGCTCACTCACTGTAGTCCTTTGATGCTAAGATGTGGATTCAGACTTGAGGAGAAAAAGCATGGCTGGTCACTCCTGGGACCTGGCCTGTTGTCTGCACTAGGAAGCAGGAGCAGCTAGCTGTGGAGAAAGGCTCTGCTGAGAGAAGTGGTCACATGTGTTGGAGGCCAGAGGGAGGGTACACTCCTGGCACCTTCCTGGGTAAATCCACCATGCAAATTCTACAATTAGATTCACCAATAACTGACAGTTTTGACAGCATATACAGGCAAATAAAGGCCCCAAATGGTCCATATCTGGGGAGAGGAGACACTTTGTTGATTCTCAGGGTTTCGGGAAGACTTCGGTTGGGCAGGGCTCACTGGCTTCTCTCAAAAGGTGCTACTCTGTGGCTCTGATTGTGGTAGTCCATGGCTGTGTCTCCACCAAGGACAGAAACACAGAACACTGAACATGTCTTCATTCTTGTTCCTTTTGTTAAAGATATAAAATAAGACATTTTCTCAGAACAGCCCCAAATCTAAGACTAAGGTGACAGGGTGCATGGGCCCAGTTCCTCTGGGTTATGAAAGGGGCAAACAGGGAAGATGACAGTGGACAGAATTTCAGGTTCTGATAGGGAGAGAGAGAGGCCAAGTCAGAATAGCCACATTTCTCTGTGGATAGAGCAGGAGCTGAGCTGAGTATGGATGGGTGGATGATGATGACTGTCACAGACTTCAGGTTACAGGGCAGTTGCTGAGACTGGAGGTGAAGCCCCTGGAATAACACAGCCTTTTCTTTCCATAAATAATAAGATTCCTGCTTTGCCCCTGCAAAGCCTTGGGGGTTACACTAGTGAAAAATTGACCTTCTGGGTTCCTATCTCAGGAGACACAGTTGTAGGGGGCACACACATCCCACAGTCACACTTCTGTAACCAGAGATGGTCAAGCAGCCAGCCTGATTCTCCTGAGATCTCCTGCCAATTGACCTTCTCAGGTCTCCCAGGTTCCAGAGACTGTTGCACAGTCTTATGTGTAGACAACTTGCTACTCAAAGATTCCTATCATCAAATGGGACTACATAATTAACAAATGTCTCTAACACATTGCATGTAAGGTCAGAGACACTTTGCACAGATTTTTATACAGGGAGGGAGGGAGGGAAGGAAGGACAGAGTGCACACACAGGTGTAAACATGATTTTACATGTCTGTGTCACAAGTGAAAGCTGCCAGATAAGGATCATCTTATTTTTGTAACTTGGAGGGGATTTACATTAGCTTCTAAATTAAAATGAAGAAAAAAAGCAAATGAATATTCCTTGAAGAAATCCTTGAAATTCATGAAGCACCTTCTGAAGAAGGTGAACTTGTCAAATTTGAAAGTGAGTCAAGGTCATAGTCATGAGCTGCAATGACTGCCCTCCAGTGGCAGAGTGAGATATGTTTGTGGGGCTCCTGATTCTGTCAGCATTGGAAGCTGACACCAAACTGAGCCTTTGCCTGGGCTTGCCTCTAGACCACAATGAAATGGTAAAAGTCAATATTTTGGGGTGCCTTCTATTAGAAGTCATTGTCCTGTCATTCCACACTAGGAAGACACAGGCTTTATCCCAGTTCTGGTATTTCTTGGAGTCTGTATTTAACCCCTGACTCAGACCCCGGGTTCCAGGCCAAAAAAACCAGGCAAAGTCCCACCCCTAGACTTGAAGGTAGAGGCAGGGAAGTGTGGGGATAATGGGTGTACACCACCCGAGAAATATGTTAGTTGAAAAAATAGTACATAAAACCAAAGCATATTGATGGAAGTTTTCCGGTTAAACAATAAACATTTTAGATTATTGGAACACTACTCCCCAACCTTTTGTATGCTTTCATCTACATGTAAACACAGTGATTCCTAATATGGGGTCACCCTATATTCCCACTCACCATTCATATAACATGAATACTATCCCTGCTCTTTAATAATTTTGAACCTGTGATTGCATAGCATAACTGACCTGCTGCCTACCTCTTGGCCAACCATATCTGTTTGTCTTTGAAAGTGCAGTTTAACAGCTATGAGCTCCAGGTAGTTCCAAATGTATAATCATTCACTATCCATCCAGAGCACATGCACCATGTAATTTTCCTTTAAAAGGCCGGCACTTCATGCCATGCCTTATCTCTTTTAGATAAGAAGTTTGGCCAGGCCAAGATGCTACTCAATCAGACCTCCACCCAGCTCTTAGCACAGTGCTTGGCGTATGGTAAACACTCAGTAAAGACGTGAACAGCATCGTAATTCTAAAAGAGTTCCTCATAGTGTCAGAGAATTTTAATTGTCCATCAAAATCCATTCACCCGATTTGGGGAGTATAGCTGGATGCACACCCCAGCCCTTCTTGCTGCCCTATGAGCTGCCAATGCCATTGGGAGAGGACAGACACTGAGGTGCGCAATGGCAGACCTGGCAGAACCAACCCACTGGCCTGGATGCAATGACCTTGGATGGGATAAGAAGAAAAGCAGACACAGAGGAGTTGACAACTGGGAGGAAAAAGAGGTTGGAGGAATCCTAGATGTGACAGTCCTCCTCCTACTTTATAGTTCCTATCACCCATGAGCCTGAACAGCCCTAAGAAGCACTTGTTGCAATAACCCATTGTGCAGGCAGGAGACACAGAGGCCCTGACAGGTACAATGACTTATGCAGGATTAAGAAGAGGTAAGAATGAGGGGTTGATTCTGAACCTAGGTCTGTCTCCTCATCTTTGGGAACTTGGCTGAGATTAGGTCTTCTAGGGTTCTGGAGAGAGGGTTGCGTTGCTTTCACTGTGTTCATATATGGTGTTTCATGGAGAATAGGGATCTGCAGATAGCAGCCCACAGGACTATTTGCATAGCTTAGATGAGGGGACTTGGGGAAGACAATCCCAGGAACTGAGGTCACTTTCCAATAGAACTTGGGATCCCTGTAACCAGGCACCCACATTCTAGCAACCACCCAACCACCAGATCACTTGCCAAGAGACATTTGCCAGTGCATTATGTTCTCTTGCTGTGTTCCTAGGGATTGGTGCTCTTGCTTCTGGTGACCCTGCAGTGAGAGCTTTTCCAGACAGTGCAGACGTTGGTTCAACCCTCATTCTGTCATCTCTGGCTGTTTTCCAGAATATGGCCTAAGGTAACACAAAGTGGCCTGGGTCAGACCAATCCTGGCTAAACCACCTCTGTGCACCATCCCTTTGAAACCCACACAACCCTTGGGGCAGGAAGAGGTTGCTGGGTGGTGGGTAACCTAGTAGTTCTATCATGGTCACACCCCAGGACAGGGCAGGTAGATAGAGATGAAGTTCCAGAGGGGTCTCTTATCGGTGCCAATGGGAATCCTAGGCCCTCGGGCTGTCATGCCTTTTCCTCTCCTTTGGGGGTCTAAGCGAATCATGGTGTGTGTGTGTCCGGAGTGGAAAGTCACAGGGACAGAGAACCAGCAAAAGAGGGCTCTGAGGCTTTTCTGGTGACTGGGAACTGTCTTTAGAGAGCTCTGCACAGAACAATGGAGAGGAGCTGACAGATGGCATCCTCTTCTCCAAGTCCTTGCAGGAGGCACAATTGTCTCATACATCCTTAAGCATGCAGCACGGCCTCAGGGTGAGTGTAGGTGCTGAGATGACCCAGACTCCAGGATTCCATGCAGTCAAAGGGAGCCCTGGGTTCCAGAAGCTGCCCCGTTACTCCCCTGAGATCCTTCCCAGATTCCAATTTCCAAAGGAATCTGGGTCCCTATCTCCTCCTCCTAACCCATTCTCACTGTCTGTCCCCTTTCAGAAGAGATACAAAGTCACTGTCCACAAAGTGCTAGAAATATCAGAGGAGAGACTTTGTTCCTTTATACTCAGTCAAGAGTATTTTTTGCATTTTTCTACAGACTTTCCCTTTTTAATGCCCATCCCTGCATGTCCATGTTGGCCTAACAATCCTTACACACCTTCTCCCACTCTTACACATCATTGTGATTAGTAGGGATGCTTTTCCCCAAAAGACATGGGACTCAAGGTACAATCTGTTGCTTTGACCACATCCATTTGGTCCCTCCAGGTCAGGAGATGGGGCCTCCCTGGGCTATTCAAAACACCAGGAGGGGGACCTGTTATCCATGTCCTCTCTGCTGTGGGACCTGGACATGATCCTCTTCTGTTGCCATGTCTACAGTTCTGCCCTGAACACACCACTTGTCCTAATATCCTTACCCTCCCACCCCAGGAAAAAACTCTGCGTTCTCATCTTAAAATGAGATGTTTTGTCAGAAATCCCAGGACTGATACTGTTAATGCAAGCATTGTGCTGTCCATCCTCTGCTAAGAATTGACCTAAGATACTAATGTATTTCACCAGTCCCCACATCCAATTCCACTTTTCTTCTAAAGAATATCTTCTCATGTCAATGTAAGAAATTTTCAAACCTGTGAAGAATTTTTGTGAATTTGAGCCATAGTGTCACCAATTGCCAGGAAACAAAATCTCAATAGAAGGAGATAATGCTCTGGAGAATGGCAGTTTTGCACCTTATTTTATACATTGCATCCAAAGCAGGAGACCTATATGGGTTCCATGAAATCCACTAGTGATAGATTAGGGAGGTTGGAGAAAGCAAAGTGGGGAAACCTCTGGGATTGGATAAATAGCAAGATGATAGACATATACATCTTTCACTTAGGTGTATGCAGGGCAGTTAACAGTCAACAATGAACTCAGTAACAATGAGGGGATGTGTGGTCTCTGCAGAGAGCAGAGCAGAGCAGTGCCTGTACTTTCAGGGGTCTGAATAAAGGAAAATTGTGTTGTTATAGATGCAAAAAGACAATAGACAGGCTCAGTTAAGGTAAAGATTGACCCTTGTCAGGGAAGATGCCAGCTTAGTACATGACTACCCACCATAAACTGCTTTTCATTTAATAGTTTTAATTTCAGACCATCCTTTGTGGTTACTTTAGGTCTCTGAGTTTGCAAGGCTGCCAGATTAGCATGTGGTCCCTGTAGTCACTCCTGCCCCACTTCTTGCCACCAATCACTGAGTGCCTGGGGGTTCAGTTTGAGTTGCAGCCCCCAACCCACCTGGCAGTTTATGAGCTGCCTTTGATGGCATGTGTCCCTTCTGTCCCAATACAGCATGGAAATAAGATCTCTATGGGGCCTTCAGCTACAACTTTATCACCACCCACAGACCAAGGCAGCATCCCCACTGCCCACAACAAACAGGTGACAATTAACCTCTTTGCTACCTGGGAGGTAGATTGCTCCAGCCCCACCTGTGCGTCCAGGCTTTGTGGCCTCACCTTAACCAAGCTGGTGGTCCTAAAGGCCCTTGCAAAGGAGATCACCTCCTTAGTGCTTGCTGGGGGAATTAAGGACTCAAAGTGCATCCTGAGGTTTGATCAGATTCTGCTGTCCCCCAGTGGACTATTGAAGACTGACCTGGTGCTGACCTTCTCCCTGCAGTATCCCCATTCCCTCTGGAAGGAAGGCAACAAGTTGCAGAGCATGCTGCAGCAGAAGCAGTGCCTTAAAAACCAGACCATACCAGGGTACAAGATGCTCACTGTGGGCACCATCAACATGGCTGAGGTGATGCAGTGAGCCCCCGAGGATGGCCAGGTTTTAAGCCTTTACATGACCATGAGAGAAACATCTGCCCATGTGATGGATGTCAGCATCTTCTCCTTGTCCAGCCAGTCCATGGACACTGAGGATAACACCCAGCAGGCCGGTCCCAAGGCCAAATCCAGGGTTCATTACACTGAGAGGGAATATAAAATTTCTGAGCAGCAGGCCATCCATGATCCTGGCAGGGCAGGACCCAGAGGAGGAGAACTTTGATGTGGGAGAAGCCAAGAATCAGCACAAAGGCATAGTAAGAATGCCATTCATGACCAGGCAACAAGATGCCAATAAGAAAGTTGGGTCATGGCTGTACAGTGTGCAAGTGTGGGAGGAAGACCTGGAGCAGGAGTCTTCAGAGCACATCCCTGAAGTGGAGGAGGACCTGGATCTGCTGTATGACTCACTAGAGAACCTCAGTGACAGTGGCCCATGACAATGTCCTCAGTAGCCCAAAGCCCTGGCTCAGGATATACTTGAAAGATTTTTTTCTTCCTCAGCTGTCAGATGGAGATGGAGAGCTCCACAGTGCCAGACAGAAGGAGCCTCCAAGTCCAACCCACGTGTCTGAGAAAATGAGCCACAAGCAACCAAGGAACTGTGTCTCAGACTCAGTGGCCCATGGCACACCCACCCATGGGAGAAACTGGCACAGCCCTAGGGATTGTCAGGGGCAGAGACCTCAGCCCTGGACATATTCACAGAAAAGCTGCCAAACTCTGTGCATGTCACCAAGACCAAGTCTCTCATCCCCTCCATCAGATCTCAGAGGACGCAGGCGAGCCCCTGGGGCTGGAGCACATCCTGGAAGGAGCAGCAGGTGGCAGAGCCAGGAACAAGTGGTCCAACAGACAGGACAACAAGCACTGCTGAGACCTGCCCAGCCAGCTGCAGATCCCCAGGAAGATGGTGTAAGACCAGTTAAACCACATCCTCATCTCTGAAAACTAGGTGCCAGAGAACATCCTCCTCCTCAATGCCTCCAACTGACAGGGGCAGTTCCATTCTGAGTCCTGCAGCAAGCAATACATGCTACCTGTGGTGTGCATCTGCTCCTGAGGTTCAGGTGGCCTTCAGCTTTTATAATCTCGTGGAAACAGATACTGTCACCACAATTTCCAATCTCTGAGGCCAGTAAAGATCGTGGTGGCAGGGGCACAACACTACTTCAGCACTGTGCTGTGGATGTTCATGGAGCAGCTGTGAAAGGACCTTCTCGACTGGCAGAGTTATGTGTGCTTCCTGGTCATCCCACTGGTTTAACATCCCATGGCCTGCATTGATTATCACTCCACAACTTCTTTTAAGACCTGGCCTGGAAGGATGTGTTACACAAGCTGGAGGCCCATGCAGATCACACTGGGCATGGTGTTGAGAAACACATGGTACATCCAGGGGGCCAGCTGTGTCCACCAGCTGACAATCAAGGAAGCCATATTCAAGTACAACAGAAGAGCCCCAATGAGGACTCCTTCCATTTCAGTCCCTTCATTGGGTTGGTGGCACTTGGAATAGTGGAACTGTCCCCGGCCATATCAGAAGACACAGATGGTACGGTCCTCTTGGGCTGCAGGGTGTTTTCATCTACCCTGCCATACAGATCTGCGGCCAACAAGGAGGCCTTGTCCACCCCCACCCACCTCCCTCAGGCAGGATATTGACCCTGAATTGATGGGGCTAAGGTAGACTATTGGATGGCAGCCCAACCCACAGATAGGAAGAGAAACTTGGGGAAGAAGAACCTGGCTACCACCAAACACACACTCAAGTGCATCTTCCACTCTCTCCAGGTCACCAGGCTACCTATCATGTCCATGACAGTGGTCACTGGGAAGACGAACAAGAAGGTGTTGTTTTTGCTCAAGAAAACCAAGAACAGGGACATGGAGTCCAAAAACCAGTGCCTGGAGGGCATAGGTTGCCTGGTCTGCAGGGCCAACCACCAGTAGAACATGCTGCGGGTCCTCATCAAAGGTGTGGTGTGGAATGGTCTGAAGTTCTTCCAACTGGCAACCCAGAGGTCCACACACATCAAGCACTTCCCTATCTGCATCTCTGGACACTCAAGTCCACCTTCTAGCCCTGCCTTTGGCCCTGCTGATGCCAAGTACTGGAGTGCCCAATTGTTTTTCTGTTAACATTTCACTTTAGTACAGAGACCGACCCTGGAAACCCAAAGAGAAACTGAAGTGTGAATGTGCTCACAGTCTGGAAACTATCTTGGTGACACCCACCGGGAGCCTCCAGCTGCTCTGCTTATGAACCAGCGCGTTCTGGTGGATGAGAGGTCAGGTGGGCACTGCTGAGCTGGAGGCTCATGGAAGGTGTGTTTTGGCCTCAGGATCCCAAACACTCCCAGTGAGAACTGTTCTCATATTCTCAACCTGCCCTTCCTAAAAGCCAGAACTATGCTTCCCTGGGGAGCCAGCTCTATTGTGTGCCCAGACTCAGAGCTGGATGGCCAGAGGCCAAAGGCTGGCCTCCCATGAAGGGCACCCTGAGCAGAACAGGGAGCCAGTCAGCCCAGCCGTGGACTCCAGTGTCTAACAGCAAAGTGTCCGCAGCACCACTCAGTCAGGATTCCAAATAAACTTGACTCCCACAGACAAAAGAAAGGACCTGTGAGATGCAGATTGCCCTGGCACCCGCCTGGACAAATTGATCATATACCTGGTGCCCGCCATCCTAGGCAGTGACCCCCACTTCATACCCACTCACCCCTCTGTGTTAATATAGAACTTTTGCTACTACCAATGTGTGTGGGACCAACCATGTACCAGGTGAGACCCTGCCCCTCCACAGCACAGGGTAAACTGAGGCCCAACCTCATAGGGTTATTGTAGGGATTCCATGTGGTTCTCCCTAGAAAGTCCACTCTTGGTGCCTGGACAGTGGAGAGGTCTGCTGGAGGGGCTGTGGCTGTTCTAATTCTCCATTTTCTCTCCCTCTTGACAAAGTTTCTGCCTCATTTGTGATTCTCCTCTAGGTCTAATGCTAACTGTTTTCTCTTTTGATAAAGAGATTAGAGATTCCATTAGGCATCCCTGTCCTGAGTGAAACCAGATTAGAAATCTCTCGTGAGAAGTGGGGCCTCAGGCTCACTCAGCTATGCGAGATGGGGCTGGTGTAAGCTCCTTCATTCAGTAAATATATTAGAAACCCTGCCAGGTACAGACACATCTCTAGGTACTGACCACAATCCTGTGCACAGAGCAGACCCCAGGCCTGCACTCCAGAGCTTCCTTTTATTCAGGAGAGTGTCAGTCACAATGGTCTACACAGGCAGGTAGTGTCCACAGGATGGTTGATGTGACATCCTCCTGGATGTATCTTTGCATCTTTCCATGTTTTGAAGAAGAGGGTGGGTGTCTGGACCAGCAAAAAATGTGAGTGGGTTTAGAATCAAAGCTGTGAAGAGAAAATGGCAACTGATTTTGAGATGCTGGCAAAATCCTGGATCCCACACATCGTGGGATTTCTGCAAGAGGACACAGTTCTGAGGGCTTCTCCTAGCAAAAAGGGAGGGAGTCAAAGAGAGCTGTGCATGTAGATTTGGTGGTATGGGTGAGTGGGGATGGGATGGGACTGGACCACACAGAGAAGAGCTCCTAGAGGCTGGTGCTAGTTAGGAGCACAGAGTAGCTCAGGTCAGTACCCATGACCTGCAGTCTGGAGGACTTCCTTGGATGAGGTGTTGAACAGAGACTTCAGTGATGGAGATGGGAGGTTCCCTTACTTGTAAGGCACACAAAGGCAGTCATGGTGGTAACATGTCTCCTTCTAGATCTACAGAAGCAGCTACAGAGCAAGATCAAGAAACATCTAAAGAAGAAATGGCAACTCTACTACCCTCTCCAGAGCCAGAGCAGGCTCCAGGCACAGCTGTCCCTGAACTTCCAGATCTGGAACTACCTACACTTGTGAGCAACTCACCTCAGCCCCTGCAAGGCCTGTGATCTCAGGTCCTGGAGGCAGCCTGTTTCCACTGTCACCAATAAGAGCAGTTTTTCCAATGTTTGTGTTTATCTTACATACATACTTTGAATTTTACCTATTTTCCTATACTATTGAGTAAAATGAAATGTATTTTTAATAAAATTTAACAAAATACTATTAAACATAAATTTAAATTATTAAAATTTAATTTTTTGATCCTTCATAGTGTCAATTTCAACATCATTAGGTACATTCTCAATTTTTGGCAACCACCACATCACATCACAACCCTCTCCAGAATATTTCATCCAGACCAATTCAGTTGGTAGCTAGTCATTGCTCATCCTCCACACTCAGGCCCTGATAGTCTCTCATCTCTAAGTGTCTCCATGGATTTACCTATTGTGGGTTTTCATGGACTTTCTAGTCTGACTACATAATGAATTAGATGAGAAGACTGTGATTTGGTAAGAATAAAAACAATTTTTATTAAGATAGAAAATTCTTAAAAGGCTAACATAATGTGTAAAAAGAAGCCCCCATATTAAATATTTGCATTACTTTGGGGTATGGACCAGTTGAGAGTTATGACATGAGAATTGGAAACCACAGGGAGATGCCTGGGCCTCTGAGACACCTTTAAAAGTTTTCTTTTCCTGGACAGGCATTGTTTTTCTGTTTCTATTGTGCATAGTATGAAAATACGAAAGTCAGATATTTCCCTTTATCGTCATGTATTAAGTAATAAAATATGTATATTTTTAAGTTTTTAGGAAAAATAATGTTTTTTTAAATGTTTTTATTGATTTTAGAGACAGAGGAAGGAAGAGGTATAGAGAGATAGAAACATAGATGAGAGAAAACTATTGAATGACTGCATGCTTCCTAAGGGGATCCAACCAGCAACCCGGGCATGTGTCCTGACCTGGTATCTGACTGGGGACATCTTGGTTCATTAGTCAACACAATATCACTGAACCACACGGGCTGGACAGAAAAAATAATGTTTATTCATTAAGTAAGGATTTAAATGTGAACCAAAAGATGACACACTTACTCCTTCTACCAAGAAATAATTGCCACGAACAAGAGGTTTCCATCTTTTCATTTCAGTGCTGCAGTGTGTGGGGTGTAGTTGGGAGAGGGTATCAGGACTGTGCTCTTATGTAACCTGACATCTCCATAGGTGGGCACAGCACAGCCTTGTTCCCGTCATGCATTCTCAGTGACCATCACAGGAATTCATCATAGGAAAGATGTGTTGTTATCTAGGCGGTGTGCAGCTACCTGCTGAATGGGATTTTGCTTTGAGGAACTATTTTGTCTAGAGCTCCTTGTTAGCATTGGCAGATGACCACTGGCTCCTACAATAAAGACCCTCTTATACACTTACAACTTCTCAAGACTTCTCCGTTTGCGAATACCTGGGGTCCTAGAAGGTCCAGTCCCTGGCAGAGGGGCTCAGACCCAACAGTTGGCATAGTAGGACAGGTTCAGGACCTGTGCTCCCACCTTGTCAGCAGGATGGAGCAGTGAGTTCCTGGCAGTCCTCCATAGCCCCCCTGAGCCATCCAGGTCAGTAGCCTCTTGCCTTTGCGATCAGTGCCTGACCATATGGTCTAATGAGCAGAGGGGAAGTGTGTTGCTTCCTGACTCTTGGTTCTGTAGACACTGTGGGGTTAGAGAGAATGAGCTCTCACAGGCAGAATTCTTGTGAAGGAAAACCAGGCAAATGGCTCAAGCCGCTGCTCTTTGACCTTCGAGACTCACTTTCTAAGGATGGGCTTGTTTTTACCTATTCCATAAAGACTCGGGACCAGATAATCTCTCCATGGTTCTTCACATTTAACTACCTTTGGTTATGCTAATCTGAATGAACTCTTTCCTAGGACGGAAACCAGAAAAAATTTCCAGAGCATTACCACTACCATTTCCCCCACTTCATCTAGGCTCTGAGCATTTAGTACTACCCCACTGACTCATCTCACCTATTACCCCAGGCCTTGGCAAGCTTACCCCTGAATATTCATCCCAAACTCTAAAGGGTGCTGTCCTTGGAAATTGTTTCCTATTTTCTGCCTCTCCTCCAAGGCCAAAGAGGTTAGTTACAATGGATATCAGTTTTTGACAGTAATTTGCAAATGGTTTCTCTAGCTTGCCATTTGTCTCAATTTGATGGATGTGTGTTTTGCTAACTAGATGTGTTACATTTGTTTGTGGTCAAATTTGTCTTTTCTTATCATGCTTTTTGATTTTGTGACAGAGAGGAAAAGATGTTTTCCATCTTATCAGGAAGCTAGGCTAGGTTTTACTATGCTAACAGAGCCCTAAATCTCAGTGACTCACAGCAGCAAAGATTAATTCATAGTCATGTGACTTCAATGATCGAATGGATCTAAAAGGGTTCCTCTTTTTCAGATTGTTCATCTTTTCTCTTATCATAAGGATGAGAATAAGGATTTGAAACTATATATGTCAGAGTGGAAATCATAAGTCCTCGTTTTATTTGACAATGGCTTGTGGTGGACATGCCATTCAGGTGGTTCTGGGGAGTGTGGTTCAGGGCCCAGAGTGGAGGTATCAGCACATCTGACTGGCCTGGCTACAGTGATGATGGTTCTACATGGACATGTAACTTCAGTGAGTTTAATAAAATTCTTGATATTAGTGACTAGAAGAAAATTCTGGACATTCTCAATTAAATCAGAGCAGCTGGGGAGTGAGAGAAAGAGACAGAGCGTTAGCTTGTTAATAGCTGGGAGCCCACTGACTAAAGAGTTTTGGGGTTGGGTTCCAGTCACGGACATGTACCTTGGTTATAGGCAGGCTGGACCCCTGGCCCTGGTTGGAGTGTGTGCAGGAGGCAACCAATCCATGTGTCCCCATGTTTCTTTCTCTCTGTGTCTCTCTCCTTCCAGTCCACTCTCTAAAAATCAGCGGAAAAATATCCTCTGGTAAGGATTAGCAGCAGCAGCAACAGTAACATATCTAGGAGACAGGTCACAAAATCTGCTCCCATATCTGAGTGTAGGTTGGAACTTTGAATTAACTTCCAGGCCACAATTTTCCTGATGAACTGAAAGAGAAGGGAGAATACTCCTATTTTTAGTAGAGTGTTAACTAGCACAGTGTTGCTAGTTACTTTTGCTTTTGTTTATTGCACTTAAGAGTTCCCTAGCTTTCCCTCTTTTCTGAACCATAACCCCTTATATGCCATAAGCATCTATAGAAGCAAGCAGCAAACCTGCCCCACAGGCCAGGTGTGTCTATAAAAAAATGTTTTTCCTAAGTGACAGCCCTGACCAACTTTAAAATCATTTCTTGTGAGAATTTTCCACTGAAAATATTCAAGAATACCTGAATTGTGAGTAATATATTTAATTTTATAATATGCATTTAAATTGATTTTTAAAATTAAATTCAAAATATCCTGGTGTGTGGGGATGGTTTCCATTTTGGATGCCTGGCAGTTAACTGGTTAATAGTAAAATAAACCCAAACAAAACAAAAACCGCAGCTTGTGTCCCTGCCTGGTGAAAATGTAGGGGTGGAATTGAACAGATCATTTTTGAAAAATTTTTTCACACTTGGATCATTTTAAAAAACTTTTGGTCCAGCAAGTCCACTTAACCAGATTCACTTCTGGAAACAATCATATAAGTGAACAAAAGGAAGAGATTTATTACCATGTTGTAAACAATGGGCAAATACTATAAGTAAGTAAATATTGAATATTGGGAAGTGTGTGAAATGAGTTCTGATACATAACTGAATGGTACACTGAAATATTGCATAGGCATTAAGTAGTGATATAGCCTAATATTTACTAACATAGACATTATTATGTAAAAAAGCAAGTTTCAAAACAATTTAAATTCATTCTGAAAAACACATATTTAGCCAAAATCAAAGTTTAAAATTTAAATACAGATAATTATTTTTGGCTTATTGTTACTCAACTATTTCTACAGTAATGCATTTTATTGGTTTAATAAAAACAATAAAAGTAAAAAATAGTAAACATTCAGTGTTATCTCATCACCACAATATTTCAAACTCTTCGACAAGGCATTGTTGACTCATCGCCTACTATGTCCTCCTCAGCCTCAGGGCTTGCTGTGTCTCGGTCTCCAGTTACATTCAGCTGGGACAGTCTTTGCTGGCTCAGGGTGTTCCCACCCTCACTGCCTTTTTGTCCAGCTGTTCTGCTTAATAACAACTACACTGACTAATATTCAAGAGCAATATTGTCTATTTAATCCTCACAGCTACCCTCTCAGTGACACAATGCTGTTCTAAGTTTACAGGAGAGAAGAGGACACTTAGAATGGTGAGTGACTTCCACAGAAACCCTAGGGATGGAGAAAGCTGTCCAAGACCGATGGGAATATCTCTCTACTCCATGCCTCCGCCCCTCTGGGAGTGATCTTATTTTCCCTTGGCCACTTTTCTTGGGTGACTCATCAGCATTCGTTAATCTTAGCTCAGCTGTCACTACCTTAAGGAAGCCTCCCCCAAATCCGCCATCATTGACAAGGCAGGCTAGGCTCTTTCTTACTTTGTGCCTCCAACCCTCCTGCCCCGACCATAACCCTTCAGGCATTGCATTAAAGTTGTCTTCTTTCCTGTTTATTGCGAGCTCCTGATTCATGTTCTTAACCCAATTTCAGCCGTCTAATAGACATTCAGTCATTATCAATGGAAGGAAGTGAACTTCAGATCAATTCAACTGTCTCAAGGTCTAAGTTTAGAACTGGCTCCCCTTACTCATCTGTAAAGGTTTGCTCTCTCTTCCCAACTGCCACCTGCCAATGATGCATCTTTTAATCAGTTACCATCCCTTTTCCAGCCAGTGCATTGTTCAGGGCAGTTGAACCTAAGTAGAGATTGGATCTCCCATTTACCTCCATTCTGTCTACTGCCTCCACCACCATCCCTGTTCAGGAATGTGTGTGGCTATGCTGAGAGTTTTGTGCTGAGTGAAGAATGGAGTGGTTGCAAGGGCAATGGAGTGAGCAGCCACAATAATAAAGGCTACACTGGGCTACCCAAGGATAGGGTCTTCCCACAGGGAAACAGAAAGGAGAAGAAAGGCACAGTCAGTATTGTTTAAGGCCAAAGAGACAAAAATAAACCCAGAGCAAAGGAGAACATTTCTGCAAGTTTTGCCTGAATTGGAAGGGCTTTGTCCAGAGAGACTCTGGGTCAGATGGAAGCAGTGGGAGCCGTGCTCAGCAGAGCATCATGAGCAGGGCAGCCTCACACATAACACTTGCAGGAAGGGTAGTGCAAGGTGTCTCCTCCAAAAGGCTTAGAGATAGTGGCTCCTTAGAGAGGGCCAGATCTCAGGATTGTGAGTGGGTGTGTGCTAGAGAACACAAGACCCCTCCCAGATTGTAATCAAGTATATTTTGAAAGGCTGGGTTGGGAGCACTGTGATCCTATGGTCCTATGGTCAGGTAAGTGAAGGATTTGAGCCTGCAATCTTCTAGTATTAGTGTTTGCATGACCTTAGTTATTGCCAAGGCAGGTGAGGTCTGGAGTCTTGGATTACATCTGTCTTTTTTTTTTTTCATCACAGATCTGTGAGCTCATTCTGAGCAGGAGCTCTGTCCTATTTACTCCTGTGTTCCCCACAGGGTAATGTTATTCACATGGGAGAGCAAGTTCTCAGTTTCCACATCAATGCCCCACATTACCCTCAGGTCAACCTCTGGAAGGATTTCTCTAGGAGGCATCTTCCCAAAATCCCAATGCATGTCCTGTTCCTCAGGGATAGATGAAAGTGTTCTTCATCATGGAGTGACCACAGCCTACTCTAGCCACCTAGACATTTATGGATTAGGTGTAGAGAGGCTACAGTTATACTATGTGAAATGCCCCATAAAAGAGGGAGATGGCATCCAAATGGGAGTCACAGGTGGAGAAGGCTTTATACTTCTCAGTGGCTGAGGGTGTTTAGAGGATGACTTGGACAATTCAGAATAGGGCATTATCATGAACCCTAATGGGGTGAAGAAGATAAAGCACCCTTTGGCCATCAGTATTGTGAAGATTAAGCAGCGTGTGGCCATCAGCACTGTGTAATTCATCGGAGTGTTGGAACATGTGAGCCTCAGCAGAACATACAGCTCACAGATGTAGTGGATCTTTCCAGTAACGCAAAAGCTCACCCTGGTCATGAGGAGAGTGTAGATGAGGCAATAGATAATAGGGAGTTCCTAACAAAGGGTGAGGAGCACCACACAGAGCCCAGGGCTCATGGCCATGGTGGAGTGGAGGGGGCTGCCGTAGTGGCCAGGATGTTGTTGTCCCGGGCTGCCAAGGAGACCAAGCAGTTGAGCTGTGTCAAACATCTCAAGTAGGAAATGGCTTTGTTCAGGGACTGAATGTTCACCAGCATTTTGGGGATTATTTTGGTGACAAAGAAGAGGTCAGTGAAGGAGAGATTGGCCAGAAAGAATAAATGGGAGTGGGCAGGCAGGAGTCAGTGCCTCTGACCAGGTTCATGAGCCCATTTCCCACATCATGACCAGATATATGCACAGGAACATCCAACACAGGACCTGGTCTGCAGGACTTTCTGAGTTCCCAGGAACAGAACACTGGAGACGCTGCTCTGGTGACCTCCATCCATTTCCCCCACTGTCTGCAACATTGGTACCAACCACTGTTGGTTTCCTACATGCCCTCAATTGAACAATGACATTCATAGAAGCAAAATGAAGTATAATGTTAGCATTCATATAGCTTAAACTATATAATATTTTTTAGATTAGTAAGAAGATAAAAACAGGCACACACATATTACTTGGAAAATACTTTTGCAATTTAGTCTTTTAATCACACATACTCAATATTACAGATATAATGTCTTATTTTATTTACAACCCTATATTTCACAGTACTCCTGAGCTGCTTAAAGATTTCTATATTATGATATTTCATGGATTTAAAAATGATATTTAAAACAGGTTTGTATTGTAACAAATGGCCATTGTCATTTGGGCACAGGGGAGGAAGAAAAATATTGTATAAAAGAAGGAAAATGATTATTTGCTGATAAGATGATCTATTTGAAAAACCTAAGATAAAGAATTGAAATGCCAGTAGAAATAAAAAGAAACTTCAGCCCAGCCAGCATGGTTCAGTGTTTGAGCATCAACCTATGAACCAGGAAGTCTAAGTTAGATTCCTTGTCAGGGCACATGCCCAGGTTGTGGGTTCCATCTCCTGTAGTGGGTGCGCAGGAGGCAGCCCATCAGTGATTTTCTCTCATCATTGATATTTCTCTTTCTTTCTCTTCCTTCCTTTCTGAAGACAATAATATATATATATATATATATATATATATATATATATATATATATATA
>JAAGEH010000376.1:4513925-4524010 GCA_011751065.1 Lasiurus cinereus
ATATATATATATATATATATATATATATATATATATATATATATATATAGCCATTGCACTGCTTTTTATATATTAAAAGCAACGTCAGTGCAATGGCCATTTATAGTGAATAGACCCAAAAGTAATGGTGTTCTCAGAGGCCATATAATGCAATGGTTAAAGTTGTGTTGTCAGAAACTGAGATTCATGCCTGAGCTCTGCCACTTGCACTGAAATCTCAGGCAAGTTAGCTGAGCTCTTTAAGACTTGCTTGTTTTTCTTGTGAAAAATAAGTTACAGGAATAAAATTAAGTAATAAAGTGTTTAACACAAAGAGACCTATGGTGACCCCTCAGTAAATATTGCCCATTACTATTATAAATATACTAGAGGTCTGATGCACAAAATTCATGCAAGAGTAGGCCTTTCTTCCCTGGGCTGCGAGCAGCAGCTTCCCTCTGGCACTCGGGACCTGGGCTTCCCTCGCAGCCCTGGCATCATCTGGAAGGTCATCCGGAAAGACTTCTGGAAGGACATTTGGTCTAATTATCATATTATGCTTTTATTATTATAGATGTACAGGTATATAGACAATCATCAAGTGAAAATGCAATGTGAAACATCAACAAAACAATCTAAAGCTTTAAGATGTTAACAGGAATTGTGCAGGGCCTTCCAATACTCCATTTCTCCATTTTATCATAAATGGATGGATTTGCTAATTTCTAGATAGAAAGATAAAATATTATAGAGGCAAATATTCTCCTGAATAATATAAAATTTATTTATTTGAAGTAAAAATCATAACAGGATTTTGGGGAAACAAAAACTATTCTAATTTTATCTAAAAGTAAATATGAAGATAAGCCAGGAAATGGTTGAAAAGAATATAGGAAGGGGACTTGCTCTGTCAAGTAGAAAGGACTCTGAAGCAGTGCAGCCCTGGTGCTGGAGTGAGCAGGTCACGGGAGCTGGCAGCAACATCAGGAACAGGGCCAAGCATACCTGGGACTGAGTGGGCCATTATGGGGGTCCTTTGGCATAAATAGCATGGGGGCAGCTGTTTCTTTAGGGGAACATATCAGATCAAGATTTCAGATCTCACCAAAAACATTTAAATGTATTTAGGATAAAAAGAATTTAATGTGCTCTTTTCCTTTGAAATTTAATGCAGGTAGAATAAAAATTTGGATTTTGTTGAATTTTCTTTAATATCCTTAAATATAAAATGTAAAGAAAGTCAAAATCACCCAAGATCCTGTTAACATCTTGGTGAAAATTTTTTCAATTTTTTTTTACTAAATTATTTTTATTCACTCAATGTGCTGAAGAACATACCCTAAATATTTTCATCATTCTTAATGGCTGCATGCCATTATGATTATATTATATGTATTTTAAATCAATATTATGATAATTATATTTAGCTTCTTCCCTATTTTCCCTATTAAAGACAATGATTCAGTAAATGTCTTTGTACAACACCTTTGGATATATTTCTAGGTAATTCAAAGGGATTTACACTTTTTATTTTTATACATATTGCCAGAGTGTCCTCCAGGGAGACAGTTTCAACTTGCATTCCCCAAATTAATGCAAACTGTCAGGTTCATGAAACCATGCCCATGTTATCTGTGAAACATGTTTCATTTTCACAGCACTCGTTACTGGCAAGTCAGGTTATGATAAGAAGTTTTTTTTAAAAATTCTTTGTTGTTGAAAGTATTACATGGTCCCCCTTTCATCCCATTGACCTCTCCCAGCCTGTCCCATTTGCAACATCTAGATGGACCTGGAGAGCACTGTGCTAAATGAAGCCAGAGAAAAATAAGTATCACATGATCTCACTCATTTGCTGAATATAAAGAAATATGTTTTTTTTTAATTAACCCAATACCTTAAGGAAATAGCAAAAGGAACTTTTTGTAGCTAAACCTCAAATATTGAGAAAGGTATCTCTCTCTAAGAAGCAAGGATAACAATCAAATTATGCTGACAATTATTACAGATACTTGCGACTGAGAAACTTCTTTTATGCTAGAAAATCACAGTGATAGGATTAGACAATGAAGCAAATATCAAACTGCTTATATTTGGTATTCCAGTTTTTTAAAATTTAATTTTATATTTATTGAATGCCATGGAAGTATCTTACACAATCAATTTAGAGAATTAATTTAGAGCATCTATAAAAATTAAAATGTTCATTCTTTTTGGGACAATTCTACCCTTTGAACTTATTTTATAGAAACTTAAGCAACTGTAACAAAAATAAAATATGAATACTAGTAAATTTATAACAACATTGTAATCATAAAAATTTGAGTTCACTACAACATCTACCAACAGACAACTGAGTAAAATACACTATTGTGCATACAAAATGAATATTTATTCAGTTATAAAAAAAGAGTGATGTTATCTTAAGGCAGATATGAAAAAAATTCCCATTATGAAGTTTAAATTAAAAACATAAGTTGTATAATCCTACTTTTAATTACATATATGTGTATTTGTATATTATAAGAAAAATCTGCATGTGCATTATCACACCCTTAATATTGGGTATTTTATTATGTAAAAAAGAAGATACTAAAAATATATTGTTCATGTGATTTGACTCTATAACTCTACTCCTATGGATACAGATCCAATAAATAATTCAAAATGGAAGAAGTTTTATAAGCAAAGATATCCATCACAACATTTTAAACCTTTTGGTAAACAAAGAGTCTAAATGCCCATCAAATAGGCAATGCTTAAGCACATAATGGTACCTAAGCAGGTGAAATATTATTCAGCATGTTTATGGGCACCAGACATTTCTTTTGAGATAAGGATAGCAAGATGGGAACTATTTCAACATGTACAGGAAAATACTAGAAGCAAATATGCTAATATGCTGCATGTATTTATCTCTGGCTGATGGGATTTGAGGTGATTTTACTTCTGTGTGTTTTTCAGTGGATTGAGATCCAGGACTTCTCCTGGGTAAGAATCACTCATTCCTCTCAATGTCCCAAAGGTCCATCCCAAGACTTGGGGCCAAAAGACTTGAGTACTGTCTGCCTAAGGGAGTCCATGTGGCTAAGCCTCCAGCAAGGTTTGGCTTCCCTCAACCTCCTTGGTGCAGATGTCAATCACTAAGAAACTACTTCCACCCAAGAAGCTTGCTCAGTAAGTAACACTGGGTGTTGGAATTTCTGGAGCACCTGTCCATAGGATTTGTCTCACAAAGCTAGACAGAGAAACAAAGAAACCACCTCAACAAACTCATTGAACACCTGACAAATGCATTTGCAGAACATGCCACGTGCTTCTCTGGGCACTTGAAGACAAATGTCCATGAAAATCTCAAGGTCTTTGCCTGCAATCAAGGATTCAAGCAATCACTTCTGATTCACAAGCATCTGTTGATACCTAATGGAAATCAACCTATAAGGTTTACTTGTCTGGCTCCGCCATATATCTCCAATTTCAACCAGGACAGGTTATCTACTCCTGACCTGGGCACTGAGGCACAGAGCTATTAGACGTGGTAGAAATTTGGTTCCTAGATATCCTGGGGCCAGGACATAAACTTGTGCAAAGGGTAAATAAAAAGACATTATTAACCAGGATTATCTTTGATCCCAGAGATAATCTGGGCTCCATGGAAGTCGCAGAGAAAGGAGGAATTAGGCTGAGACGGTGCATCGGGAGCAT
Source organism: Lasiurus cinereus (assembly GCA_011751065.1). Taxonomy (NCBI): domain Eukaryota; kingdom Metazoa; phylum Chordata; class Mammalia; order Chiroptera; family Vespertilionidae; genus Lasiurus; species Lasiurus cinereus. The sequence goes on from JAAGEH010000376.1 coordinate 4,517,610, forward strand.
CCACTAGGGTCAGGCATGAGAGTGCCTTAGTGCTCCCATGTGTTTCCTCACTAATAAGGCTCCAGGGAGGTTCTGCTTCCTCTACTCTTTAGGTTCCTTGACTCAGATGCTGCACTAATCACTGGGGAAGGTCTCTGCCATCCAGTTCAATCCACTTAGTGAGTAAAAGTTGGTTTATCTGGAAGGGCTCTCAGAAACCCTGTTCCCCATCCCAGACATAGGTCTCCACAAGGTGAAGGAAAATAATTGGTAGGAAGGTGGCTGGTTATTGTTGTTTAGATTTTTGTTTTCTTGATGCAGAGCTCCTTAAATCATATGCCTCAATTCATGACACCTCATCACCTCCATTCCTTGCAAGACATCTTCCTGGTTTTATTATCATTTTCTTTTTTATCTCTAATATCTATTTCTTCTCCCTCCACATAGGTAGCCACTTCAAAATTGGCATGTATGCTTGAAGAATTCATGTCTTTGTATGTCTGTATGTTTTATAGACACACCTAGTATTGTGCTATAAATTCCATAGTGTTTCCTACTTTCTGGGTTGACACTATAATTTTTATGATCCACTGACATTACTGTGTGAATATTCAATTCCTTGCTTTTCTTATCTTCTTTCCAAACCATTCTGTTTACACTCAGACTAATTTTCTTAAAGTCTAAATTGAACTGTATCATTTTCCTGCTTAAAGCATTTCAAGAACTTCCTACTATAATTAGGAAAAAAATAGAAACCAATCTATAAGATCTACCTACATACATCACCAAGTATAACAAGTATCCTTCTCTTTCTTCTGCTCTCCACACTTCAGTCTTATTGGCTTTCTTTCTGTTTGTTGAATTCGCAAAGCTCTTTCATCTCAGAGCCTTTGCCTTCTGCACCTCAACTTTTGAATGGCTTTCTCTTTCTCATCCCTTAAGGCTCTCCTAACTGTGGACATTGGTGCAGCCCTTGTGGAGAGACTTTGGCAATATTAGTCATCTTGTGTCAAGTTCCCTGGAAGCAAAAGGGGTCCTGGGAACTATGACAGAATTTAGTGAAGGAGTGACCTCAGAAGTAGAAGATGGAGGGAGGTGAGAAGAGATGTGGACTCAAAACATTACGTGTAGCTTGATCTTGAGAGGGCATTTGAAACACCAATTATATCCATTGAATGAGTCCCATTGGACATAGAAGCCAGGCTTGTCTACCCAGTGCCAGTCAGTTACTGGCCTCAGCTGAGCCTACATCACAGGACAGTGGAGGGGGAGCAGCTAACCTCTCTCTGGTCAGGGAAAGGGCAGTTAGGAGCTGTTAGCCACCATCATCCACAGCAACTGGGAGGTGGCTGAACCAGCCAGTGAAATTGCACTCACCAGTAAAACTTCAGGTGTGCATGGTCTTCCTCCTATAAATTCATTCTTAGCAACATACTTTAGAGAACCTTCATTCACGTGCCCAAAATGGAGTATATAAGGAAGTCCATTTCAGCATTGTTTTCAATGGTGAAATACTAGAGATAACCTAAATGTCCTTCAACAGAGAATGAAGTAATCATAGTAAATATCTATTAAAGTGATAAAAATAATGGACTGGACTATGTGTAGCAACCTGGATAAATCTTAAAGTGTGATTTGAATGAAATAGCAAGTTTCAGGATATATTCTGATTGATGCTATTGTAATAAAATTTCAAAAATGCAAAACCAAAACTAAAATATTTTATGGATATACTACTTTAGAGTAAAAGTATAAAAACATTCCTAAGAAGGACCAGCACAAAGTGGATGATAGTAACTAGCTCTGGGGAAGAAAAAACTGGAATGGAATCAGTTCAACAGTCTCCCAACTGTCACTCTAATGTTCTATTTAAAGGCACACATGCAATGGCAACATTTTAAGATTTAGTAGTAACATGGTGATCATATTTTATTCTAGACACTGGTCTGTGAATTTGTAATATTCACACTTTAAAAATATTATAAAAATATTCATGTGTCTATATGTACAACTAGAGTAATACTTCTTTATTTCTATGTTGTCACTTTACTGACAAATGACAACAGAAGAAAGTACACCGATGATCCATTTTCTCTTTTTAGGCTCAATCACAGCACTTTGCCACATTTTATCACATCACATAAATTTATTAGCTATGCTGTCCATACAATACAAGTAACTTTGCCTGAGGATGTTTAGTCAGTGGAAAAATACTCATAAAAAGGCTCATGTTTTTGAGATAGAATTGACAGGATACGTTTTTGGAACTTATTACAGCTGCTTCTTTGCTGTCTATTCTTTCAAATATTTCCAGTGGTCCATGCCCACCCAATGATGCTGACCTGAAAACTGGGTTCATGCTCTTAAACTCTGAGAGGCTCTGATCTGACACAGAAGGCCTGCTTTTTCTCATGTGTCCCAGCAAATGTTATTCAAAAAATGACAATTCAAGCTTGAGAATAAGAGGCCTATGTTATAGTTTCTCCTCCAGTGATTCTTAATGCTCTTTGGCTTGTTTCCTGGTGGGCTGTGGCAGTGATCATTTTCCCCGAATGAGGTCATGTGAGGAGGCACAGCTAAGTGCCATCGACATGAGGAAGTGCTTTGGGTTAATTGAACATACAGATCCTGAGTGATGAGAATGGGACCATGCACAGTGAAAATGCTTTCCTGACCATGCCCCTGTGTGTCCATGTCTACAGTACTATGGACCCAGTCAAAGTGATGCTTCTTTTAACAAATTCAAGTATCCACCAGATTTTATTTATCCATTTCCCCGGGTGATGATCAGCTGACTTCATACTGCTACAAACAAGGCGATGATGAATGGCCTTGCATGTCTCACTATGGATCTTTTTCTTTTTTAAATTAAATCTTTATTATTCAGATTATTACATTTGTTTCTCTTTTTTCCCCTCCATAGCTCCCCTCTACCCGGCTCCCACCTCTCCCTCTGTCCTTACTTCCCTTTCATTGACCTCATCCATAGGTGTATGATTTTTGTCCAGTCTCTCCCTGTACACCCCTCACCCCTTTCCCCCTGAGAATTATCAGTGCATTCCCTTTCTGTGCTCCTGATTCTATTATATTCACCAATTTATTCTGTTGATCAAATTTTTAATTCACTTAATTTTTAGATTCACTTGTTGATAGATACGTATTTATTGTTCATATTTTTTTTTATCTTTTACCTTTTTCTTCTTCCTCTTCAAAAAGAGTACCTTTCAGCATTTCATATAATACTGGTTTGGAGTTGATGAACTCCTTTAGCTTTTTCTTATCTGTGAAGCTCTTTATCTGACCTTCAATTCTGAATGTTAGCTTTGCTGGATAGAGTATTCTTGGTTGTAGGTTCTTGCTACTCATCACGTTGAATATTTTTTGCCATTCCCATCTGGCCTGCATCGTTTCTGTTGAGAAATCAGCTGACAATCATATGGGTGCTCCCTTGTAGGTAATGAACTGTTTTTTCTCTTGCTGCTTTTAATATTCTCTCTTTGTCTTTTGCTCTTGGTATTTTAATTATGATGTGTCTTGGTGTGGTCCTTTTTGGATTCCTTTTATATGGGGTTCTGTGTGCTTCCTGGACTTGTAAGTCTATTTCTTTTACCAGATATGAAAAGTTTTCAGTCATTATTTCTTTAAATAGGTTTTCAGTATCTTGCTCTCTCTCTTCTGGCACCCCCACAATTCTGATGTTGGTACCCTTGAAGCTGTCCCAGAGGCTCCTTACATTATCTTTATACTTTTGGATTCTTTTCTCTTCTTGCTTTTTCAGTTGAGTGTTTTCTGATTCTTTATATTTCAAATTTTTGACTTGATTCTTGCCTTCCTCTAGTCTGCTGTTAGGTCTCTGTATAATATTTTTTTTATTTCAGTCAGTGCATGTTTAATTTCTAGTTGGTCCTTTTCCATCTCTAGTTGGACCTTTTCCATCTCTAGTTGGTTCTTTTTCATCTCTTCTTGGGTCTCGCTAACTTTATCCATCTTTTCTAGGATATTCTTGAAAAACTTTATAAGTGTGGTTTTGAACTCTATATCCAGTTGTTTGTTTTCCTCCATTTCTTTTGTTTGTGATCTCTTCCCTTGTCTCAGCATTTTCACTATGCTGGGAAAACTTCTGTGTTGGATTCAGCCTTAAGATACCAGACTTGCAAAACTGCAAAAGCCTCTTTGTTGAGCTTGGGATGGGTGGAGTCTCAGGGCTTAATGGACTGCCTTGCCTTCCAGTCAGCCCCGCCCTCCATGGCCCCGAGTCTCATGTGATTGGGTAATCACTGGAGCCGTCCCTGCGCGGTCTCGAAGTGTCTCTAGACTGCCGCCTTTCTGGCTCCCCTGGACTCTGGGACCATATGAATCTGAGTCCCCAGTTTTTTGCCCGAATCTGGGGTTTAGTGGAGTTAGAAGTGGCACAGTTGGGATGCATTGTCTCCTGCCCTCTTTTGGAAGCCAGGAGCACAATCAGCAGTCGGTCTTCTGTGCGCAGTGCTGTGTGCACCACCCGACTTCTGCCCTCCTGAGACTCCCCCAAATTTCCGTGCACTTCTCCCTTTTCACAGTCCAAACTCCCCCGTATGAGTTTTGGCTGGACCTGGGGTTTAGTGTTGTAGGACAAGGGGTTCAATGCCGTTGGGAGTCTCTGTTTCCCTCCCACCAGAGAAAGCCAGTCAGGTACTCCGCCACCTGCTCTCTCCATGCGCGCGTCTCTCCATACCTCAGCTTTTTGCAACTCCTCTGGGTCTCTGTGAGCCGTTTTCTTTCCTTCTAGTTATAGAATTTCCACTCAGCCAGCTTTCCTGTGATTCTGGATGATGTCTGTTCTGTCTTTTAGTTGTAGTTTTGAAATTGTGCGAGGCAGCAGTGTAGGTGTTTACCTATGCCACCAACTTGGTTCGAGGATCTAGTTCTTTACCTGGATTTGGGAAGTTCTCAACCACTATTTGTTTGAATACACTCTCTGCACCCTGCTTTCACTCTTTCTCCTCTAGAATGCCTAAAATTCAAATATTGCTTATCTGATGGAGTCAGATAGATCTTCTAGAGCTTTCATTTTTTTTTTGCTCAGGTCTCTCTCTTCTTCCTTCTGTTTCATTTCTTGCTTCCTATTTTGGTTATCACTAATTCTTTCCTCCTTCTGGTTGGTTCTGCAGTCTAGGCTCAGTAGGTCATGTTTAATTTCTTTAACTGCATGTTTCATTTCCAAAATTATTGATCAGTTCTCTTTTAAAGTTTCAAGCTCTTTAGTAAAGTTCTTATTTTGGTCATTGCTTTGTTTTCTGAGTGCTCTGCATTGCCTGTCAGTATTTCCTCACATCTTGTTGAGTATTTTCAGAACTGCAATCATGAAATCTCTGCCACTTAAATGTATATTTCCATGTGTTCCAGCTTGCTTTCTGGGGATGTTTCATTTTCTTTCTTGTCATCCTCATTGCTGTGGTTCTCCATGGTATTTGCTGTTCTTCTTTGCTTACGCATTTATCTCTGAAGAGGTCTTCCTATTATTTTCCAGTAGAAGACCCTGAAACATAACTTTTTACCTGTGTGGTCTCCCAGTCTTGAACTTCCACCACTTCTGTAAGACAGTATAGTTGGGCTTCTTGAGGGTCCAATTTGTTTTGCTCTTACCATAATAGTGACCTCTGACCTCCATGGAGTTGCACCCCAACCACCCCTCCTGGAGATCAGTCACAGAGGGAAACAGCAATTCTACTAAAACAGCTATAGGTTTACAGATAATATGCTCCTGGACCCGACTCCAAGGACAAGAGGCAAGTTTCCAGAGTCCACGCAGGTACAGGGCTCTGTGGTTCTGTTTCTTTGTCTGACACACCACCATTGGCCCAACAATGGAGAGTTGCACAGCAGAACCCCGTGGAAGTGCTCTGACAGGCATCTTCTGGCACAATCACTGTTTGCTTCCTGGACTCTCTCTCTTTGGGCTACCCTTCCGCCACCTGCTCCCCCTCCTCCCTTGGCTCTCTGTTCTTCCCAGTCAAAGGGCTAAGCTGTAAGTTCCTGGGGCCAAGGCTGCATCCAATGTCCACCTCCCCATTTATTCCTGCTTCCCACCTTTATATGATATTTTAGTGTGCAGGTCTCTCAGGCATGCATCTGTGTTGAGCAGGGATTTCTCTCTTGAATTATAGCTGATTAACTTGTTGAAATTCCTGAGAGAGAGGAAAAGGTGCACTCTCACAGTGCTATTCCTCTGATATCACCTCTGGTGAGGTGTCTTGAAGGTGTGGGAAGAAGCGGAAGGTCAGACATCTGACCTGAGTGATTGGGAAGGCAACAGACTAGTGGAGATGTGCCGGAGCCTGCCGGCAATCGAACAGTACCTGATTGAAGGGGTGAGGATAAGAAAAAGACAGACAAGAAAAGATGGGGTTGGGAGGTCTGAGACTTGAGTCTGCAGCCCCGAG
>JAAGEH010000377.1:7271-21619 GCA_011751065.1 Lasiurus cinereus
TAAGTTGGAGCAGTGGTTCTCAACCTGTGGGTCGAGACCCCTTTCACAGGGGTCGCCTAAGACCATGGGAAAATGCAGATATTTACATCACGATGCATCACAGTAGCAAATTTTCATGGTGGCGGGGGGGGGGGGTCACCACCACATGAGGAACTGTATGCAAGGGGTCACGGCCTTAGGAAGGTTGAGAACCACTGAGTTGGAGGCTCAGGAAAGCTGAACCGGGGGATCTGATATCTGAGAGCAGAAGAAAATGGATGTCCCTACTCAGGCAGAGAGACCAGCACACCCACCGTGGGCATCCCAGAGGAAAGGAGAGAGAAGGGCAGCGAGAACAGTTGAAAAAATAATGGCTGAAATCTTCCTGAATTTGACGAATATACACTGAGTGGCCAGATGATGATGATCTCCAAACGCATAATAATCTGGCCACTCAGTGTCTATCCTATATAATAAAAGGCTCTTATGCAAATTGTCCCCTTGACCAGGAGTTGGACCAGCAGGCAGGCTGGCCAACTGCCCATGTCCCGTCCCCCTGGCCAGGCTGGGGTTGGGATAGGAGGGATGAATAGGCAGAGCTCAGAGGATATTTAGAGCAGTGAAAATATACGTATTATAATAATGGATAAAAGTCATGTCCAAACCCTTAGAATGTACCACACCGAGAGTGAACCCTAACGTAAACAATGAGCTTTGGGTGATGGTGACGTGTGGACGTAGGTTCGTCGGTTATAACAAATGCACTAGCTTGGTGAGTGGTGTTAATGACGGAGGCTGTGCATGTGGGGGTACGGGGTATTTGGGGAATCTCTATTTCTTCCTCCAATTTTGCTGTGAACCTAAAACTTCTCTAAAAAAAAGTCTTTAAAAAAAACAATGGTATTTATATATTATTTATCCAAACATTTCTTGACTCATAAGACACATTACTGTTAACCCTTGCCAGTTTGGTTCAGTAGATAGAGCGTCAGCCTGCAGACTGAAGGGTCCTGGGTTTGATTCCGGTCAAGGGTACATGCCAGGGCTGCTGGCTCAATCCCCAGTGGGAGGCATGCATGTTTCCATCTCTTCCTCTCCTTCTCCCTTTCTCTCTGAAGTCAATAAAAATAAAATTAAAAAAAAAAATTACTGTCAAATGGTAACTTTTCTCAACAGTGTGAATGCAGACATCTGAGTGTACACCCATGGTCATAGATGAAGAAGCCGCTGTAGGTCCTCCCCACCCGGCAACCATGAGAGATGTCCTGTGCATACTCGTCTCTGCTGCCGCAGCACTGTTCTCAGTCTTCTTCTTCATTAAAGAAAACCCTTTTGACACTACAAGTTTCCTGTCCTTGGTGAGTACCAGAAGCTTGGTGAGTGGGTCAGGCAAAGTTGAAGTCCCTGGACTGAGGAGAAAAAGGAGACTCTTAAGTGTCCGTTTGTGTGCAACTCACTAACATTGTAGACACTCAAAGAAGAAAGATAATAAAGCCTGAGGACCCAACCTATTTTTCTTTGATGGGGCAATAAAGGAGGCAGCACTCTGGAAGAAAGAATTCAGGGTTGGGAAGAAATGACACTTCTTTCCTATGGTTTCAAAGTTACACATCTTATCCCCGTTTTATTCCATAGGACGCTGAACCTCAGAGAAATTAAGTCATTTTTCCAAGCCAGGAAAAACTGTAAGGGATGAAAAATTTCACCAGAACCCAGAAAAGGAAAAAAAAAAAAGCAGGGAGGATTAACTTGGAGGATGAAGAGTTTATTTTTAATATATTTTATTGATTTGTTACAGAGAGAAAAGGAGTAGAGACCTAGAAACATCGATGAGAGAGAGAGACATCGATCAGCTGCCTCCTGACGCCCCCTACTGGGGATGTGCCCGCCACCAAGGTCCATGACCTTGACCGGAATCAAACCTGGGACCCTTGAGTCCGCAGGCCGACGCTCTATCCACGGAACCACACCGGTTAGGGTGGAGGGTGAAGAGTTCAGACTAGGGCATGGCAGTGGCATCCCTGTGTCTCCTCTCATGCCTAGCACATGCTTTGCCCTTCATGGGATTCCGTGGCCCACATCAGACCAGTCAGAGAGATCACTGTGGGGGAAGAACGAGGTGGACGGAGACCATCTCATTCCCTACATGTAATCCGGACTCCCTTCGTCCCAGGACCCACAACCTGTACCAGAATCCCCAGGGAAGGACTTTTATCGGAAGATAAAGAAGAAACCGATGCCGAAACCGGTGTGGCTCAGTGGATGGAGCGTTGGCCTGCGGACTGAAGGGTCCCAGGTTCGATTCCGGTCAAGGGCATGGACCTGGGTGGCGGGCACATCCCCAGTAGGGGACGTGCAGGAGGCAGCTGATCGATGTCTCTCTCTCTCATCCATGTTTCTAACTCTTTATCCCTCTCCCTTCCTCTCTGTAAAAAAATCAATAAAATATTTTTTTTTTAAAAGAAGAAGAAGAAGAAACCAAGTTGAGCCCTGAGCAGCCTGCCCGGTATCCTGGAGACGTTGTGTTATGTGACACCGAGCAGCAGAACCTACCCAGCCATGCTTCTCGGAGGGCAGGACTCAGAGCTGCAATTCACTCTCTTTCTCAGGAGGAAAAGGAGCTGGTAGCCTGGCAGAGAGCCCGGATGCAGTTCAACCCCGGCAGGACACGCCACCTGCAGACCTTCCAAGATATGCAGAAAAACTCAGAGCCGCTCAAGAACACCAACTCCTACGTCTTGATCGGAACTCCTCCGAGGAAAAAAAGTGAGTGTGCACCAGGGGCCTAGCCCGTGCAGAGGCGGGACTGGCAGGTGGAGAGCGGGGACCTCTGACCTCTGACACACAGTAGACCACACTCTCCTCTCACGACACTCTCTCCGGAGGCTTCCGGGACCCCAAGCTCTGGTTTTCCTCCAGCCTCCCTCACTGATCCTGGTTTATCCTCTCTCTCTCTCTCTCCGGCATCTAGATGTTGAGGTGCCCAGAGCTCGGTCCTGGTCTGGACTGCCTTGGTGACCTCACCCAATCTCACAGCTCTAAGTACCATCGAGAGGCCGATTACTCTCCAAATACAGCTCCAGCTAGATCTGTCCGTGGTCCTCACTGACCCCTGCAGGGTCCTTTTCTGGCAGCTTTTGCTCAGATCTGTGTCTATAGAGACAATATGTGGCCTCTGACCTGTCGGCTCAGTTGGACTTGGTCGAATCCCCCTGCTCGGCAAGCTTCCCTTGGGGACTGTACCCTCCTGAGGTTGGACTATGACACTCACTGGATCCTCATAAGTTGCAATGATAAAAAATAAATAAATCTTAACACAGAATAAGCTTTTTCTGCCTCAGTTTTAGAATTCAAAGGGCAAGATTAAGCTATTATGTTAATAAAATACCGTTAAGTTCAAAGGGGCTGAAGAATGTTGGCCTTACTTATACAAGAACTCTGCCCTGGCTGGGTAGCCCAGGCCCATTAGAGTGTCATCCCAATAGGCGAAGGTTGCAGGTCCGATCCCTGGTCAGGGCACATATAAGAAATAACCAATGAATGCATGGCTAAGTGGAACAACAGATCAATGCTTCTCTCTCTCCTTCCTTCCCTCCCTCCCTCTCAAATCAATAAATTTAAAAAAACAGTAACACAAGAATGCTGAGTAAAGGAAAACTACTTTTTTCTTTAAAATGACATGCTTTTTATTTTTCAATTAGCAATAGTCCCACTTTATATAAACCTCACTGGCTAATGATGCTGTACTTTTTAAGTTAAATGCGCTATGAAGTATCAGTATGAACTCATGATGTTCTTTTTTTAGAAATATATATTTTGGCTCTATCCAATGGCCTAGAAATGAGTGTTTTGTTACATAAATACTGTTTTCCGCTGAAAATAACCAGGCTGATTCCAGGTCCAAGGCAGGAAATGTCCTATCAGATTGCAAGGAAGCCTTGAAAAATGACTAAAGTTGTATCAGAAAGACTCAAGAGCCAGCCCTAAACTGGTTTGGCTCCGTGGATAGAGAGCGTCAGCCTGCAGACTGAAAGGTCCCAGGTTCGAATCCGGTCAAGGGCATGGACCTTGGTGGCGGGCACATCCCCAGTAGGAGGTGTGCAGGAGGCAAGCTGGTCGATGTTTCTCTCTCATCGACGTTACTCTCTATCCCTCTCGCTTCCTCTCTGTAAGAAATCAAGAAAATATATTTAAAAAAAAAAAAGACTCAAGATCCAACTTCAAAAGGCTGTTTGCAAAAGATAGAACAATTTGAGCCTCGAGAGGATCCAATTTCAGTGGTTTGAAACGTGAAATTAGTGAGTTTATACAGATGCCTCTCCAGGCAGGTCTCCATGTCACCTTCAGGGAGCCACACCCAGGACTTTATCCTAGAGGCAAAAGCCACGGTCAGCTCTACCCTCTCCTCCTGCTGCTGCCTAGAGTTCTTGCTCCAGTCCTGGGGTTCCCACCAGCCCAAGACTCACCCATAGGCTCTTCCCAGGCATACCTTCCACTTGACCTAGAAAATCGGAGCACTTTTGCCTGTGATGGATGATGCCATAGCTAGTTCCTGAGTGGCCATTGGTCCAGTGGTTCTGGAAGCCATCCTGTGACTGATGATCCAGGTGGCCATCCCAGGGCTCATACCTTTCGTTTGGTGGCTCGAACTTAGAATCCCTCTGAGGCTTTCAGCATGAAACCGCATCAGTGCGTTTGTTTTCTCGGTGTGTCTTCTGAGCGATGAATCCTCCTCCTTAGACTTTTTCACCATCCCCGTTCCATAAGTCTCACTCTTCTAGGAATCCTGCACGTATTACAGTTCTCTAATGGCGAGCTTTCTGGGTTTTCAGTGGGACTCTGGTGGAGGAGACATAAATGCAAATGTTTTTAGTTTATCATCTTTATTTCTCCAACAATAGTTTCTCAAAGGTAATGACTTTTTTTTTTAATTTTTTTTAAAATAGATTTTATTGATTTTTTACAAAGAGGAAGAGAGAGGGATAGAAATTTAGAAACATCGATGAGAGACATCCATCAGCCACCTCCTGCACGCCCCCAGGGGATGTGCCCGCAACCAGGATACATGACCTTGACCGGAATCAAACCTGGGACCTTTCAGTCCGCAGGCCGACGCTCTCTCCACTGAGCCAAACCGGTTTCGGCAGACTTTTTTTTTTTTTTTTAATTCACAACTTAGGACCAGATTATGAACTCCTAACAATCGTCCATTTGTGGGCTTGGTGGAGAAAAATGGACAATAACCACAGAAAGATGTGAAGCTGGTGTCTGGAAAGACCTGCGAGTATTACGACCTCACCCGTAGCAATCCTGTTTCTCACTTCCGTCAGCTGACAACGGTCCTCTCTTCTTCCCAACCCTAGAACTGCTGACCATAGGGATCTCCTCGGGCCAGCGAACTGAAGGGAGCAAGCTCGTGGACACCCTGCGGTCCCTCTTCTTGGCTTCCTCCTCCTCCGAGCGGAAACACTTCACGGTTCTGGTCCACCTCGCAGGTCCCGACCCCCGATGGCTGGTGCAGATGATCGACAACCTCTCCTCCGAGTTCCAGCCGCACCTCCAGGCCGGGGAGCTGGTGGTGATCACCACGCCTCTCGCCAGCTACCTTCCTTGGAAAGATCCTGACGTGACCTTTCCTGACCCTCCTGGCCACGCAGCCGCCGTCCACCCCCGGCAGAACATGGACTCGGCCTTCCTCATGAACTTCGCCACCCGGCACTCCGACTACTTCCTGATGGTGGAGGACGCGGTGAGATGCGCCCCCGGATTCGTCACCCAGGTCGTGACTGCCGCGTCGGCCTGGGCCCACCGGCCCTGGCTGACCCTGGAGTTCTCCCCACTGGCCCTCACCGGGAAGCTCTTTCGGACCGGAGACCTGCCCCACTTGGTTCGCTTCCTCCTCCTCTTCTACCGAGATCTGCCCGGGAACTGCCTCCTCTCCCATTTTCAGGACCTGATGGAGCACACGCCCATCGAGTTCCTGCCCTCCCTCTTCCAGCGGGCGGGCAACTCGTCCTCCTCCTTCGAGGAAGGGGACGCTGGCCCGCCCAGCAACCCCGCCGCCGCCGTCCACACCAGCCTGAAGGCGGCCAACGGCTCGGTGCCCTCGCAGGCCTACAGCCTGAACGAGACTTTCTTCTACACCGAGCCGGCTGAGCCCGGCAGCCACCTGACTGTGGTTCTGGACATCGCTGCCCATGTGTCCCGGGTTCAGGTGCTGACCGGCTCTGACCCGAGAGGCCGGGATCGGCTGGGGGAGGGACAGGTAGAACTGGGCTATGACGCCACCAACAGGGTCCGCGACTGCGACGACTACACGCTGCTGGGGCTGGTGGCCAATGGCACCCTGGACCGGCGGGTGCTGTCTCCCAGGCCGGGGAAAAAGGTGAAATGCGTGAGACTGCTGGTGACCGCCGTGGCTCCCTCCGGCATCGTGGTCAGGCACATCCGCCTCTGGACCACGCCAGGTTTACGTGATCAATGGAGAAGCCACCAGCAGTTTGGGGAGAGGTCAGATCGGAAGCTGGAGTCTACGGAGGTGAAACCAACAACACATTAAAATGTTGAACTTGGGTCCTTTCGGGATTGTCCCGTTCAGAAGAAGAGATGCGTGTTGAGAGGTAGCGTGAGGGTCACGTGCTCTTGGTCCCAGAACCACCGGTGGACGAGGCGGCTTGTTGGAAGAGCCTTCCTGGTTGACTCACCAGAAGGCTGACCATTCGGAATTCTTCTTCCCTTGGAGCAGGAACACCAGATTCAAAACAGAAACAGTAGGAGCACGTGTGTTAGGACTGATGGATGCTCATATCACAAAACAGGACGGGGGGGGGGGGGTGTCTCTCCACCAGCAGAAATGGACTCATTAAAGGCGGAACTTCCTGAATGGCAGGAAAGAAACACAAGTGCGTGCTCCGTGGTCTCATTTCCCAATAAAGATGGTCATTCGATGCACAGTAATCGACCCCTTTATGGTCAGGCAGAGTCCTCTTCTCCATGGTCACCCAACACGTCAGATATTCCTTTTCAAATAGCCTCCAAATTCCTGAAAATCGTTTGTTCTGATCTCTGATAGCTCCTATCCGGCCGTCTTACCTCTGGGACTAGAAGGTAATATAGGTTTCTGATAGGAAAACGTTTGGATATTTTATTAACTTATTTTTTTTTTTGGTTCAGTTTGGCTATGAGATCTGTATTTCCAGAAAAATCTAAGTCCTGAGCTCAGCTCATGTGCAGCGTCTAGTCTTCACTAGCTTGGCTATAATCCATGAAGGCGGGGAGAGGAGAAAAGGAAAGGAGAGCGCTAAGACGGGTATTTGGGAAATATCCACATCAAAAGCCAGGCAGTGTACCCCCACGAGCTATAATCCAAGTAGATGCAGGAGCCGCAGAACCTGGAAACAGGATGTGGAGACAGAAACAAGGGGAGGGGTGGGAGGGACTAAATACGGGCAGGAGGGAGAAGCTCTGAGCATCAGGCAACCACAGGACCCACCACAGCGTTGGTGGCAAAGGCCACGCTCTCCACGGAACGGTCCCAGCTGGTGGAGAGCCCTGTTCTGGCCAGAGAGAGGGTGCCCCTGGCAGGTGACCTCAGCCCGTTTTAAACTCCCAGAACCACACGGTGGTCTGGGGCTTCCTGGCCACGCCTTCCTTCGTCACCTCCCACCCTTGTCATGCCTGGATGGCAATCGGAAGCCTCCCCCTGCCTCCTCCCCTCCGACAAATGACGCTCGGATGGATGATCCCATGTTCCTGTCCGCAGCTGGGCAGGGGTGAACTGACACAGGGGCGCTGAGAGTCATCTGGGGAAATGGACAGCAAGGTGGGATTTGGGACTGGCTTGCTCATGATAGATACTCAGGTCGTTGTGGGAAACAAGGGTTTAAAAGAGGTTACAGGACAGCAGCATGGTGGGTAAAGTAGGTAGGGAGAGGACAACCACAAAAGGTAAAAATGGAGGGGGCGGGAGGTTGAGGACAGTTACCCTGATAAGTCAATCCCTTGCCTGGGTTTGGATCTCGGCCAATTTTCAGGTCCATGTGCACTGATGTAAGAGGTGGGCAGGTGAGATCTCATAGCCAAACTGAACTAAAAAAAAAACGTTAGTAAAATATCCTAGAAGGAAGGTCCCTGAGACACAAATCCTGTAAGATTCCCCAGACACCCTACCACTACCACCACCACCACCACCACAGCACTTTACAGACATGTACTTGGATAACTATAAACTGGGGAAAGGGAAACACCCATTTAAGGAGGTCACCAGTTCAATTCCCAGTCAGGGCACATGCCCTATAACTGGACACCCTGTGACATGGATGGGTTCTGCCAGGAGTTGTATGGGGCTCTCTAATAGGGAAGGGATCACTATGTATCCACCCTTGTCCATTTGATGCAAGCGGACAGTTAACTTTCAGCTTCCAGGTTGAGATCAGACTGGAAAGCTGGCTTTAAACCCTTATTCCCGCCATATCCAGAAGCAGGTGCTTGATGTGACCAGTCCCCATTCAGGGTGAACAATGGTTGTCAGGGAGGGTCTCCTGGGAGGGTGGCTAAGTTTCTGCGGCCTCAGAGGAGCCATGCTGGGCTCCCACCCTGCAGCAGTGAAGTTTTTTTCTCTCTGTCATTTCAGAGAAGTCCCTGCTCTCTGAGGGTTTCTCAAGCCACATTCTCTCCAGACACAAAGCCTCCTCCGGTCGCGGTGACTCTGCAGACCTGGTCCAGAGACTTCCGCAGGATTGGAAATTTCCGGCCACTCTTAGGTTTCCATCCTTCCTTCCGGTCCAGTCGTCTAGTGTCCATTTCCCCAGATTACTCTCAGCACTCCTGTGTCAGTTCACACCTGCCCAGTTGCGGACAGGAACATGGGATGATCCATCCGAGCTTCATTGGGGTGGAGGGGAGAAGGCAGCAGGGGAGACCTGCCCAAGTTTCGCTTGGTCCTTCTGACTTGATCCCAAACCTCACCATCTGTCCGCAGAAACTCCCAGTGGAGACGTTAACTCAAGTTTGAGAGTGCAGGGAGTTAACGCCGAGCCCTTGATTTCTGGCAACACATCCCCTCCTCCGGTGGGGCCTCTACTCCAAGTAGCGAAACTAAATGTGCTCCAGTTCCAGCTGAAAACCCAGAGAGAGGCTGCAAAAGGCAGCAGCTGAATAGAACCAAACTCCATGACCTTTGTCTCTCCTTCCATGGCTACATGGGGGAGTTGTGAGGCCAAGTGGGCGGAAAAGTTTTAGGAAGTAAATTGGCAGAGGTGTCCAGGAACGAGGGTGAGGGAAGGGAGGGGAGGCCACAGGCAATAAGAGGACATCTCCGGCTTCTCTCACCCAGGATCCAACAACTCCCGCTCACTTCCTGCCAAGGGCCAGGCCCGGCCGACACCATGACGCTGTGGAAATTCTCCATCCTGGCGGTGTCCTTCATCTCCCTGAGCTTCTTCCTCCGGGACAATACCAACAGGCGCCTGGAGTACAGCGTGTCGCTGGTAAGTTCCAGAAAGTGAGGTGGGTGGCTTTGCCAACACTTGTGACAAGGAGGAAGTAGTATGTCCAGGTAGGCAAACACTCCAGTACCACCACAGTTCTAAGAATCGAGCCCTTGAAGATTCCGGGGAGTGTCAGAAACAGATGATTAACCCAGCCTTGAATCTGGCTAGGATGTGAACAAAGGGGTGAGGGAGGAAGGGGGCATTCTATCAGAGGAGAGAGAGCCTTACCCGGACCTTCTAGGTGGCCGTGCTGCCTGCCAGAAGGGGGCGAGGGAGCTGCCTGGGTGCTATCTGGGTGCTGCCACTCTCCTCACCTCCGGAGAGATGGTGCTCCTCCTCCCATTCTCCCTTCGGGGACAAGCTCGAGCCCTAAGACGACTCCTCCCCTGTGCACAGCGTCTGCAAGTGGACAAGGTCACCCTCAGGTTCCCTACGTGCCCCAGACCAGCCACCTCGAGCAGAGGGTGAGGTGGGCGTGGGGAAGGGTGCGGCCAGAACTGAGCCAAGAAACGGCTGCAGGATTGAGGCACCGTGTGTCATTCCTTAAGGACAAGAGAGCTTGGTCCGCCGAGACCGGTGTGGCTCAGTGGATAGAGCGTCAGCCTGCGGACGGAAGGGTCCCAGGTTCAATTCCGGTCGGGGGCATATACCTTGCTTGCGGTCACATCTCCAGTGTGGGGCGTGCAGGAGGCCGCTGATCGATGTCTCTCTCTCTCGTCGATGTTTCTGACTTTCTATCCCTCTCCCTTCCTCTCTGTAGAAAATCAATAAAATATATTAAAAAGAGAGAGAGAGAGAGAGAGAGAGAGCTTGGTCCTCAGCAGCTGTCCCAGCACCCAGCACAGTCCCAGCAGAGTCAGAGGCTCGGCCAGTCTGTAATGGTGGAGAAATGAGACGTGGGCAAGGTGGGGCCGGCTGGTTCTTAGTCTGCAGAAGCCGGCATTCCACCCAAAACTGGAGAGCCCCACTTCCCGGACCCCAAGGCCCGCCGCTGCCCCTTCCAGCACCACGGGGGTTCCCATGATGAGATGGGGGGACAGTGCTTCACCGAGCCCCGATACTCGAGCTCCCTGGTAACTGGATCCTGGGGCTTACTTTGTCCCAGAAGGGGGATCTGCCCTCATGCTTGTCTCCAGAGGAACGGGGGTAGGGTGAAGCTCAGGGCTGATGCTGATCCACCCTTAGCAGGAGGAAAAGAAGAAAATACTGCAGCAGCTGGACCGGCAGCAAACCAGCTCTGAGAGCCAGAACCACTTGGAGACCTTCAAGGAGATGCAGAGACGCTCCCCTGCGCTCCAGCACACCAGCTACAAGGTCCTGGCGGGAGCCCTTCCCCAGGAGAAGAGTGAGTACGTGGGAGAGAGGTCGGACCGAGGGCAGAGGGAATGAAAGGACCCAGAGCGAAGTGGAGCCTTATGGGGGGCCCAAATCACTGAACACTGCCCGATGAGAGCCCTCAGGTTCCTCCATCTCTGCAGACCCCTGCCCTCCAGGTCAGAGGTCAAGGCCAGGCTCATATAGGCCACACCAGCAGATTTCCCTCTGGTCCACGGCAGCCTCCCTCCCCATCAGAGATCTCTGTCCTCCCGACGACCTTGCAAAGTCGTAACCAAATGAAAACACCTCCCCACCTCCGACCCAAGATTCACCTCCATCCCACCACGTTTCTCCCAGGGAAAGGAAATGTGTGGCTTGGTCCCCAGGGGACACAGGCAATAAGGGGAGAGGGAAGGCCGAGACCGGTGTAGCTCAGAGCTCGGCCTGCGGACTGAAAGGTCCCAGGTTCGATTCTGGTCGGGGGCATGGACCTTGCTTGCGGGCACAACTCCAGTCGGGGGCTTGCAGGAGGCGACTGATCGATGTCTCTCTTTCATCAATGTTTCTGACTTTCTATCCCTCTCCCTTCCTCTCTGTAAAAAATCAATAAAATATATTTTAAAAGAAAGAAAGGAAGGAAGGAAGGAAGGAAGGGAGGAAGGAAGGAAAAAAAAGGGGGAGAGGGGAGGAGGTAGTCTTGTCACCACCCAGAGCGCTAACGGTGCCCTGTGTCCCCCACCCCCAGAACTGCTGACGGTGGGGATCGCCTCGGCCCAGCGTCCTCACGGGAGCGCCCTCTCGCACACCCTGCGGTCCCTGTTCGAAGCCTCCTCGGAATCCGAGCTGGACTGCGTGGTGGTGCTGGTCTACCTGTCCGACCCCGATCCTGCGTGGCTCAGCCAAACGGCCGCCAATCTGTCAGCCCTCTTCCCGGCTCGCGTCGAGGCCCGGCAGCTGCTCGTGATCCACGGCCGTCTCCTCCACGGCTCTCTCGCCCCAGGGGATCTGGGCAACGTGAACGACTCCTCCTCCTCCTCGCCCTGCGAAGCCGTTTATTCCCGGCAGAAGGTCGACTATGCCCTCCTCATGACCTTTGCCCTCAGCCTCTCGGAATACTTCCTGCTGGTAGAAGATCACGTCGACTGCGCCCCCAAGTTTGTCTCCGCCATCTACCTGGCGCTGGCGGCCTGGAAGGATCGGCCCTGGGTGACCCTCGAGTTCTCCAGCCTGAGCTTCTCCGGGAAGGTATTCCGCAACAGCGACCTCTCCCGCCTCACCACCTTCCTCCTCCTCTTCCCGAGGGAGACGCCCACCCACTTGCTTCTCTCCGAGTTCCGCTTCCTCCTGGCCCAGCCGGTTCCGATTTGCTTCCTCCCCTCCGTCTTCTCCCCCATGGGCAATTTTTCCGCGTCTGAAGAAGACACCTGCTTTCCCGTGGAGGTGGAGGTGGCCTTTGGTGAGCCGGACAACCCCGTCGCCAACGTGCTCACGGACATGAGCCCGGTCCCGAACATGAGTCCCCAGTACGCTTACTACCTCAGCCAGGAGGGCTACATCACCCTTGACGCCTTACGGGGCAACTACCTGGTGGTGATTCTGGAGAGGCCGCATAAAGTCACCCGCATCGAGGTGCTGACCGGCGACGAGGAGGAAGGCAAGTACTGGCTGCAGCAGGGCCAGGTAGAACTGGGCTACGGCCCCCTGGCGCACGCCGCAGGCTGCGCGCGCTACGCCCTGCTGGGCCCGCTGGTGCGGGGGAACCTGGACCAGAGGGTGTTCTACGAAGAAGGCACCGTGGAGCAGCTGAGCTGCATCCGGCTGCTGGTGCTGGCCTCTCAGGACTCCTGGCTCCTCGTCAGGCAGATCAGGGTGTGGACTCAGCCCGAGGAAGAGGAGAGCTGAAGGCACGCACGCAAGCTGGAGATTCTGCGGGGGGTTGGTCTGGGGGAAGGCAAGGAAATAAAGGCTAAAAAGGGGTCAAGGCCTGTGCACTCTTTGAGGGGGGGGTGACCGTGTTAAGTGATTGTCCAAACTGGGGGCATGTGGGAGAAGGAAAGGAAGCACTCCTGGAAAAATGACACTACTACAACCTCAGAGGTGTGTGTTCAACCTAATGCAGTTTTGTGGGCCACGTAAGAGAGATGGCGCAGCCCAAACCGGTTTGGCTCAGTGGATAGAGCAGCGGTTCTCAACCTGTGGGTCGTGACCCCTTTGGAGGTCGAACGACCCTTTCACAGGGGTCGCCTAAGACTATTGGGAAAACACCTATTTCCCATGGTCTGAGGAACCCGCACACCGCTCCTCGGTGTCGCCAAGTGTAGCCATGTCGGTGACTGTTGTCCTAGGAAGGCGGTTGCCCATGCGACACCACGACTCAAGACAAAAATTTCATTTATTTGTCATGAGACATAAATATTTCACAATATATAGTTACATATTGTTTTTGTGATTCACCCCTATGCTTTAACGATGTTCCATTTGTAACAATGAAAATACATCCTGCCTATCAGATATTGACATGACAGTTCATCACAGCGGCAAGATGACAGCGATGAAGCAGCCACAGAAATCATTGTATGGGTGGGGGTCACCACCCCGTGAGGAGCTGTCTTACAGGGTCCCGGCCTTAGGAAGGTTGAGAACCGCTGGGAAAGAGCACCCGCCTGCGGACCGAAAGGTCCCAGGTTCGATTCCGCTCGGGGGCATGCACCTTGGTGGCGGGCACATCCCCACTGGGAATGGGGGTGCGGGGGTGTGCAGGAGGCGGCTGATCGATGTCTCTCTCTCTCATCCATGTTTCTAGCTCTCTCTCCCTCTCCCTTCCTCTGTATAGAAAATCAATAAAATATATATTTTTTTTTCTTAAAAAAGATAAGACGACGCAGTCTGAGGAAGGGGAGAGACAAGACAATGTCCTTTCGGCTTCCCCGGGCCAGAGAGGGGGAAGGAGGAGGCACCACGACCCGCCCTAATGCTTATCTGCACACGAGCGTTACACTCGCATCTTTCTTTTTATAAGTAAATAAATAAATAAATATGTATATATATATAAATATATATGCATATGTATGTATACACATGTATATATGCATATGTATATATGCATATATGTACATATATATATATTTTTTTTATTATTGATTTTTTGCAGAGAGGAAGGGAGAGGGACAGAGAGTTAGAAACATCGATTAAGAGAGAGAGACATCCATCAGCCGCCTCCTGCACGCCCCCCACCGGGGAGGTGCCCGCCACCCAGGTCCCTGCCCTGGACCGGGATTCGAACCCGGGACCCCTCCGTCCGCACAGGCCGACGCTCTACCCACTGAGCCACACCGGCCCCGGCCGCCCCCGCCTCTTTCCACCCAGGAGTCCCCCCTTCCCTTCCTGGAGCCGAAGGTCCTGGGAGGGTCCCGCTCCTTTCCGCCCCGCCCTTTCCGGTCCCCACCCCCTGGGGGTCCGGGCCCGCCCCTTCCGCCTCTCCACCCCCTTTCACGCCAATCCCTTCCGCCCCGGCGCACAGGCCCCGCCTCTTCCGGGCTGAGGCCCGCCTCCTCGCCCCTT
>JAAGEH010000377.1:21629-36599 GCA_011751065.1 Lasiurus cinereus
TCGCCAGACCCCGCTCTTCCGGCTTCCGGCCCCTGCCTCCTGTGAGCTCCGCCCCTTCCGGTCCTGCCTTCCGGGACCGCTCCCAGGGAGGAGGTCTCACCTCTTCCTGTCCCGCCCGCCCGTGGAAACACCTGTTACCCGTCTCCGAAGGGTCCGCCTACTCCCGGGTGACAGGTCCCGCCGCCTCCAGCCCAGCTCTCTCCAGGCCCCGCCCTCCGGCCCCAGCCGCGGGCGCAGCAGGTGGAGGAGGACGCCGTGTGCTCGGTCATGGGCTTCCAGCTGGTGAGCCCGCGTTCCAGGCCCTGCCCCTCCCATCTGGTTCTGGGCCCCCTCGGCTAGGGGTTTGGGGTCTCCCTGCAGCTCTCACCCCTGCTGGCGAGTCCCAGGACCCGGCCCCAAGGGACCCCCCCTACCCCCACCCCCTCCAGCCTGCACCTGCTCCCTCGCTTGGTGGGACTCTCGGGGGGCTGGGGGGACGGTCCCCTCCCTGCTGGGCTGCCCCCTCTCTGGCAGGACGGTCACAGTGGCCTCCTCCTCCTCCTCTTCCTCCTCCTCCTCCTCCTCCTCCTCCTCCTCCTCCTCCTCCTCTCCCCGCACAGAGCCCAGGCCTGCTGGCCTCGCTCGGGGTGGGGCTGCTGACTCTCCTGGGCGGCCTGGCTCTGGGCTCCTACTACTGGGTCCGGAGGTCCCGCCGGCCCCGGGTCACGCTCCTGGACCCCAAGGAGAGGTACCTGCTGCGGCTGCTGGATAAGACGGTGAGTGGTGGAGGAGAGGGGCTCCCCTCCTCCTGATGGGGAAGCCGCAGCAGCTACTGTGGTGGTGCTTGGGGGGGAGGGTAGGGGGAGGATGTCCTGGTGACCCCCTTGTCATCCATCCTCCATCCAGACTGTGAGCCACAACACCAGGAGGTTCCGGTTCGCCCTGCCCACCGCCCAGCACGTTCTGGGGCTGCCTGTGGGTAAGAAGAGTGCGATTTCTCCTGCTGGGGGTCTGCCCCCCCCAAAAAAAAACACGCAGCTTCCGTCCGTCCGTCCTTCCCTCCCTCTGCACTCGCCCCCTTCCTCGCCTGGCGGGATCCTCCAGGTCGGCGGTTCTCAACCGGCGGGTCGAGACCCCTTTGGGGGTCGAACGACCCTTGCACAGGGGTCGCCTAAGACTCTTGGAAAACACCTATTTCTCATGGTCTTAGGGACCAACACGCCGCTCCTCGGTGTCGCCAAGTGTAGCCATGTGGTTTACCATTGTCCTGGGAAGACTGTTGCCCATGCTACACCACGATACAAGACACAAAATTTCATTTATTTGTAATGAGAAAGAAATATTTCACAATACAGTGGTACCTCGAGATACGAGTTTAATTCGTTCCGTCACCTTGAGGCGTGGGAAACCATGAGACGCTCGAGTCGTGGTAAACCGATGGGTCGTGTGCAGCCGGCCGATCCGCGCGATGACTCCTATCTCAACTGTGGCTCGTATTTCAAAGTAAAAAATCGCTCGCTCGACAGCTCGTCTCTCAAAAATCTCGTAGGTTAGGGCACTCGTATCTTGAGGTACCGCTGTATTTACATGACAGATCATCACAGTAGCAAGATGACAGCGATGAAGTAGCCACGGAAATCATTTCATGGTTGGGGGTCACCACCCCATGAGGAGCTGTCTGAAAGGGTCGCGGCCTGAGGAAGGTTGAGAACCGCTGCTCCAGGTGGTCACGGGGGTCGTTCAGGGTGTGGCTTGGGTGCCCCCGACATCTTTTAACACTCGGCAGCCCTCCCCCCCTCCTTCCCGCAGGATTTGCTCTTCCTCCCCCTGACAAACACTGACTTGATACCCATGAGCATCTCTGTTGCTGCTGCTGCTGCTGCTGCTGCTGAGGCCTGGGTAGTCACTGAGTAGAGTGTATCCCTTGGGGCGTGGAAAAAGGAGTCCCCCTGGGCCCTCCAAAGGGGTGAGTCCTCCCTGCCTGGTAGCTTACGAGGGGTGGCCAGACGTCCTTGATCTCCCAAACCGCCCTGGATATTTTTGAAAGGTAACTAGATCGTAGCCCCTCCACCAGCCTCCCTCACCTCCTTCTCGGCACGGTCCCCAGGCAAACATGTCTACCTCTCGGCCCGAATCGACGGCAGCCTGGTCGTCAGGCCGTACACGCCCGTCACCAGTGATGAAGACCAAGGCTATGTGGATCTGGTCGTCAAGGTAAGGGGGGGGAGGAAGGAACCCCAGGGGCTCTCCACCCTCCTTTGTCTGGGATGGGAAGGAACCTGTAAGTTGGTTAACTAGCAGGAGATGTGTGTCCATTGTTGATAGGAAGAGTATGTAGATGGCCACGTGCATATATGGCCCCAGTCGAGGGAGGCTCAGTCAATGAGGCCTCAGAAATCATTGAGAGTCCAAATACAGTGGTACCTCGAGATACGAGTTTAATTCGTTCCGTCACCTTGAGGCGTGGGAAACTATGAGACGCTCGCCCCCTTCCTCGCCTGGCTGGATCCTCCAGGTCGGCGGTTCTCAACCTGTGGGTCGCGACCCTGGCAGGGGTCAAACGACCCTTTCACAGGGGTCGCCTAAGACTATTGGAAAACACCTATTTCCCATGGTCTGAGGAACCAACACGCCGCTCCTCGGTGTAGCCAAGTGTAGCCATGTCGTTTACTGTTGTCCTAGGAAGACTGTTGCCCATGCTATATGCCACGATTCAAGACAAAAATTTCATTTATTTGTCATTAGAAAGAAATATTTCACAATACACAATTACATCTTGTTTTTGTGATTCAAAACAAGGTCGTGTGCAACTGGCCGATCTGCACGATGACTCCTATCTCAAATGTTGCTGGTATTTCAAAGCAAAAATCGCTCGCTCGCTCCATGGCTCGTATCTCAAAAATCTCGTATGTTAGGGCACTCGTATCTTGAGGTACCACTGTAAAGTCCTTTTTCTTTTCTTTATTGATGAAGGTGTTACATAGGTGTCCTTATCCTTCCGTCTCTGCTCCTGCACCCCTACTCATGCCCATTTGTCGGGCTTATATGCATGCATGCAAGACCATTGGTTGATCTCTCTCCACCTTACCCCCACCCTCCACTACCTTCCCTCTGAGGTTGGACGGTCTGATCTATGCTTCTCTGTCTCTGGATCTGTTTTTGTTCATCAGTGTATGTTGTTCATTATATCCCACAAATGAGTGAGATCATGGGATATTTATCTTTCTCTGATGGGCTTATTATCTTAGCATCATGCTATCCCATTCCATCCATGCTGTTGCAAATGGTAAGAATTCTTTTTTTTAATATATTTTATTGATTTTTTACAGAGAGAAAGGGAGAGGGATAGAGAGTTAGAAACATCGAT
Source organism: Lasiurus cinereus (assembly GCA_011751065.1). Classification (NCBI taxonomy): domain Eukaryota; kingdom Metazoa; phylum Chordata; class Mammalia; order Chiroptera; family Vespertilionidae; genus Lasiurus; species Lasiurus cinereus. The sequence continues at coordinate 24,976 of JAAGEH010000377.1, forward strand.
GAGAGAGAGACATCCATCAGCTGCCTCCTGCACACCCCACACTGGGGATGTGCCTGCAACTGGGATACATGCCCTTAACCGGAATCAAACCTGGGACCCTTCCGTCCGCAGGCCGACGCTCTATCCACTGAGCCAAACCAGTTTTGACGATTTCTTCTTTTTTACCGCAGCATAGTATTCCATGGTGCGGATGTACCACAGTTTTCTGATCCAGTCATCTGCTGATGTACATTTAGGCTGTTTCCAAATCTTAGCTATGGTGAATTGTGCTGCTATGAACATAGGGGAGGCATATATCCTTCCTGATTGGTGTTGCTAGTTTCTGGGGATAGATTCCTACAAGTGGGATCCCTGGGTCAAATGGGAGTTCCATTTTTTAGTTTTTTTGAGGAAACTCCATCATGCTCTTTTTTTTTATATATATATTTTATTGATTTTTTACAAAGAGGAAGGGAGAGAGATAGAAAGTCAGAAACATCGATGAGAGAGAGATATCGATCAGCCGCCTCCTGCACGCCCCACAGTGGAGATGTGCCCGCAACCAAGGTACATGCCCCTGACCGGAATCGAACCCGGGACCTTTCAGTCCGCAAGCCGACGCTCTATCCACTGAGCCAAACCGGTCTCGGCTCCATCGTGTTCTTTACAGCGGCCGCCCCAGTCCGCATTCCCACCAGCAGTGCACGAGGGTTCCTTTCTCTCCACATCCTCGGCCAGCCCTTGGTGTTGGTTGATTTGTTGATGAGAGCCATCCTGACAGGTGTGAGACTGGTATCGCACTGTCGTTTCTATTTGCTGCTCTCGGAGGATTCGTGACTTTTGGGCCGTGTTTTCCGATGTCTCTTGACCCTTCTGGACGTAGTATTCCCCAATAAAGTCTTCTCCGTTCTGTCTTACCAGGTCTACCTGAAAGGTGTGCACCCCAAATTCCCTGAGGGAGGGAAGATGTCTCAGTACCTGGACAGCCTGGAGATGGGGGACGTGGTGGAATTCCGAGGGCCCAGCGGGCTGCTCACTTACACGGGAAACGGTAAACGGCCCCCTCTGCTCCTTAACCCTCTCCCGGCGGCTCTCCAGTCCTCTGGGCCCCTGTGCCGGGCAGAGGGGGCCAGGCCTGCCCTTCCGGTACACCGAGCTCTGACAGCATAGATATAGAGGCAGAGGTCTCAGCCCGCTTGTCACCGGGATAAGGATGGGTCCCCCTGTCCCCTGGAATTCGCCCACCGCGACAGCTGCGAAGATCATAAGTAAAAGCAGCCCTTACCTCACAGATCCGCCCCCTCAGCCCCAGCCGTTTAGGGATCCAGAGAGAGAGAGAGAGCTTTTAGCCCAGTGGTTCTCAACCTTCCTAAGGCCGCAGCCCTTTAATACAGTTCTTCATGTGGTGGTGATCCCCAGCCATAAAATTATTTTATTTATTTATTTTTTTTTTTTAATTTTATTGATTTTTTTTACAGAGAAGAAGGGATAGGGATAGAGAGCTAGAAACATAGATGAGAGAGAAACATCTGTCAGCTACCTCCTGCACACACCCTACTGGAGATGTGCTCACAACCAAGGTACATGCCCCTTGACCGGAATCGAACCTGGGACCTTTCAGTCCGAAGGCTGATGCTCTATCCACTGAGCCAAACCGGTCCTGGCCATAAAATTATTTTTGTCGCTACTTCATCACTGTCATTTGCTCCTGTGATGAATCTTAATGCAAACATCTGTGTTGTCTGATGGTCTTAGGAGACCCTGCCAGCTGTTCGCGACCCACGGGTTGAGAACCGCTGTTTTAGCCCTTCCCCAGGGACGAGCCTGAGCCAGTCCCACTGAGGCTGCTCTGTGCACTTGGAAGACTCGATCCACACCTGTCCCCCGGCCCATTGCTACCCTGATTCGGGGTGACCCCCTCTGCCCGAAGCAGCTGCTGACTCACCGCGTGGGGGCCTGCACTGACTTGACGGGCAGTTAAGAGTCCAAGGCCACGTGGTCCTGTCCCCATTGTCCCTCCTGGTGTATTATTTTTAAGGGCTGGCGCCACTCCCATGTCCACCACCCGGCTCCGGGGTCAGATTTCACGGCAGCTGCTAAACCCTGGCCTGGGATGCTTTTTAGTTCAGCATTTGCTTTCCTTCGTTTCCTCCGCTGACTCTGCTCTTGCATTCCTTCTTCTTCTCGTGACTTCTCAGGGAATTTTAGCATCCAACCCAACCAGAAGTCTCCACCCGAGCCCCGCCTGGCGAAGAGACTGGGCATGATCGCCGGTGGGACAGGTGGGTGTTGATTGAGTGTTGCTTCCCAGTGACCCTCAGAAGGTTCTGGAATCAGGAGCCAGCTGGGGATTGGGACTCCTCAGCAAGGCCCAGGGCTCACCCAGTACCTGAAAAACAAAATCGTGATCCGGGAGAAACCAAAAGCAAGTTTTTTAACCAACAGAATGAGAAATAATTCATGTGTACTCTTCCTAAGGCCTCACACTGAATGGATCTCCCTTCAAGTGAGAACAGGACAATAGCTAGAAACGGGCAGGTCAAGAAGAAATGGTACATTTCCACATATTCTCTTTACGCCTGTGTCTCGGAAGCAGGTAGTACTTGCCTTCCCCTTCTACCGATGAGAAAATGCAACTGCAAAGAGGTTGAGAGGTCAAGGATTGGTATCCAGCTCTCGGCCTGGTCCCAGAGCACTCGTCCTGAAGCTGCCAGCCCACGTTCAGGCCTGTCCCGCTGAGTCAGCAACCTGTGACATCTGAGTCTTGGCCAACAGAGGACGTGGAGAGGAAGTCTTAGAGCAGTGGTTCTCAACCTTCCTGAGGCTGCGACCCTTTAAGACAGCTCCTCATGGGGTGGTGACCCCCAACCATAAAATTATTTCCATTGCTACTTCATAACTGTAATTTTGCTACTCTGATGAACTGTCATGTAAATATCTGATAGGCAGGATGTATTTTCGTTGTTACAAATTCAACAAAATTAAAGCATAGGGATTTATCACAAAAACAATATATAATTATATATTGTGAAATATTTATTTCTAATTACAAATAAATGAAATTTTTTGTCTTGAATCGTGGTGTACCATGGGCAACAGTCTTCCTATGACAACAGTCAACGACATGGCTACACTTTGCTACACCGAGGAGTGGTGTGTTGGTTCCTAAGACCATGGGCAGTATGTGTTTTCCGATGGTCTTAGGCGACCCCTGTGAAAGGGTCGTTTGACCCCCAAAGGGGTCATGACCCACAGGTTGAGAACCGCTGTCTTAAGAGGGACTTTAAGAACGAGAGCTTGATGTTACCATTGAGCGTGACTTCCGTTCACCTTACCAGATAGGAATTTTTGTGAGTTTATGGTCAGAGGCAGGTCTCTCCTGAAAGGCGGGCGCTGGAGAATACACAAGAGGTTAGAGGACTCGGACACTGAATGAAGGCAGGCGCAGAGGTGAACGGGAAGCATTCCGATGAGAAAGCATCGGTTGGCTAGGGAGCTGGGGGGACAGGTCCAGCTGTGGCTCCCAACGTCTCTCTCTCCCTTGGCTGTCTGTGCAGGAATCACCCCGATGCTTCAGCTGATCCGGGCCATCCTGAAAGACCCCGCAGATCCAACCCACTGCTCTTTGCTTTTTGCCAACCAGGTGGGTTTGCTTTTTCTCAGTCCTGAAACTTGGTGTGGGTCAGCTCAGAGATGGGGCACCCATGGGTAGAGAAACAGGCTAGTGCCTGAGACCCCCACCTTGCCCTCCGTAGTTTGAGGACCCTCTGCTACCATAGACAAAGCCAGAAGCCAGTTCCTTCCCTGGGCCCAAGGAAAGAAGAAAGAAAGAAAAAAAAACAAAACATTTTTGGAACATCGTCCTGAACATAAAAACTTGCTCTTCCAGTTCCCTTGGTTAAATATGCTGCCCTCTTTTATTTATTTATTTATTTATTTATTTATTTATTTATTTATTTATTTATTTATTTAAAGAAAGGTTGTTTCTTTTTTTTTCTTTTTCTTTTTTAATATATTTTATTGATTTTTTACAGAGAGGAAGGGAGAGAGATAGAAAGTCAGAAACATCGATGAGAGAGAAACATTGATCAGCCGCCTCCTGCACGCCCCACAGTGGAGATGTGCCCACAAGCAAGGTACATGCCTCTGACCGGAATCGAACCGGGGACCTTTCAGTCCGCAGGCCGACGCTCTATCCACTGAGCCAAACCGGTCTCGGCTGCCCTCTTTTTATTTCTTCATGCTGTGTAAATAAAATCTGTTCCCCTCTCCTTCCCCCTCATCCTAACAACCTAGAACAGTGGGTCGAGACCCCTTTGGGGGTCGAACGACCCTTTCACAGGGGTTGCCGAAGACCCTCGGAAAACACATATACGATTCATCACAGTTGCAAAATCACAGTGATGAAGTAGCAACAAAAATAATTTTATGGCCGAGACCGGTTTGGCTCAGTGGATAGAGCACCGTCCTGCGGACTGAAGGGTCCCAGGTTCAATTCCGGTTGGGGGCATGGACCTTGCTTGCGGGCACATCTCCACTGTGGGGCGTGCAGGAGACGGCTGATCAGTGTCTCTCTCTCTCTCATCGATGTTTCTGACTTTCTATGTCTCTCCCTTACTCTCTGAAAAAAATCAATAAAATATATTTTTAAAAAATAATAATTTTACGGTCGGGGGTCACCACCCCATGAGGAACTGTCTTAAAAGGGTCGCGGCCTTAGGAAGGTGGAGAACCACTGGCCTAGAAGCTGTGCTTTCTCTTTTTTTCTCTCCTGTGGTTACAACATGTTACGTGGGGTCTGAGAAGATGCCTACGGACGTCGTCTCTGCTTCTCATTTCAGACAGAAAAGGACATCATTTTACGGGAGGACTTGGAGGAGCTGCAGGCCCGATATCCCCGGCGCTTTAAACTCTGGTTCACTCTGGACCATCCCCCGGCAGGTAACCTACCCTCCCCGTCCTGGATACCCCAGCCCCAAGGGCCTGGCCCCTGGTTGGATTCCAGTTCCGATGGGAACCAACCTTCCTGACTCGTGTTTCACTTGACCACCTTCCCCAGAGGGCCCAGTGGTTCTCAACCTTTTTTTCATGTTGTGACCTTTTAAGACAGCTCCTCATGTGGTGGTGACCCCCCCATCATAACATTATTTCCGTGGCTACTTCATCACTGTCGGTTTGCGACTGTTAATGAATCATCATGTAGATATCTGTGTTTTCTGCTGGTCTTAGGCGACCTTGCTAGTAGCGGTTCTCCACGTGTGGGTCACAACCCGCAGGTCGAAACTGCCAGCAAGGTCGCCTAAGACCATCAGAAAACAGATACAGCGGCACCTCGAGATACGAGTGCCCTGACATATCATGTTTTTGAGATACGGGCCGTCGAGCGAGCGAGCGATTTTTGCTTTGAAATACGAGCAACAGTTGAGTTAGGAGTCATCGCGAGGATCGGCCGGCTGCACACGACCCACCAGTTGACCGCGACTCGAGCGTCTCATAGTTTCCCACGCCTCAAGGTGACGGAACGAATTAAATTCGTCTCTCGAGGGACCACTGTATTTACATTATGATTCATTAACAGTCGCAACATGACAGTGAGGAAATAGCAACGAAAATAATTTTTTTTTAAATATATTTTATTGAATTTTTACAGAGAGGAAGGGAGAGGGGGAGAGAGTTAGAAACATCGATGAGAGAGAGACATCGATCAGCCGCCTCCTGCACACCCCCTACTGGGGACGTGCATGCAACCAGGATACATGCCCTTGACCGGAATCGAACCTGGGACCTTTCAGTCCGCAGGCCGACGCTCTATCCACTGAGCCACGCCAGTCTCGGCACGAAAATATAAGATTGGGGGTCACCACCACATGAGGAGCTGTCTTCAAAGGTCACAGCATGAAAAAAAAAAGGTTGAGAACCCCTGCCAGAGCCTTTGTGGGCCTCCCCACCTGTGGGCTCTCCACCCCTTGGCCAGCACGGGTCTGGAGTGACCGTTCCCTCCTCCCCCTCCTCCTCCTCCTCCTCCTCCTCCTCCTCTTCCTCCTCCCCCTCTTCCTCCTCTTCCTCCTCCTCCTCCATCTCCTCCACCTCCTCTCTCCTCCTCCTCCTCCTCCTCTCCACTTCAGATTGGGCCTACGGCCAGGGCTTTGTGACGGCGGACATGATCCAGGAGCACCTGCCTCCCCCCGGGGACGACGTGTTGCTGCTTCTCTGCGGGCCTCCGCCCATGGTGCAGCTGGCCTGCCACCCCAACCTGGACAAGCTGGGCTACTCGCAAAAGATGCGCTTCACCTACTGACGGGGGTTCCCCCCACCCCACCCCCCCGCTTGCTTCTTCCCTCGCTGGTTCCGTGCCCGGCAGCGTTCCGATGGTCAGTACTCCTCGCAAGCTGTAAGTCCTCGCTCTCTTTCCTGGAAGGACCGGACTTTTGTCTTTCTCTTGACGCCGAAATCTGATGGTGCCCTCCGGGAACAGCATTCTTGTAGCCCAAGGAAGAGAGAGCTAAGGTCGAGTCGTTCCCCTGGAAGGCCTCCCAAACCTCCCTGTGACCAGAGAGGTCCAGGTCAGGCCAGGGCGCAGTCTCCTCCACGGGTCGGGAAGAAGGAAGCGTGTACGTGGGTTCCCAGCCCGGCTGATTTCCTGGGATGCATCACACTCTTTTTTTTTTCTGTGTTGAAAGGAGCAACCTAGGTCATGGGTTTTACTTCCTCCTCGCTTGGTGCTTCCCTCGTAGCAGATTCCATGTTGAGTGCAAGTCGAGCAAGACTTCTAGAGCAAGTAGGACAGAAGTTGCAGGAGACAGGAACAGCAAGTGGTTTCTTCAGACCTGCGGGCCGGAGAGAGAGAGAGAGGGAATCTCAAATACAGTGGCACCTCGAGATACGCGTGCCCTAACCTACGAGATTTTTGAGAGACGAGCAGTCGAGCGAGCGATTTTCGCTTTGAAAGATGAGCCACATTTGAGAGAGGAGTCATCGCGCGGATCGGCCGGCCGCACACGACCCACCCGTTTACCGCGACTCGAGCGTCTCCTGGTTTCCCACGCCTCAAGGTGACGGAATGAATTAAACTCGTATCTCGAGGTGCCACTGTATGTACCGGCATGTCCGTCTCTTTCTGCCCCGCCCAGGCCAGAGGGAAGTGGCTCTCCACAGTCTGAGAGTGACAGGAAACCCCCCGGCGATGCGAATAAATGGACTAAAGCCCCAGTGTTATACCTCCAGGGCTGTTGTGTCTGGGTGATGGGGGTCTTGTCTCCAAGGCGTTCTGACATCGGAGAATTGGGGGAGGAAGGGTTTCCCAGCACAGAATTCTTCCAGGTCTTCCCGAGAACCCCTGAGCAGCTGTCCTGGGTGCTAACATGCGCACTGTCCCCACACGGTGATCATCCTCACAGCTGTCTCAGCAGAAGCAGAGGCTTCACTTCTCCCCGGAGGCTTTTCAGATGGGGGACAGCTCAGAGGGGACGCGTTTTGAGCCCAGCTCCATTGGTCACATTTCCTTCTCCCTTTTTTTTTTTTTAATATATTTTTTTATTGATTTTTTTAACAGAGAGGAAGGGAGAGGGATAGAAAGTCAGAAACATCGATGCGAGAGAGACATCCATCAGCCGCCTCCTGCACGCCCCACAGTGGAGATGTGCCCGTCAGCAAGGTACATGCCCTTGATGGGAATTAAACCCGGGACCTTTCAGTCCGCAGGCCGACGCTCTATCCACGGAGCCACACCGGTCTCGGCAAGGCTTCTCCTTTCAAAGTAACCTAAGTCCCGCCAGTGTGGCTCAGTGGTTGAGTGTTCACCCTGTGAACCAAGGAAGTCACAGTTTGATTTCCCAGTCAGGGCACATGCCTGGGTTGGGGTACCAGTCCCCAGGAGGAGACCCGTAGGAGGTATCCAATCACTGATGCTTTCTGGTCGTTGTTTCTATTTCTTTCTCCCTCTTCCTTCTTTTCTAAAATCAATAAAAATGCATTTTATTTTAAAAAAAAAAACACAATAACCTGACATCACCAGCCCAGCCAGACTTATTGGTGCCTGGACAGAGTGGCCCTCCTTCGGCCCATCCGTCTTGTCTGCCCTCTCCTGTTCTAAGATCATGACCCAATCCACTCCCAACTCCCCAGGGTCGGACCAGGCAGCGCTGTGAGATCTTTGTTAGTCTCTTGGGGAGAGCACTGTACATCCGTCTCCGGAGGAAAGACCAGCATCGTTTTCCTGCCTGGAACCATGGGCTGCTTTCTCCGGGGCCCCTTAAAAGACGGCGTATGGGGACCCTGAGAATTCAACCCTTCCACAAAGCAGAATCATCAGTAAGTTCTGTTACTGGTATTCCATCAGACATTTCTTGATCAGCTAGTATTGTGTGTCCTACTACTAGCTGTGTATACAGGGGAGAGTCTTAGCTTCCTCATCTCCAGAAAGGAAAATGGTGCTTGGGATTGTTGGGTTCAGAGAGTACAAGCAGCCCAGCACAGAAAAAAATTCACATAAAAAGTCACCGATCCTTGTTTGGCCCAGGTTTCTATCTCATCCACTCGACATGCAGACATCTCTTTACGGCCTGCCGTGTGCAGCACAGAATACCGCTGTGACAAAACTGGTCCCTCCGACCCTCAAAGACAGCGGTTCTCAACCTTCCTAAGGCCGCGACCCCTTAATACAGTTGCTCACGTGGTGGTGACCCCCAACCATAACATTATTTTCATTGCTGCTTCATCACTGTAATCTCGCTACTGTTATGAACGGTCATGTAAATATCCGAGAGGCAGGATGTATTTTCGTTGTTACACATGGAACATAATCAAAGCATAGAGATTAATCACAAAAACAATATGTAATTATATATTGTGAAATATTTACTTCTAATGATAAATAAATGAAATTTTTGTCTTGAATCATGGTGTAGCATGGGTAACAGTCTTCCTAGGACAACAGTAAACGACATGGCCACACTTTGGGACACCGAGGAGCGGTCTGTTGGTTCCTAAGACCATGGGAAATAGGTGTTTTCGGATGGTCTTGGGCGACCCCTGTGAAAGGGTCGTTCGACCCACGGTTTGAGAACCACTGCTCAAAGAGTTTCTATTCTAAAATAAGATAGACGTGTGATAAATAATCACAACACAGTGACTGGAGGGGAGATATAAGATGTGGGGCGTGGGGAAGGATTTAGAGGAGGAGGAGGAAGAGAAGAAAAAATGTTGCTGAATTCCCAGCCACAAGCCAGACACTTGCTTAAGCATTCACAATTTTAATCCTTACGATAATCCTGAGTCTTATGATTAAGGATTTGGCAAAAGGTCTCGCTGAAGGAAATTAAAGTCAATCCGGTGGACGATGAATGTTTCTGAGGGTTTTTTATACAACAGACATCACAGAACAGCCAACATGTATGAAGAAGCATTTGCTATCTGCCGGGCCATCATATACAAGAGCCGGGGCTAAATCATCTCGATCCTGACAGAGACCCAATGAAGCAGCATGGTTTCCTTCCCATTTTCCAGGCGAGGCATTCAGTCAGGTGCTCGAGATCGTCGGCCGGCCAGGCATGGAAAACCTGGGTCTGTGTTTCTCGAACCCCTGCTGTTCACCAGCACCCAGAGAATCTCCCTGCCTCCAGGCATCCGTAGAGTGTAACCAACTACCATCTAAAATAGCACTAAGTGCCAAAGCCGGTTTGGCTCTGTGGATGGAGCGTCGGCCTGCGGACCAAGAGGTCCCAGGTTCGATTCCGGTCAAGGGTATGTGTCTTGTTGGCAGGCACCTCCCCAGTAGCAGATGTGCAGGAGGCGGCTGATCGATGTCTCTCTCTCTCTCATCGATGTTTCTAGCTCTTTATCCCTCTCCCTTCCTCTCTGTAAAAAAATCAATAAAAATATTTTTTAAAAAAATAAAATAGCACTAAGTGCCAAAACCGGTTTGGCTCTGTGGATGGAGGATCGGCCTGCGGACCGAGAGGTCCCGGGTTCGATTCCGGTCAAGGGCATGTGTCTTGGTGGCGGGCAATCCCCAGTAGATGTGCAGGAGGCGGCTGATCCATGTCTCTCATCGATGTTTCTAGCTCTCTATCCCTCTTCCTTCCTCCCTGTAAAAAATCAATAAAAATATATTTTAAAAAAATAAAATAGCACTAAGTGCCAAAACCGGTTTGGCTCTGTGGATGGAGCATCGGCCTGCGGACTGAGAGGTCCCGGGTTCGATTGCGGTCAAGGGCATGTGTCTTGGTGGTGGGCACATCCCCAGTAGATGTGCAGGAGGCGGCTGATTGCTGTCTCTCTCTCATCGATGTTTCTAGCTCTCTATCCCTCTCCCCTCCTCTCTGTAAAAAAATCAATAAAAATATATTTTAAAAAAATAAAATAGCACTAAGTGCCAAAACCGGTTTGGCTCTTGTGGATGGAGCGTCGGCCTGCGGACTGAGAGGTCCCGGGTTCGATTCCGGTCAAGGGCATGTGTCTTGGTGGCGGGCACCTCCCCAGTAGGAGATGTGCAGGAGGCGGCTGATCGATGTCTCTCATCGATGTTTCTAGCTCTCTATCCCTCTCCCTTCCTCTCTGTAAAAAATCAATAAAAATATATTTTAAAAAAATAAAATAGCACTAAGTGCCAAAGCCGGTTTGGCTCTGTGGATGGAGCATCAGCTTGCGGACTGAGGTCCCGGGTTCCATTCCGGTCAGGGCATATGTCTTGGTGGCGGGCACATCCCCAGTGGGGGATGTGCAAGAGGCAGCTGATGGATGTCTCTAAACAATCTTTCTAACTATCCCTCTTCCTTCCTCTCTGTAAAAAAATCAATAAAATATATTAAAAAAAATAAAATAGCACTAAGTGCCAAAACCGGTTTGGCTCTGTGGATGGACCGTCGGCCTGCGGATTGAGAGGTCCCGGGTTCGATTCCGGTCAAGGGCATGTGTCCTCCCTGTAAAAAATCAATAAAATATATTTTTATAAAAATAGCACTAAGTTATGCACCATCCTCCGGAGAACCCAGAAAGGGGCCCCTCGGATCAGTGATATTCAACCTTTTTCATCTCATGGCCCATGTAAATTAATGACTAAAATTAAGTAGCACGCTAAAAATAAAAATAAAAAAATGTGAATTTTGCTGATCTGGCTTTTCGGTTGAAAAATCACTTTCTGCAGGTAGAAGCGGGCTGCACCCCCTGTGTCTCCCAGACCCGCATTCAAGCGGGAAGCAGGGGAGCCAGGAGGGGAGCAGCTGATGCGAGACAGAACCGGAGCCCAACTATCGCTTAGCGCAGCGTTGGCCGGTTCCGCTCCCTGGAGATGGGAGGGGCCGCGCGGCTGAAGAAGCGCATCGGTCCCGGCGAGAGGAGGAGACTTCCCAGCAGAGCGGGCAGGCGCATTGGGGGGGGCGGGTTCGGCGGGGTTCGGTCCAAAACTCACTGACAGTCCTCCTCCTCCGGCCGCTCCCGCGTGCAGCGGGGGGCGTGGTCTTCCCGAAGCCGAGGAGGAGGCGGGGCTCGGGATTGGAGCGGCGCGGCGGGGGGCGTGGTCTTCCCGAAGCCGAGGAGGAGGAGTTGGGGCTCGGGATTGGAGCGGCGCGGCGGGGGGCGTGGTCTTCCCGAAGCCGAGGAGGAGGAGGTGGGGCTCGGGATTGGAGCGGCGCGGCGGGGGGCGTGGT
>JAAGEH010000377.1:37631-55964 GCA_011751065.1 Lasiurus cinereus
ACCTGGCTTGCAGGACCCCCCTCCTGGCTTTAGCGGCCTGAGAACCCCCCCCAAAAAGCCTCGGACCCACAGGCTTTGGTCAGATCAGAGCCACAGGCAATGCCCTCTGTGATGTTGTTGGAAAAAGGGGGGGGTGAGTGGACAGTTTATCCCTTTAAGGGGCAGCGGTTGTGTCCACCTGGTGGGGGGGGTGGTCCAACGACCCCATCACAGGGGCCGCCTAAGACCCTGGGGAACATGCAGGTATTGGCATCAGGATGCATTAACAGCAGCCAAATGACAGATAGGAAGGAGCAGTGAAAAAATCATTTTGGGGGGGTTGGGGGGGTGGGGGTCCCCTCCCCAGGGGGAGCTGTCCTTAAAGGGTCCCGGCCTGGGGAAGGTGGAGAACCCCTGGCTTAGGGGGAATCCTGGAGGCTGGAATGGAGAAAAAAAAGAAAAAAAAGCTAAATTATTTGGGGGGGAAAAATGAAATTTCATTCCCTGGGAGATGTTGTTGGCACGGGTGGATATTGCCGTCTTGTGGCTCAGCTCTGTGTCCTTCACGCCTTTGGGTTTTTAAGGGAATAAAGTGAGAGGCAGGCTTTCCTTCGTTTTTGTTTTTTGTTTTTTGTTTGTTTTTTGTTTTGTTTTTGTTTGTTTTTTAATTAATTTTTATTAATTTTTTAAAAATATATTTTATTGAGCCACACCGGTCTCGGCTCCCCGATGTTTTGATAGCAGCCGCAAGTGGGAGGCATCTTCACGGCGGGGCGGCGGTGCTGCCCAGAGAGCCAGGTCCCATAGAGCACGTCCCAGCTCCCAGCCAGTGAAGGGATTCCACCTTAGATCATGTCCACTGCCCCTGCTTGCCGCCGAGTGGGACCTGAAAGCATGGTGTTCTCAGTCCACGGCCAGGCGTTTAGGTGCTTCTCAGAAAGGGATGAGAAACGTCAGCCGCTTTACCTGCAAAAGTAGGAGAGAATCTTGGCAAGTGTGCCAGGAGGCTCCCGCCCTCGGGTGGGCTGTGTCAGGCCACCGTCCAGTTCTTCTTGGGGCCGGCCTCAGTTTACCTTTCCAGGAGTCCTTTATGGAAAAGTGAGGTGGGGTGAGCGGAGATGGAGCGAGAGAGGACTTAAAAAGGAAAGAAATGAGCCCTAACCCTAACACGAACCCTAGCCCGAACCCTAACCCTAAAAAAAAAAAAAAAGATTCAAACAGACTGTGAAATTACAGCAGGAAGATTAAAGTTAGGTGAGGTAGATAAGAGATCAATCAAAGGACTTGTTATCCATGCATATAAGCATCACCAATGAACATAGACACTGGGGGGGGGGGGGGATGGGGAGATATGTATAAAAAATTAATAAAAATAAAAAAAAGAAAAGGAAAGGAAAAGCAAGAGCCAAACAAAATGTATGTCTCTTTTGAGGCCGGTTCTCTTTTATTTCCCTGGAACAGTGGTTCTCAACCTTCCTAAGGCCACCACCCTTGCATGCATACTGTTCCTCATGTGGTGGTGACCCCCCCCCCCCAACCTGGAAATATTTTTCGTTGCTACTTTATAATTGTAACGCTGCTACTGTTAATGAATCGTGGTGTAAATATCTGTGTTTTCCCAGGGTCTGGGGCGACCCCTGTGAAAGGGTCGTGCGACCCCCAAAGGGGTCGAGACCCACAGGTTGAGAAACTGCTGCCCTGGATGGTCTCTCTGGTGCTGGCACCCAGTAAAAGCATCACGTTTCCTCCTGAAGGTCCATTTGCCCCGAAGGCCGCTCCCTGGACTTGGATCCTCTCGCTGCACGCAGCGTTGATTCCCTCTTTTTTTCGGCTCACAAAGTGGTTGACGGGTGTGGTTCTGAGGCATAACGTTTGTAGCTCTCTTGGTTTGAAAGGACCCCCCCCAGACCAGCGGTTCTCAACCTGTGGGACGCGACCCCTTTGGGGGGGGGGATCGAACAACACTTGCACAGGGGTCGCCTAAGACCCTCGGAAAACACAGGTATTTACATGATAATTCATAACAAGAGCAAAATTACAGTGACGAAGTATGGTTGGGGGGGGGGGTCACCACCACACGAGGAGCTGTGTTATAGGGTCGCGGCCTGAGGAAGGTTGAGAACCGCTGCCCTAGACAAACCGCCGTTCCCAGTCGTGGGGCCTCCACGGGGGGTGCGCTTGGTTTGCGTTCTGTTTCCTTGGGGCCTCTGGGGGGGCACCGAGTGTCAGCGACCACCGCGTTGGGGTGACTGCGTAACCGTGTGCCTGTCATGTGCTGAGAGCCCGGTGTTAAAAGTCAAAACAGGGACTGGCTGAGTCTGCTGCATGTGCTCGTGGGCTGCTTACATTTTTCTTTTCTTTTTTTTTTTATCACGGCCCTTCCCCACTTCCCCCCTCCCCTCTTTCCCCGCCCCCCCTTCCTCCCGGGGGGGGCGAAGGGGTGTATCTCCTGCTGGGTCTGCTTTAGCTGGAGAAGAGCTATAAGGGACGTGTAAGCTTGTGATTTTTCCGCTTCAGACTCGTAAGCCAGTGTGACTTGGCATCAAGGAGGAAAGCGAGGAGGCCCTGTGACGGCAGTTGGTGATGTTCAAGCAGAGGCCAGCAAGAGTAGAGAGAGGAGAAGACAGCTGTGCTCTCTCTCTCTCTCTCTCTCTCTCTCTTGTCTCTCCTTAAAGCTAGACGAGCCTTGCTTTAAAAGAGTGAGGATCCGGTAGGGAGACATAGACAGAGAGCCTGCCCAGGGAACCTCTAGGGGTTGCGGGGACCCCAGAATGAAAACCTCTAGAAGTTGTGTGCCTTTGAGGGCAGGGAAGGAGGGTGTGCAATAAATAGCCTGGAGCACCAGTGTCTCCGAAATCAGTGAGGGACAGAAACTCTCCAGCTGGCTGGCGAGGGACGGAGAAATCAGTCCTTCCCAGGTTTGGCCTAAGATGATCTTTTTTTTTTTTTTTTAATATATATTTTATTGATTTTTTACAGAGAGGAAGGGAGAGGAATAGAGAGTTAGAAACATCGATGAGAGAGAGACATCCATCAGCTGCCTCCTGCACACCCCCTACTGGGGATGTGCCCGCCACCCAGGTCCATGCCCTTGACCGGAATCGAACCTGGGACCTTTCAGTCCGCAGGCCGACCCTCTATCCACTGAGCCAAACCGGTTCTGGCAGATGATCTTATTTATTAGGAGCACAAACACCTCCCGGCCTCCATATCCTACTCTCTGATACTGGTTTATTCCAGATAGAAAGCTTCGTGGTAAAGAACTTAGCTGGAATTGGAAAAAAAAATCCCTCCAAAGATGCATTCGGTGGGGATTTGGCCCAAATACAATGTGCTGTACTGGGTGTGATGAATTTTCTGAAACACATCAGGATATAGATAGCCGGCTGAAGTCCTTTAGTGCTCCCCGAATCGGTCTTAACGACTTCAGGGTTTATGCTGACTTTATATGTCATAGAGATTAATAACATTTGTCGTAACTCGCAGCTGTGTGAGGGGCCTGCCTGTCAGCCATTGTATTTTCAGGTCTTAGTGTATCACCTGCTCTTCTTTCTTGCCAGACCTCCGATCCCTCTCTCTCTCACTCTCTCTCTCTCCCTCTCCTGTCTCTGTGTAGCTACAGCTTAGAAGACCAAAGTGGACAGTGGACTTTTGCTCTCTCTATGATGACCTCCACTGTATGTATTTCCTCGCATGACCCACCTTGTAGCTAGCTAGCTGATGGCGGCGGGTTTATGAGTTACCGGGTGTTTAGGTGGAGTGACCGAGCCCAGGAGACAAGGCCAGGGGGAGGAGGAAGTGGACGCGGGTATCACAGAGGAGTTGGAGGGGAATCAGAAAAATTAGCAGCACGTGAATTTGGATGACAGAAACCAAAAAGAACCTTGATGATGGCCAAAGACGGAGGTTATCCTAGGAGGATACACACACATACGCACACGTGTGTGTGTGTGTATGTATATCTCCTAGACTTGAGGGCGTAGGGACTTTTCCGATCAAGTGAAACGTTAAAGACGACCACGCCGATCTCTGCATCCCGTCTCCTGACCCTACTAATTATACCCGCCTTACAAAGTTTGCCTCTCTCACTCCGACTGCTTCTCATAACATCGGTTCCCAGCGTTCGGCGGAACTGAACTTGGCGCTGTGGCCGTTCTCGTCGAGGGCTTCTCGTAGCCCTGGCTCGGCACCGGCCACAGATGACCTCGGGTGTCCGATTGCAGACCCCTGGGAGAAAAGGACACCTTACCCTCGTCCCGCTGTGTATTCTGCACGGTCCCGGAGCCTGCCTTCGGGTCCGCCCTAAAAACCATTCGCTCAGTGCTCAGTGCCGGGAGAAAGCTCCCCGGTACGAGAAAGTGCCTATAAACCCTCAGCGAGGGATAAAAAGTTAACGAGTCACAATGCCTCCAGGCCGGAAGGCTGCCCCATTCATCCATCCATTCATCCATCCGTTCGTTCCTGGTGGACTGCGGGCCCTGACCGGAATCAGGGATAGGGATCCGCTGGTTACCGCGGTCGTTAGTACTGGGCCCCTGCACCCGAGAGTGTTTTTTTTTGTTTGTTTTTTTTGGTTTTTTGGCCGCCCCGGACGTACTGCCAGCAGTACACTCAGTCAGCTCCGTGCATTCTCCTTTTTTGAGACTTCCTTCTTTCTGCAAGATGCCCGAAGCTATTTATAGATTTTTTGTTTTTTTTTTCCTCCCCCATCTAAACGATTTCTCAGGGAAGCTGTTGATAAGGGCGGACAGCGCTTGGCGGTGAGGAAACGGGGTTTTGCGGTCAGCCGGCGGAAACGGATTTCCCAACGCCTCTTCTCACGTGGGTTATTTTGGCCGCTCCCTCCTGAGGTTTCCAGGGGCCTCCTCCCCTTTCCTGTTCGGCCAGGGCTCCGTGGTTGCTTGCCTAAGTGGCATCCGTTCTGGCCAGTCTTGCACGTTGGAAGGAAGGAGAGAACCTTCTGGGTGTTTGACAACCCTGCAAAGGCCTCTGCGGCAATTAAGCTTTGTCTCTGGAACGGAGCTTGCTGGTCCGCTTTCGGTTTGTGGCTTGCGAGTGGAGCACAGCGTACGTGTGACTTTGGCAACCTGAGGCCGGCCCTCGCCGGGCTCCAGAAACCCGGCTCTCGGCCCCGGAGAAGAAAGGGCGGTCCCCTGGTGGACGGTCAAACGCGGTCCACGGGCCACGGAAGAGGCCGTCTCCCCCCTTCCTTCCTGCCCCTTCCGAACGTGGTGGTTCCCGAAGCTTAGTCTGCACACGTTCCACGTGCAAGGTGCCACCTGGTCCTCGATGCATTGCCCGGGAGTTAGCGGGGACACAGATAACCAGGGCAAGAAAATGAGCTAATATCGTGGCTGCTGCTATAGCTGTAGTAAACTCCTTTGTTTATGAGAGAGGGGGGGAAACCTGGTCCTTTACAGGAGAGTGGAAGTCTTGAGGCACTTTTTAATACAGTGGTGCCTCGAGATGCGAGTTTAATTCGTTCCGTCACCTTGAGCCGTGGGAAACGGTGAGACGCTCGCGTCGCGGTAAACGGGTGGGTCGGGTGCAGCCGGCCGATCCGCGCCCGCGATGACCCCTATCTCAACCGTTGCTCGTCTTTCAAAGCAAAAACCGCTCGCTCGGCGGCCCGCATCTCAAAAATCTCGTGGGTTAGGCCACTCGTATCTCGAGGTGCCGCTGTATTATTTTCATCCCCCTGAGGCCCTGATGAAAGACTGTTGGTTACCCGCAGTCCAACTCTGGGACCAGCCTGAAGCTTTGGAGACTTCCTGGAAAACCCGAGTCCTCGGCGTCTCTGGTGTCCCCAAGCAGCGGCGCGTGCCCGTCCGGTTTCCGAAAAGCTCATTTGCACGGGGCTCCGGTTACGGCCCCCCCCGCGGTGGCCGGCCAAGCGCTTGCCGAGCCGGTTGTTGGGTGTGGGTGTGGCAAAAGGGCAAGGCTGCTACCTCCCTGTCCTCCGCTTCCTGCTTCCCGGTAAAGTTCCTGGTCACTTGGTGGTGAAGCTTGTGATCCTCCGGGTTGAACCCGGGCTCTCATCCCATCAGAGAAGTAGATGGGGATGGGAGGAGGACGCCGATACAAATATACAGATGTTTTTTAAAGTTATCTGTTTCGAAACTATAAGGAGACACCCTGAGTACTCATTTATAATTCCTTTTTTTAAAAAAATATATATTTTATTGATTTTTTTTACAGAGAGGAAGGGAGAGGGAGAGAGAGTTAGAAAAAAACATCGATGATGAGAGAGAGACATCCATCAGCCGCCTCCTGCACGCCTCCTATTGGGGATGTGCCCGCCACCAAGATACCTGCCCTGGACCGGAATGAAACCCCCGGGACCCGGACAGAGACCTTAACCCACCGGGCACGCTCCCTCTGCATTGCAGAGCATGTGCACTGACCACAGCATTTGTAGGGAAAGCCCTCGCCGAGTTCAGCTGGCACTTCCTTCCGCTCTCAGCCTGGGAGGCCTGGGAGTCGCCGCCAGGTGTTGACTTCCTATTTTGGCTCCGCGGTCTCAAAGCCAGGCCTTTTTGTGGGCAGAATAGCTTTGGGATTGATGGGCTACTTTCTTCTCACTGAATGGGGTCCATACAAGTGGGGGGCAGGGGGGGCGGAGGTGGGGGGTAGTTGAGGGTAGACACCTGTTTGGTACAAAAACCACAGATGCGCCGAGGCCGGTGTGGCTCAGTGGATAGAGCGTCGGCCTGCGGACTGAAGGGTCCCGGGTTCGGTTCCGGTCCAGGGCAGGGACCTGGGTGGCGGGCACATCCCCAGTGGGGGGCGTGCAGGAGGCAGCTGATCGATGTCTCTCTCTCTCATCGATGTTTCTGACTTTCTATCCCTCTCCCTTCCTCTCTGTAAAAAATCAATAAAATATATTTTAAAAAAAAACAAAAAAAATCCACAGATGCTTTGAAGGCACGCAACCACGTGCTCTATTTTCAGCCTTACCTGTAAAAAGATGAGCGGGGTTCCGAGTAAAGGGTACTGTTAACAAGAGGGAGAAGGGCCGAGACCGGTGTGGCTCAGTGGATAGAGCATCGGCCTGCGGACTGAAAGGTCCCGGGTTCGATTCCGGTCGGGGGGCATGTACCTTGGTGGCGGGCACATCACCGGTGTGGGGTGTGCAGGAGGCGGCTGATGGATGTCTCTTTCTCATCGATGTTTCTGACTTTCTGTCCCTCTCCCTTCCTCTCTGTAAAAAAATCAATAAAATATATTAAAAAAAAGAGAGAGAGAGAGGGAGAAGGAATAGATGTCATCCTAGCAATTAACGTGAGACAGAGTGCGAGTTGATGATCATGAGCATGGGATTCGGGGCCGACGTGAAGTGGAACCGTGAGAGGAGCACGTGGTCAGCGCCCCCCTTCTCTGTGTTTGCTCCTAGTGCCCGCCGTCGCAGGGAGAGATCTCTGCCCCCCGGGGGCCGAGACGCCCCGCTCCGTCCCCCCCCACCCCCCAAGCTGACGCCGCAGGGTCTCGAGATCAGGCACCAGCCCGATGTCTTCTCACAAAGCGCCGGCGGCGGCAGCGGCACAGAGCAATGGGGCTCCCGCCAGCAACAGGCAGACGGACACGGTGGAGCTGGCCGAGCTGGGACCCCTGCTGGACGAGAAGGGGGCCCGCGGCGGCGCCGACCCGGCCAAGGTAAGTCGGCGTCTCGGCGTCTCTCCGGGAGTGACTTCCTCCCTCACAGGTTCTCCAGCGGAACTTCGGCCATCTCCCCACCCCCTTTTTTTTTTTTTTAATATATAGTTTATTGATTTTTTTTTTTTTTACAGAAAGGAAGGGAGAGGGATAGAGAGTCAGAAACATCGATGATGAGAGAGACATCCATCAGCCGCCTCCTGCACGCCCCGCACTGGGGAGGTGCCCGCCAGCAAGGTCCATGCCCCCGACCGGAATCGAACCCGGGACCTTTCAGTCCGCAGGCCGACGCTCTATCCACTGAGCCACACCGGTCTCGGCCGTCTCCCTTTTTTTAAGACCTCGACTCTCCCCAGAAGAAGAACCAGAGCACCCTGGGGGATGTCTCACGTCAGTCCTCACCACGCTGTGTTCAAGTGTCTTCGTTTTTGTTTTTGTTCGTTTTTTTTAATATATTTTATTGATTTTTTTTTACAGAGAGGAAGGGAGAGGGAGAGAGAGCTAGAAACATCGATGAGAGAGAGACATCCATCAGCCGCCTCCTGCACGCCCCCCACTGGGGATGTGCCCGCCACCCAGGTCCTTGCCCTTGACCGGAATCGAACCTGGGACCCTTCAGTCCACCGGCTGATGCTCTATCTACGGAGCCAAACCAGTTTCGGCTTGTTTTTGTTTTTTAAAGTTATCTGTTTTGAAACTATAAGGATACACACTGAGTACTCATTTATAATTTCTTTTTTTTTTAATCTATTGATTTTTTACATAGAGGAAGGGAGAGGGAGAGAGAGTTTAGAAACATCCATGATGAGAGAGACATTGATCAGCCGCCTCCTGCACGCCCCCCACTGGGGATGTGCCCGCCGCCAAGATACATGCCCTGGACCGGAATCGAACCCAGGACCCTTCAGTCTGCAGGCCGACGCTCTATCCACTGAGCCACACCGGTTTCGGCTCCTCCATTCTTTTTTTTTTTTAATATATTTTATTGCTTTTTTTACAGAGAGGAAGGGAGAGGGATAGAAAGTCAGAAACATCGATGAGAGAGACACATCGATCAGCCGCCTCCTGCACGCCCCCCACTGGGGATGTGCCCGCCACCCAGGTCCCTGCCCTTGACCGGAATCGAACGCGGGACCTTTCAGTCCAAAGACCGACGCGTAAACGTAACTGTCGTGCTTTCAGAGAAGAGGCCACAAGGCCCCGTGCACAACGCGTGGAGCTGGGGTTTCCCTAGACGCGTCTGACCTGAAACAGCACCGCCGATGAGATGACGGCTAGGGTCGGTTTGCCTTTATTGTTTCCCACGCAGGCTGAAGAAGAGCGAGCATGCCCAGTGCCCCAGGAAGAGGAGGAGGAGGTGCGGGTCCTGACCCTCCCGCTGCAAGCACACCACGCCATGGAGAAGATGGAGGAGTTCGTGTACAAGGTGCTGAGAGCTCAGTCCGGGAGGGGAGGGGTGGGGAGGGGCGGTGGGCTTACGGGGAGTGTCCCAGCGGGTGGGCCTACAGTGGGCTAACGACCTTTTTTCTTCCCGTGTGTGGATTTGTGTTTGCTGAAGATGCAGTAAATACCGGGCTGGCAGATTTTTTTTACTGCCTGATGTGTGAAACAAAGCATTATTCAAAATATGTTCTGAGCAGGAGGGGTGGTGGGGAGGCAGTCGGGAGTGGGGTGAGAAGGAGACACATGTAATACTTTAAACAATAAAAATAAGTAAAAGAAAAAGTTTAAAAAAAAAGTAAATAAATAAATAAAATTAGCTCTCTCTTTTTTTTTTTTTTTTTGCTGTGGATCCCTTTGGCAGTCATCAAAATATTAAAATGTGATTGGGCTCCTTTATTAATACATTAAATATGCATTAATGACAAGCTTTAAAATATTGTATTAAAATTTATGTGTTTTTTTTTTTAATTTTTACTGATTTTTTTTAAGAAAGAGAGAAACATCGATTTGTTGTTCCACTTATCTAGACATTCATTGGTTGATTCTTGTATGGGCCCTGACTGGGGATCAAATCCACAGCCTTTATGTATTTGGGTAGCTCTAACCAATTGAGCTACCCGGCCAGGACAAAATTTTTAAGTTCTAAGTAGTGAAGAAGAAGAAGAATATTTTGGTATCTGCAAAACTAACGTATGAAAATACCTGCGATTCCTATTGGTGATGGAGTCACAGTTCTCATCCTACTGTGGTTTGCTGCTCACACTTACAAATTGAGGGAAATGTTAAAAGTTTTCCCACCTGGTCCCTGGATCCTGCTCACTGTCCATGTGCCCCAGGTTAAGAACCCCTGCTCTCCAGGACCCTGGTCTCAGCCCCTCGAGGATTTCGTTCCCTGGAGAGGGCCAAGCAAGGGCCACCAGACTCCCCGGGAGCCGGTCAAGGAGGCGGAAAGGCCTGCTTCTAAAACGCCCTGCGCATATACGCACTCTCCTGTTCCAACCGTTCCAGGTCTGGGAGGGACGCTGGAGGGTCATCCCGTACGATGTGCTCCCTGACTGGCTGAAAGACAACGACTACCTGCTCCACGGCCACAGACCGCCCATGCCCTCCTTCCGGGCCTGCTTCAAGAGCATCTTCCGCATCCACACGGAGACCGGCAACATCTGGACCCACCTGCTCGGTGAGCCGTCGGAGGTGGCGGGGGAAACTCGGCGGTTGCGGTTCGCCTTCAGCGCCAAGGGGCTTTATATGGCCTTGGTCTCCGGGAGGGGAGAGCCCAGCTGTTGTGGCCGATTGAGAGCTGGCACTGTGCCCCCAAAGGGCCAGTGAGCGTGGGGGCAGTGGGGGGACGAGATGCGGGAGAAGAAAATGCAGTTTGGCACGGCCGGCCGTGTCTGGTCCTCCCGGGAAGCACTGCCCGGCATGGAGGCGGTTCCCTCCCATCCCGCGCCTTCCCGCTGTCGTCCCCGCGGGATGCCAGCATCCTCCTCCGAGGTGACCTTTGTGTCTGCACGTATGTGCCGGGCGCCGTGTTCTCCAGACTTTCTGGACGGCAGTCCCCACAGCCAAACCCTCTCATTTATTTCAGTACAGCGGCCCCTCGAGATACGAGTTTAATTCGTTCTGTAACCTTGAGGCGTGGGAAACTAGGAGACGCTCGCGTCGCGGTAAACGGGTGGGTCGCGTGCAGCCGGCCGATCCGCGCGATGACTCCTATCTCAAATGTTGCTCGTATTTCAAAGCAAACATTGCTCGCTCGACGGCTCGTATCTCAAAAACCTTGTATGTTAGGGCACTCGTATCTCGAGGTACCGCTGTACGGACTCCACACCCTCCACAGTCAGCAGGCACCCCTTCCCCTCTCCCTCAGGCTCTCTTTTCTTCCTCCTCCTCCTCCTCCTCCTCCTGCAGGTTTTGTGCTGTTCCTGTTTCTGGGAATCTTGACGATGCTGAGACCCAACATGTACTTCATGGCGCCCCTGCAGGAGAAGGTGGTGTTTGGCATGTTCTTCCTGGGCGCCGTGCTCTGCCTCAGCTTCTCCTGGCTCTTTCACACCGTCTACTGTCACTCCGAGAAGGTCTCTCGGACTTTTTCCAAGTGAGTGGGAGGCCTGATGGTGGGACGGACGGGGGTGGGGGTGGGGGCAGGAGAAGACCGACCAGGCCCTGCTGTCACCTCCTGTGCCCTGAGGCCTGGGACTCTCCCCCCCACCCCCATGACCCCTAAAGACACCCTGCTGTGCGTGCCAAAGGAAAGGCCTGCTAACTTGTAGGTGTGATAGGGTGGTGAGGCCCTTTTAAATCCTTCATGAAGCCGAGACCGGTGTGGCTCAGTGGATGGAGCGTCGGTCGGCGGACTGAAGGGTCCCAGGTTCGATTCCGGTCAAGGGCATGGACCTGGGTGACGGGCATATCCCCAGTGGGGGGCGTGCAGGAGGCGGCTGATCGATGTCTCTTCTCTCATCGATGTTTCTGGCTTTCTATCCCTCTCCCTTCCTCTCTGTAGAAAATCAATAAAATATATTTTAAAAAGAAAATTCACGGCAGCCTCAACAGCTGGAACCCAGCCGTGGAATGTAGTTCCCCCCCCTCCTGCTTAGCACTGTCCTAGGTGAGCTGGGTGCGAGGGGGCTGCTTTCTGGACTGAGCGCCCTGACCGAGCAGGGCGTGGCCGCGTATCGTGCGCTGCGCTCTGCTGTGCTCCTCCTGCCCACAGCCCAGCAGCTTATCTTGGCCGCCCACACATCTCTGGAGGCCCCAGATGCCCATCATCTGGTGTCTTCCGTAATCCCCACGCTGAGCCTGGAGTGCATGTTTGCTTGTTGATGGTGGGTTGTTTTGTTTTTTTTCCCAGTAACACCAGGAATAGGAATACATTTTTTTTAATATATTTTATTGATTTATTTTTATTTTTTATTTTTTTTTTTTTATGGTCAATTGATTTTTTTAAAATTAATTTATTTGTTATTTTTCCCCTTATTGTCCTCCCCACCCTCTTGATTTTTTTAAAAAATATATTTTATTGATTTTTTACAGAGAGGAAGGGAGAGAGATAGAAAGTCAGAAACATGGATGAGAGAGAGACATCAATCAGCCGCCTCCTGCACTCCCCCCATTGGAGATATGCCCGCAAGCACGGTACATGCCCCTGATGGGAATCGAACCTGGGACCCCCCCTCAGTCCGCAAGCCAATGCTCTATCCACTGAGCCAAACCATTCT
The DNA here is from genome assembly GCA_011751065.1 of Lasiurus cinereus. Lineage (NCBI taxonomy): Eukaryota > Metazoa > Chordata > Mammalia > Chiroptera > Vespertilionidae > Lasiurus > Lasiurus cinereus. Next base: position 49,928 of record JAAGEH010000377.1, read on the forward strand.
CGGCAGGAATACATTTTTTTTTAAAAATATATTTTATTGATTTTTTTTTTTTTTTTTACAGAGAGGAAGGGAGAGTGATAGAGAGCTAGAAACATCGATGAGAGAGAGACATCGACCAGCCGCCTCCTGCACGCCCCCGCCCACTGGGGATGTGCCCGCCACCCAGGTCACCCAGGTCCATGCCCTTGACCGGAATCGAACCCGGGACACCTTCAGTCCGCAGGCCGACGCTTTTATCCACTGAAACACACCGGTTTTGACAATAGGAATGCATTTTTATCATTGAAAAGTCCATTAGAACAGCACTACCCTTTAATACTGTACTTCCGATTGAAGGGTTTGTTTGTAGAAGTCAACCTGTCAGAACCGGGGGATAGTCAGAGTCTCCCCCCCCCCCCCACCCCCAGCGGAAAGCTGGGGAGCAGCAGCGGTCGGGATGGAGCTCCTGGATTTGAGTGCCCCGTGGGGGGACGTGGCCGTTCACGACCGAGGGGGAAGAGACTTCTGAGGTTGGGGACTCTTAGCCAACTCCTCCCCTGCAAAGACAAGTGCCTGGCCTGTGGGGTTTCAGTCCGGGACGCAGAGGGAGAGACGGGCGATGGCCAGGTCTGCGGGCCGACGGAGGAGAGAAAAAAAAAAAACGGCGCGACGAGCCGCAGGAAAGTCACGGCTCCACTGACGCGCTTTCCTGTCGGCTCTCTTCCAGACTGGACTATTCAGGGATTGCCCTGCTGATTATGGGGAGCTTCGTTCCCTGGCTCTACTACTCCTTCTACTGCTCCCCACAGCCACGGCTCATCTACCTCTCCATCATCTGTGTCCTGGGCATCTCCGCCATCATCGTGGCGCAGTGGGACCGGTTCGCCACCCCGAAACACCGGCAGACGAGAGCAGGTGGGTTGGAAGGAGATGTAAATCTTCGCGGGCCTTTCAACCTTGACCCCCTACCTCATAGGCTCAACCTGAGGCCCTCCGATGGGGAAGTTGGAGGACCCCACTCAAACGCTGCTTTGTGTTCAGAGTCCCGAGAGCCGTGTTGTTGTTTTTATTCATTGAGAGAGACTGGGAGGGAGAGCGGGAGAGGAAGAAATGTCAGTGTGAGAGAGAGACATGGATCCTGTGACCTCCACCGGGGATCAGACCCACAACCCTGGGGTATGTGCCTTGACCGAACTGGCAGCCTTTCGGTGCAGGAGACAATGCTCAGCCACTGGTTTGGAGGGTAACGTCTCTATAAGCACTTTGACAGCCTTCTTCCCGTCCCGGGTGTTGAAGAAAGAGCGGCCCACGGTGCTCCGTTTTGGGGCCCAGATTCCCTGAAAAGTAGCTCAGGGTCGTAGACACTTGAAAACGCCAGAGCAAAGCAGCAAGCAGGGGGCACCGGGCGGCCGAGGTCCGCCCCCTGGCAAGTCTCTCTGCTCCGTTGCAGGCGTGTTCCTGGGCCTCGGGCTGAGCGGCGTCGTGCCCACCATGCACTTCACCATCGCCGAGGGCTTCGTCAAGGCCACCACCGTGGGCCAGATGGGCTGGTTCTTCCTCATGGCCGTGATGTACATCACCGGGGCCGGCCTCTATGCCGCTCGCATTCCCGAGCGCTTCTTCCCGGGAAAGTTTGACATATGGGTAAGGAACCGCTCTGCCAGCCGCACCCGTGGTCGGGGGACTGGCCCCCCGTGAAAGGCAGCACAGACATGGAGGGTGAGGGGGGTACACACATGTCCAGGGGCAGGGGGCAGGGGAGGAGTGATCGGGATGAACATTTTATTTTTTAATATATTTTATTGAATTTTTACAGAGAGGAAGGGAGAGGGACAGAGAGTTAGAAACATCGATGAGAGAGAGACATCCATCAGCCGCCTCCTGCACGCCCCCCACTGGGGATGTGCCCACAACCAGGTTACATGCCCTTGACCGGAATTGAACCCGGGACCTTTCAGTCCGCAGGCTGATGCTCTATTCAGCACTGAGCCAAACCAGTTTCGGCAGGATGAATATTTTGGTGTATTTCTGATACTTTATAGATATGTGGGTTTTTTGTTTTTTGTTTTTTTCTTATTAATTTTGGAGAGGAAGGGAGACAGAAATAGAGAAACATCACGATGAGAGAGAGAGTCACTGATTGGCTGCCTCCTGACCACAACTGGAAATCAAGCCATGACCTCCTGGTCCCTCGGGGGAGGAGGTTCAACCACTGAGCCCAGCTGGCTGAGCTCTGATAAGACTCTCTGAACTTTCTAGGCCTGGCCGGTGTGGTGTGTGTGGCTCAGTTCCTGGAGCCATCCGCCCAGATTGTGGATACAATCGGCCAGTCAGGGCTGGTGCCAGAGGCAGGCCATGGGTGTTTCTCACTCTCATCCATGTTCTCTCCCCTCCCCCCTTCCTCTCTCTCTAAAAATCAATAAAAAACAGTCAACAGTTTTTGCAGCAAATACATCGTCGTCAGGATATAAGACTCTGGGAGAAGTTAGATGAGGTCAGCGTTCTCGTGTCTGATTCCTCACCCTGAAGGTCATCTCTTGTTCCCCCAGTTCCAGTCGCATCAAATCTTCCACGTCCTGGTGGTGGCCGCCGCCTTCGTCCACTTCTACGGGGTCTCCAACCTGCAGGAGTTCCGCTACGGCTTGGAAGGCGGCTGTACCGATGACTCTCTTCTCTGAGCCTCCCTCCCTCCCCCTCGAGGCCGGAGGGGGAACTTCCCAAGTGCTTTCAAAAATAACTTCCTTGCTGAAGTGAAAGGAAGCGTCTGAGTTGTTTGTTTCTAGAAGAAACCTCTTAGAGCATTCAGTGCCAGCCAGGCTCCAGCCCCCCCCCCTTCCCACCTCAGGGCGGGGGGGGGCCGGGGGGGGTTTAAAGCTCTCCATGCCCCTCGCCGAGGAAGGGGGCCATCCACCACCCGGCCAGGCCCCTCCTCCGCCAGGCCACTCTGTCTCCCGGGCACAGAGGGCTTGGAAGCTCACGTCGAGATTGTATCCCTCCTTCCAACCATTTTTTGGGGGCAACACGACGGACTGGGGACCCTTCGGAAATTCTTTTTTCTGGAAGAAGACGTCCCTCCCTTACACCACCTTCCTCCACCCCCCACCCCCCGTCCTTACTTGGTAACCTGGCTTAGAACAGGCCACCTGTTTTGTAGCACACTTTTCAGAAACGATGATGGTCACCGGTCCCGTCTTTTCTCTCCGGGGCCTGGACCTGCTGGCGGCAGGAAGATGGTCACCAACGTTTGAGGCAGCGGCTAGTGATGGAGGTTGTGTCCAGGCTTCCGATAACTTGAGTTTTTAATTTTTTTTTTCTTTTTTTTTTCTTGGCAGAGTAATGTAAAATTAAAATGGGGAGAGATATTTAATATTTAATACTAAGCTTTAAAAAAGAAATCTGCTATCATTGCTGTGTATCCTGATGCAAAGGCTATGATGATAATAAAAGGAAGTGCAGAAGACAATTAGCATTCAAATATTTCACCCGCGTGGTCTCCGCTATTTGCACCTAAACTCCCCCAAGTATTATTAAAACCAGAGAAGTAAAACTTCAGCTTCTGCAGAAGCACACATTCGAATCAGGATTGGCAGGCCGGCGTCACTGTGAGCCAGTGAAGAGGCCCCATGGATATCCGAGCATCGGGCCTGATTTTTCTCTACTTAACTGCACAGGCTTTTCCTAGAGGAATTATTCTGAAGTCGTATTTAATAATGAAACGATTCTCAACCGTTTTGAGGTCTGTCCCTGTGACTATCAAAGTCTGCTGTCTATCGCTCTAGGGCAGCGGTTCTCAACCTTCCTAAGGCCGCGACCCTGGCATACAGTTCCTCATGGGGTGGTGACCCCCAACCATGAAATTTTGCTCCTGTGACGCATCGTGATGTCAATATCTGCATTTTCCGAGGGTCTTAGGCGACCCCTGTGAAAGGGTCGTTCGACCCCCAAAGGGGTCGTGACCCACAGGTTGAGAACCACTGCTCTAGGGTTTCGTTCTTCTAAGGTGGTCTCATCAAGAGGTGGTCCCCTGCCTTTCTCTGCCTTTGAAATCGGACTCTACCTGGGTTGTGTGTGTGTGTGTCGCCTGCAACAGTCCTTTCTGAGCGATTGTCGACGGTTAGAAGGCAAGTCTTCTCGGGTTACAAAGATGGGTTTGTTCAAGATTCAGTTTGTACAACTTGGGAGAATACATTGCCTTTTAAAAAAGTAACCCAACGAGGCTGACAAAGAGGAAACGTTCTCCAGCTCCTGTGGTGATCAGGGAAATGTAAATGAAAACCAAAGGGATGAGCCATTTCCCTACCACCGGATTGGCACACGTTGAAAAGCCTACTGTTGCCAAAATCGGTGTGGCTCAGTGGATAAGAGCGTCGGCCTGCGGACGGAGAGGTTCCGGGTTCGATTCTGGTCAAGGGCTTGTACTTGGTGGTGGGCACATCCCCAGTGGGAGGTGTGCAGGAGGCAGCTGATCGATGTCGCTCTCTCGTGGATGTTTCTAGCTCTCTATCCCTCTCCCTTCTTCTCTGTAAAAAATCAATAAAATATAATTAAAAAAAAAAAAAACCTATTGAGCGTTGTGTGGATGTGGAGCAGACCAGGAATTATGTTGGTAGGACCAGTTTTGTGTGTGTGTGTGTGTGTGTGTATAATCTATTTTACTGATTTTATACAGAGATGAAGGGAGAGGAATAGAGAGTTAGAAACATCGATGAGAGAGAGACATCCATCAGCCGCCTCCTGCACGCCCCCCACTAGGGATGTGCCTGCAACCAAGGTCCATACCCTTGACCGGAATCGAACCTGGGACCTTTCAGTCCGCAGACCGATAACGCTCTATCCACTGAGCCACACCGGTTTGGGCAATAGGTAGGACCGGTTTGGTCCAGGGGGGGAGAGAATATGGATATGTGTTGCAACATGCAAACAGCTGCATGAAACACCACCTTACAATAGGAGACGTATCTAAAATTCAACCTAAATTAATTTATTTCAAAAGTATTGCTTCTGGCATTGGCCCGGTAGCTTCGTGGGTGAGAGTGTCATCCTGATAGGCCAAGATTGCAGGTTTGATCCCCAGTCAGGGCCTATCCCATAGTTTGAAAAACACTCTTGAAAAAAAACAGCAGGTTATAAAGATTCATTGCAGCTTTGGCTGGTGTGGCTCCGTTGGGCAACAAAAATTTGCCAATTCGATTCCCAGTCAGGGCACAGGCCTGGGTTTCAGGGTCAGGCCCTGGTGGGGGCTGGTGCAGGAAGCAGCCCATTGAAGTTCAGCTTTCACATCTCCCACCAATCTCTTTCCACCCCGCCCTCTTTCTAAAACTCTATAATAAAGACATTTTTTAAAAGATTCATTGCTGCCGACTGTCTTAGCAATGCATTAACATGAAGCCAAATATCCAAAACTGTTTGCCGGGAAAATAAATTTTGGCTTATTCACAGAAGGGAAAGACTAGCAGTGAAAATAAAATAGTGACAACACGGGAGGGAGGAGGGAGGGAAGCAACTTAGAGACCGTAACTGGTCTGGCTACATTTCAGTAAAGCTCGGAATTTTGCAAAACTAATGATGGTGTAAGGACACAAATATGGCAAGAATTTAAAAGGGATTTCAATTCAGAAATAAACGGTGACTTCAGAACAGGAGGGGAGGAGGACAGGCTGTTTCATTACTGTAGCTTATATTCTTTCTAACTGGGTGGTAAGTACCCGGGTGTCCCTTAAACCATGATTTTTTTTCTTGTATATATGTAATAGGTGTATCGATTTAATAAAGACTTAAGTTTTTTAAAAATATACTTTATTGATTTTTCTTTTAAAGAGAGGAAGGGAGAGCAATAGAAAGTTAGAAATATCCATCAGCTGCCTCCTGCACACCCCCCACTGGGGATGTGCCCGCAACCAAGGTACATGCCCTTGACCGGAATCGAACCCGGGACCTTTCAGTCTGCAGGCCGACTCTCTATCCACTGAGCCAAACCGGTTTCGGCAAAACTACTTGAAGTTTAAAAAACACTTGAGCTGATAGCGGAAGCCACAGTGGTTCACAAACACTCCTTGTC
>JAAGEH010000377.1:55974-72505 GCA_011751065.1 Lasiurus cinereus
GTTTGGGCTTTCTTCTTTATTTTTAAGAATAATTATTACTCATAACTCCAAGGATGTATTCTAGGCAAAACATTACCATCAGCCGATTCCGGTCAAGGGCATGTATCCTGGTTGCGGGCACATCCCCGGTAGGGGGCATGCAGGAGGTGGCTGATTAATGTCTCTCTCTCATCAATGTTTCTAACTCTCTATCCCTCTCCCTTCCTCTCCGTAAAAAATCAATAAAAAATGTATTTAAAAAACATACCATCAGCGAATCAGTGATCCCCAAATCAAGTGAACCCTGTCTCTTGCAGAGCATCAAATGACTCAGTAAAATTGATATTCCAGGAAGGTGTCATCTCACGGTGTGCTCTTGAGTTACATACATTCAGTTCCTTCCCCGTGGAAACAGCTACAAATATTACATGCTTTATACGAATCCAACAAAACAGATGATGATTTTAAAACGATGTGTGTGTTCGGTTCATGTTGTTAACGCCTCTCGGGCTGTTGGATAGAGGTGCTGCCTTTCTCATGGGAAATGATAACCACGAGTGTTTCACGCCCTTTGCATTTGCAGCTCTCGGAGAAGGGGAAACCGTACGTCGATATCCAAGGCCTAACGGCCTCCACCATGGAAATCCTGTTGGACTTTGTGTACACAGAAACGGTGCACGTGACGGTGGAGAACGTGCAGGAGCTGCTCCCTGCAGCTTGTCTGCTCCAGCTGAAAGGTACGTTACTGCTGCGCACGCCAAGACGGCCCCGGCATGTTTAATGTGGAGACAGACATAGGCAGGCGCTCACGGTTACGGCCCCTGGCGCAGAGATCGGGTGTCGGGCGCAGTAGGAAGGGCCTCTCCCAATGCGGGTGTCGGGCTCATTAGGAGAGATCGGTTACCTCTGTAAAGGAAAACGAAGGAGGAGAGGACAGATGCGCTTCCTTGCAGGCATGTACACAATAGCCCTGCAAGGACCCAAGAAACCAATACCATTGTCGCATCCCACAGAGAGGGTTGCGATGGCCAGGGTGGGTGGGGAGGCAAGGGGGACTGCTCCTGGAACCCTTTGTACCTTGCTCTTCTGCACCGTGCAAAGTGTGTATCAGAAGCTTTAATTGACACGCAGAAAGGAAGTGTCAGGTTTTCACAGAGTTAGTGGTGGTGACCCTCCTAGGGCCCCGTCCGCTGCTTCACCCCCAGTGCTACTTCTGCTGTTTTCCGTTTTCATGGTTGAAACCATGGGAGGGTTTTGCATTACTGCCCGGCTAGGTTTATGCTCTTGAACTTCTCAGAGAAGCAGGAGCGAAATATTAGTTTCCTATTTTTTTCTTCACTGGAGTCTTTTAGCAAATTAAAAAAAAAAAAAAAGAAACTCTATTAACTTTTCCATTACAGTTGACGTTCAATATGATGCTAGTTTTGGGTGTACAGCAGAGTGGTTTCACATTTATGTAACCGACGAGGTAAATTTTCACATAGTGTAGCAATCAGGGACATGATGCTGAAAGAGAATTGGTTTTCTAGCTTGATTTTCCTAGAGTTTTACGGGCAGTTTTGCTCAATTGGGCCAGTGTCCGCAGAAGCAGTTTGTCTTGCTCTCCTTTGTTTTAACCCTGAAGCAGAGACCATCAAAAAGGCCTTGTTAGAGGTCTACCCGGTGCATAACACAGAAATAGGTTTGCATTCCTTAAGCATGACATTTCTAACCGGGTCCTTCATGCTGAGAGCCAGGGTTCTCTAACCATGTAGAGAAGATGTTGCAAGGGAGAATAGAGACCAGAGCACAGCTGGCCATGTGTCCTGAAGTATTCAATGTCTGTGTTTGTCCTAGGTGTGAAGCAAGCCTGCTGTGAGTTCTTAGAAAGTCAGTTGGACCCTTCTAATTGCCTGGGTATCAGGGATTTTGCTGAAACGCACAGTTGCGTTGATCTGATGCAAGCCGCTGAGGTTTTTAGCCAGAAGCACTTTCCTGAAGTGGTACAGCACGAAGAATTCATCCTCCTGAGTCAAGGAGAGGTGGAAAAGCTAATCAAGTGTGATGAAATTCAGGTACAGATTTGGCTTCTTTAAGATCGGGCCGTTACAAACAGCCAGGTGGACTCCCATGTTTCCGTAGCAGGGCTTCTTAGTCCGCGTCCACATTGGCCCCACAAGGTCTCAGTAAATGCCCCCTGAGATTACCTGCCAAACTATGGGCATCTCTATGGAGGGAGTTCACCACCTTCCTGAATGAAATGTGTGATCCCAGTGTGGAAGAATCATTGCCGTCCAGAGTGGATGATGCAGAAATTGGAAGGAAAGTGGATTTCTCGGTTACCCATGTGCTCATCTTACAAACCCCTATCTCGAATATCTGTGACACAGCCATCCAGGCGCCAGGTGCTATGGACCCAGAAGTCAGAGGCAGTTCTGGTTTTCAGAGAATTCACAGTCCAGTGGTTAGAAACCACCACCCTGCAAACCGATGGTCGTAGAGTGCAGTGAGAGTAACGAGCCTACTCAAAATGAGGACATTGCAGCGGAGGACGCAGAGTGAGCCTGGTTGAAAGGAGATGAGAAAGGAAGGGGCAGAGGTTGGAGACCGGGAGCGGGAGCCAGGTGCTGAGTGTCGCGTTGGGGGGCCAGGAAGTGAGAGGGAGGGGCCGGGGACATGGGTGTAAGGCAGAGTTCAGGGCGGGGCCTGACATGGGAACTTCAGCCCACTTCCGCGCAGTCTTCATTGCACGGAGGTCTCGGGATCGTGAGAAGTCTAGCGCAGAGCTGTTCGCATCGGGAGGCCTGAGGCCTTCCTCTCCGGCGGTCCAGTTCTGTGATTGAGTCAGGAGCGCCGGGGAAATACCTGGCAGAGCCACGTGGGCGGACAAGTCCACCCGCTGGCTTTGTCCCCGCAGTCAGGAGAGACCCAGCTCTCCAGGAAGCTCAGAGTTCTTCCTCCCCACATCCTCTCTGGCTCTCCTTGGATAGAGTAAAAACTGGATTTTAAGTGAGCGGATTCCTAGACATCAGTGGCTCCCCACTTTCAAAGGCTCCCAGCGCTCGGCCCTCTGCTCTGTTCTCCCCAAGGTCGTCGGTGATCTTTAGAGACTCAGGGTGATTAGGTCACAGGCCGGCTGGAAGGCTTCTCGTGGCTCCCAGTCACTCTTAGAGGGAAGTCAGTCTCTGAGGCTGGGACTGGCCTCGTCGACTTCTGCGGCTGATCTTCTGCAGCCCCTTCCACTGCACCTGCCTCCTCAGCCCCCCAGTGGTCAGTGCCGCTTCTCGCCGGGACAGCACCAGGGGCTAGACATCCTGTGTCCGTGCTGTCCACCTCAGTAGCCACTGGAGCACCCAAGGGTGGCGAGTGTGGCCAAGCAGCCTAGTTCCCAGTTTCACTTGATTTTTTAAAATATTTTTTATTGAATTTTTACAGAGAGGAAGGGAGAGGGATAGAGAGCTAGAAACATTGATGATGAAAGACATCCATCAGCCGCCTCCTGCACACACCCCACTGGGGATGTGCCCGCCACCAAGATACATGCCCTCGACCGGAATCGAACCCGGGACCCTTCAGTCCGTAGGCTGACACTCTATCCACTGAGCCAAACCGGTTTCAGCTCCCTTGATTTTTATTCCTGTCAACGCCGTCGCCGCACAGGCTGGCTCCGGGTTGGACAGTGCGGCTCCAGGTTTCTGCTTGTGCTCTGCCCAGAGGCCTCTCTCCCTGGCGAATTGCCACTCACCCATCAGATTTAAATCTCTTGCTGCTGCTGCTGCTGCTGCTGCTGCTGCTGCTGCTGCAGGGAGGCCTTCCCCGGCCCATCCATGGGCACGAGTAAATCCCGGGCGTTTCTGTCTCCGGCCCCTGTGCTTCCCCAGTGCAGTGAGTGTGTGAGGGCAGAACGGAGTCCTCACTCTCTGATTTCACCATGATCCCCCACCCCCACCCCCACTGAAGAGCCGGTGTGTGTCTGGCCTGTTCACCACCGAGGAACCGCCTCTGGCACCGTGCCGGGCACTCCCCCAGTGCTCGGGCAAGCTCTCGGCTGAGTGGACGCTCTGGGACGTTTTCTGTGTGTGCCGTTCTTAGGAAAACTCCACAGCGTGGTTCCCTGTCACATGCGGGAGGTGTCAGGGCGAACACACCCTCGGGCTGGTGGGAGGACACAGGACGCCACTCTGGCGTTATCTTTGGAAGGTCCCGGGTGTCGTCCCACCTGGTGCTCTTCCAGGGGAATAGTGCCCGCTGTCCATGGTTCTGACCCGGTCCGGTCTGTCCGAGGTAAGCCGAGACTCAGGTTCCCCAGGTGGTGCCTGTGTGCGGCGTGTCCCCAAGAAACGGATCCACACTCTGTAATGAAGGGTTAGCTGCGGTTTGCAATGCAGTGAGTTTTCATAAATGCGGCCTTTACCACTAGTCGGAATGTGGATGCATTTGGGGGCACCCTGTGTCTTGTCTCAGTAGCTCCGCGCCTCTTAGGGCAGGTGCCCAGGTGCTGGGCCCAGAGTGATGTGGAGAAGCCGGAGGTCTTTGCCGGCACCAGGGAGGGAGCGTTCCCCGAGAGCCGGCTCTGAGTCGGCAACAGGTCCTCCCCTCGCTCCTGAGAGCTGCAGAAGCGACCAGAGGAGGTGTGGACCAGAGGAGGTGTGGACCAGAGGAGGTGTGGCGTGGAGCACAGGCTGAAGCCAACACCAGCCTGGGGCTGAGGGCGGAGGAGGCACCCTCAGGGTCAGATATTTTACCCACTTTGACCGTGAGCCTCTTCCTGGTCTCAGGTGGTTGTGTGAAAAGATGTTTTCCTGAGAGCCTAGCTTTTCTGGGAGATGTGAAATAAGGGTGGTGGGGGGGAGCAGGAAGGGGAAGGTTGGCATGGCTCCTTTCTGAGCTTGTGAGGCGACCGGCAGGACACGGGTCTGTAACGGCGCCCTGACAGGTGGACTCCGAAGAGCCGGTCTTTGAGGCCGTCATCAACTGGGTGAAGCACGCCAAGAAGGAGCGCGAAGACTCCCTGCCCGACCTGCTGCAGTACGTCCGGATGCCCCTGCTGACCCCCAGGTACATCACCGACGTCATCGATGCCGAGGTGAGTCCCCGAGGACACGCTCCGAGCCTGGCTGTCCTGTGGCGTAGGGTTGTGGTCCCGGGTTCCTTCGTCATTTCTGGCCGCCACAGCTAAGAGTTAATTACAACGTGACCATAACCATGCCGTTTACCGTGTAACACTAGTGGGGCCCCGGCCCCCTCTGCTGTGTTCCAGCCTTTCATCCGCTGCAGTCTCCAGTGCAGGGACCTCGTCGACGAGGCCAAGAAGTTCCACCTGAGGCCCGAGCTGCGGAGTCAGATGCAGGGACCCAGGACCCGAGCCCGTCTGGGTGAGTGGTGTCTGCAGGACGCGGCCCCTGGCCGGGTGGAGGATGTAGCCAACAGGAACAGTCTGTGGAGAATACAAGGACCTCGTTTCAGGCCTGTTTTTAGCCTTTTCTTCACCGGGTCCTCTCAGGCAGATCACTGTACCACCCAAGCTTTCTCCCGTATCTGTTCTGCACAACTCTTTGGAGGATTCAGTGAGACAAAGTGTGACAATTTAGCAGTTGTTAAGTTTAGTTTCAGTATGTTTGGAGCCTGTAAATTGGGAATTATTTAGGATGTCATGTAGGACTTGGTATGTTCCCATCCACCTGTCCCCATCTCCCTGTGTGTTTTCCCTTCTGGGTGAGGAAAGGAGGAGGAGCAGATGGTGGGACAGCCCAGGGATGGGCAGGGGCCTGCAGTGGAGCAGAGCCCTCACTCCAGCCAGGCTGGGTGGGTGCAGCCACACAGGGCATTTCCTCAGGAGACTTTGTCTTTGGAAAGAAACAAGGAGAGAAAGTTATCACATATCTTCTTTGGAAAAAATTGTAGAGAAAAAGACTCCCTTGAAAAGCCTCGTCTTGTGGTTACTTGGCAGTTTTGATGACATAGTTGGCCAAACTGGAAAAATAAGCGTTCATAGAAAGAGGTATTTTTTTTTTAAATACGTTTTTAATGATCTTAGAGAGAGGGATAGAGAAATAGAAACATCCGAGGAGAAACATCCATCGGTTGCCTCCTGCACGGCCCCCACTGGGGATCAAGCCCATAACCTGGATATGTGCCCTGACTGGGACTCGAACCAGTGACCTCTCAGTGCACTGGGTGACACTCACCCCAGCCACACCGGCCAGGGCATGGAAAAGAGACTTTAAGTATATCACTTGGTTCCTAGTTCACAACGCTCCACGTTTTTGAGGCCAGGTTAGGAGCATGGTCTTTCACCACCAAGAAAACTTCTGTGTTGAGGTGCAGGCTGGGAAGAGAGGGAGCTCCTCCTGGCTCCCACCTGCTCGGCGAACCTCAATGTGTCGGCCAGAGGCGTCCGGGTGGGTTGGAAAGGTGGGGACTCACATTTGCCTTCTGCAGTTTTAACGTCCAGGAATTTCAGTGTAAGATATTTGAGTTCTCAAGAGCGAGAGCCTCTGGAAGAAAGAATTTCCCATTAGGCAGCCTTACCGGGAACCTTCTATTGCAGGTGGCTTCTCTGGGCCCCAGAAACAGGACCTTCCTTGTAGAACTGTTTCCGCTTGTACGTCCCTGTGAGGGTTGAGACGTGCCTTTTCCTCCCTCTCTCCTCAGGAGCCAATGAGGTGCTGCTGGTGGTTGGGGGCTTTGGCAGCCAGCAGTCTCCCATCGACGTGGTGGAGAAGTATGACCCCAAGACTCAGGAGTGGAGCTTCCTGCCGGTACGTAAGGCGGAACCCGTCGTGGGGAAAGAGCGCACAGGTCCTCCGTCCCATAAATAGCCCAGTTCTAAACAAGGGAGAACCTCGTGACTGCTAACGCTCCTTCCAACAGGGTCTTGCGCACAGTGGGTATTCAATACAGTTATCAACTATTCACGTTAGGTCAGACCTCAGAAGGCCAGTGTCCAGTGTCGGCTGCCACCCTGCTTCAGCGCCTTCCAGAGCTGTCTGTAACTCCCAGCATGCTCCACGGGTCCCGCTCTGCCACCCTGAGCTCGGCGTTAAGTGGTGTTACATTGAACTCGTTTGTATCTTTCTCACTTAGTCTGTCTCTGTCTGAGAGGTGAAAATAATCTTTCGGAGGAGACCTGGGAATCTCTCCATCAGTCCTCGTGACTTCAGGGCCGTTGAGTCTGGCCCTTCGATTAGCAGTGCGGGGAAACTTCCCCTCGTGGGAGGATCTTAGCCTGTAGCACAGAGCCCTCTGGAGTAGGAAAGATGAGACACCAGATAACGGAAAACCGTGGAGGAGGCAGGGCTGCAGAAGGCTTGGTGCTAGAACATCACAACCAGGAAAGCGTGTTTGCTCAGGGGGCAGGCAGCTGGAGGCTCCTGCTGGCGAGTGAAGAGGCGGGAACAGACGGAGAGCTGGGAGGAGGCTGAGGCTGCGTGCCTGACGTGCTCTGTCCCCTTCTCTCCGGAACCACAGAGCATCACGCGCAAGAGACGTTACGTGGCCTCCGTGTCTTTACACGACCGGATCTACGTCATTGGTGGCTACGATGGCCGTTCCCGCCTCAGTTCGGTGGAATGTCTGGACTACACAGCGGACGAGGACGGGGTCTGGTACTCCGTGGCCCCGATGAACGTCCGGCGGGGCCTCGCCGGCGCCACCACCCTGGGAGGTAGGCTGGGTGTGCAGGGTGGGGCGGCCTTGCTGTTGGGGATGGGTCCGGGCTCAGGCCTCCCTGCTGGCTGGCAGGAGCCTGGCCTGTGGAGGGTCCCGGTGAGGTCAGATGCTCCTACTTGCTTGGGCGATAGCAGTGACAACGCTGTTCAGCTTTCACGGGTGCTTCAGCGCTGACCACGTGCTGGGTAGGGTTGCAGCACACTGAGGGGGGCGTTGGCCTGGATTTCTGGGACCTCATCCACTGTCTGCTTGTGTAATCTGTGCTCCCTTCCTTATCGATACAACTCCATTGACTCATCCCGTGAGAAACATGTTGGTTTTGGCCCCCAAACATGTAAAGGACTTGTGGGGAATTGGTCGAGAAGAGAGTGATGAGAAATCTCGCCTTGCGGGGAGGGCAGGTGATGGGGGCAGGGGTAGCCGGGGAGAGTTCAGTGCGGGGGAAAGGAGACCTGTGTAATAACTTGAAACAATAAAGAACTGAAATTAAAAATAATAATGATAAATCTCTTAGTGAAGGAGGAGGCTGTTGATATAATTAGAGTGATTTATGACTAAAATGTTTAAAAGCACGGCATAAAAGAAATCCCTACTTCTCTAAGAGTCTGGTTGGTCCGTTCTGAGCAGATATGATCTACGTCTCCGGAGGCTTCGACGGGAGCAGGCGTCACACCAGTATGGAGCGCTATGACCCCAACATTGACCAGTGGAGCATGCTGGGAGACATGCAGACAGCGCGGGAAGGCGCGGGGCTGGTGGTGGCCGGCGGAGTGATCTACTGTCTAGGTGTGGATCCGGGGAGGCCGGGGTGGGAGAGGGCATCATGGGTGGCAGCTTTTGCGAGGTGGAGGGTTCTCCTTTTACCAGAATCAGGTTCATAGAGGGCCTTCAACTAACACCCTGGTCTGTCCCAGGACAGTTCCATCAACTGGGATTGCCTTTCTCAGGGAAGCAGAAGGTGGGATTCTGTTAGAGATTGCTCTTTGGGCTGCAGGAACCCTTGAAGGAGAACTGAGGTTAAAGATCAAGATGGAACACAGAGAGAAAAGCAGGCTGGGAGCGAGGGTCGGGATTTCTCGTTCTCTCTGGAATGGCCTGGACTCTGTCTTTCAGGAGGATACGACGGCTTGAATATCTTAAATTCCGTGGAGAAATATGACCCCCATACGGGACACTGGACTAATGTTACACCAATGGCCACCAAGCGCTCGGGTAAGATGGTGGGGTCACAGGACCGCCCGCCGTCCGTCGGTCAGGGTCGTAGTTCCTCTTTGCTCCAACTTCAGTGGAGCAGGAGTCAGCTCACCCTCCTCCTCGCCTCTGATCTGGTGCCCTGAGAACGAAGACAGCTTTTCCAGTGGGGTACACATCTGAGGGCAGAAGCCTGCTTGTTGTTTTGTGGTTTTGTTTGTTTGTTTTAAATCCCAGCATTGTCACGTCTGTAGTGTCGTGTGTTTTTAGCGTGTTACGTGGGCCAGTGCTGGCAGCACTTCCTGGACAGAGGAGCTGGGCTCTGAGGCTGGGGAACGCTGCACTGCTCCGATTCCCTTTCTCTGTAAAAACTGCCCCGGAACCATCACAGCTCCTCCCCTTCCTCTCCCCTTCATTGCCTCCCTTTTCCCGTTTCCTTCTTTTCTGTCCACGGAGAGGGTTGGGCCCTGAATTCATAGAAGCGAAGGTGAGAACCATGTTGTGTTTTTCTTTTTTTCTTCTCATTCCAACTCCCCCCAGTGAGTTTACAGGTGGCGTAACCCGTGCCGGCTGGTTATATCAGGCCTGTCCGGCTCGATGCACACCCCTGAGGCACCAGAGGATTCAGCCGGCCATCCGCAGCCGTGTTTTCTTTCTAGAATCCGACTTCCGTTCAGTAGTAGTGACCTGCTCTCCCTTTTCCAGGTGCCGGAGTAGCCCTGCTGAATGACCATATTTACGTGGTGGGGGGATTTGATGGCACAGCCCACCTGTCTTCCGTGGAAGCGTACAACATCCGCACCGATTCCTGGACGGCCGTCACGTGCATGACCACCCCTCGCTGCTACGTGGGGGCCACCGTGCTTCGGGGTCGGCTTTATGCGATTGCAGGGTGAGGATTTAAAACCGGGGCCGGGGCCAGCATGCCTGGGGCGACAGGATCCCATCCACACGGTTGGGTGGAGACAGGGTGTGGGTCAGGGGAGGTGTCTCCCTGGCGACTTCGGCGTGGGGGGTGGGTGGAGAGGAACAGAGAGCTCAAATCTCCCTCTCCGGCTCCTTCCCCCCCTCAGGTATGATGGGAACTCCCTGCTGAGCAGCATCGAGTGCTACGACCCCGTCATCGACAGCTGGGAGGTGGTGACCTCCATGGGGACCCAGCGCTGCGATGCCGGCGTGTGTGTCCTCCGAGAGAAGTGACCCGGTGGGGGCTCCGTCAGAGCCAGTGACCAGTCCAGGGGCCAGAGAGCAGGAGAACCGAGGATCGTGTGTCCAGAATGTCCGCTTCTCGCTGTGTGCTCAGGGCGATTACAGGCACCGGTGCGGCGATGCTGGTCTTTATTTGCACACGCTCCCCCTCGCGCGGGGCCTCGTCCCCGGGTAGCGTGGCGAACGGCGCTCGCGGGAAAAGAAGGCGGTGCGTGGACGTGCGAGGCCAGGCCACCGCTCAGGTCTGGGCAGCACTTCCTGGCCGTGTCTGACTCGCCACGTGCTGAGGAGGACACGCACATGTCGCGCCCGTATGTGGCCGAGAACGAACGTGAGAGTGACGTCCTAGCTAGAGGTGGGCAGCGTCCGGCCGGCGTCTGGATGGGAAGGATTCCATCGTGAGTCAGCCTGGTGCGGGACTAAGTGTAGTTTCTGGTCTGCAGGGCACTGCGCAGCCTCGCTCTCTCCTGGAGGGGAACCAGGGGGAGCGCCCGTCACCGTTGTGGGCTCGGGAAATGCCCGTGTCACACTCCCGGGGCAGAGCGGCTGGCTGTCTCAAACCTGGGCTGACGGTGCAGTGACCCGAGCCGAGACCTCCACACCGGGAGGGAGACCGGAAGGCAGGGTGGGCATTGGAAGGGTCTTCTGATGTCCCCAGTCTCCCTGGACTGCAGGGTGGCTTGCCTGGCCCTGGCCCTGTGCAAGACAAGCACGGTGCACACGCGTCAGCCGGGCGGAGTGGAGTCGGTGTGGGACAGAAGTACCTGTGAGCTCCTATTCCTCTCACTCCTGCCAGGGCTCATGTCCCGCAGCAAGGCTCGCCGTGGGTGAGAGGTCTCTGTGGAATCAGATACGACGATGCTGTAACATTTCCTTACTATTTATTGGGGGAGGGGAGGGGGTGGCGCAGCAGCCTGGGAGTTCAGCTGCTTGGTATATTGCCTGTCCTTGTCCGTACACACTTCCGCTAAGGGGCGGTGTTTACTGCTGTTTGGTACATTTCATCCTTGTCACTACTGCCGGGTGCCCAGCCTGTCCTCGGAGTGGACAGTGTTCATCCCAGGACACAGGAATCAGAGGACAACCGAGGCCCTGTGCTACCCAGCACCTGCTCTCCCCGTGTCTGAGCCACCATCCTGGGCTCTCCAGGGTCACCGCGTGAAAGGCTTGCGTTATGGGTATCGGGAGGGTGGGAATGTGATGACCTAAATGAGAAAACACTCCCTTTGCATTGAAATCCCACTTTCTCCTCTCCCTGAATTGAATTGACCTAAAGAGTTCCTTTCCTTTGTATATTTTTAAGAAACTATTAAAAAATAATCTGTCTCAAATGCCTTAACAGAATGTGTGGCAAACCAGCCCTGCCGCCCTCCTACATTGGGGCAGACGGAGAGATTAGCTGTGAGTCGTCCCGAGTCTTCAACCTGTTGGCCTTGTGTTTGCCGTCGACTAGCTCTCCCCTATTTTTCTGTAGACACAGGGACTCGAGTCTCACCGGGAACTGTTTCTGAGTTGGCCAGCTCCATTGACCCCTCTCACACTTGGCAGCATCCTTGAACCCTCAAGGGACTCAAGAAGCTCATTCAGTATCCACTCAAATTCCAGAGTGTTAATCATTTCCAGCCCCTCTATGTTTATGGCACTTGATAGAATCAGCGACGCACAAGGCCTGCAGACGTCCGAATATTCCCAGAGCAAAGGAGAGGGGAGACAACGAGGAATGGGTTCGAAGAAGAGCCCTGCCAGGCTCGCTCTCTCGAGACGGACTGTGCCTGCTGTGATGGAACTACAGCCACGAAACGTGTGCCTCTCGGCCGGGGCCCCTGGGGAGACAGACGAAGCGGCTCCTCCGACGGGTCTCAGACCAAATTCCCAGGCAGTTCTGACATGACACCGAACCGGATGCTTGGCAGTGCCCCTCGGCGTGCCTCCCCGTCAGACAGACATCTCGCCCACCCAGGGGCGCCCCTAAACCTGGGGGTCCCTCCTGCCATTCTTGGTCTCTTCGCCGGAAGCCAGCCTACTTGGTTCTCCACCGCCTTGAAAGCTCTTCCTTCATCGTGTGGGCACACATTGGCTTCGTTCCTGGGTTCTGCCTGGTTTTTTAACCTTTGTTTCCCAAACCCATTCCTGTTATTGTTACTCCCTCGTCGTCGTCGTGGAGCCGGCCTTTCTCGCCGGGACCCGTGCAGCAGAGGCCTCCCGATGTCCTGGCCGCTCCTCTCTTCCGGCCCCGGGCCCTCCTCCTCCGTCTGTCCGCTGGCTCCCTTTCCCAGCACAGCGGGGATGATCATGCCAGTCCCTTGGCCGGCAGCAAGCTTTCAGGAAAGAGGTGCCCGGTTCCTCCTGGCACCAAGGTGCCCAGGCCAGGGGTCCTGGGAGGGTTAGCGCGCGAGGTGCGTGCAGGATGAGCGCTGGGTGGACGGGAGAGGAGGAAATGCAGGAGGTGGGTCCTGGGGGGGTGGGGGGTGGGGGGTGACACCTGGCCGGTCCCAGGGGAGGCGATGACAGCTGTGCATCCCGGACCCGTGCATCCCGCAAGGTCTCCCCTGACCCGGGCCCTCCCCGCTGCGCCGCCCATCGGATGCATCGGCGACCACCACCCAGCTCGGTCTTAAAGCGCTCCCCCCCCAGGCGTTGCACTGGGGACAGCTCACCGGCTTGCACGGGCCCTCGGCTTCCGGCAGCGAAAAGAGGCGGGTCCCCCCCCGCGGATGGGACCCCCCACGTGGCCTCCCGCCCCCTCCCCATCAGCCCTGAATTCCCGCCTCCGGAGACGGGGAGTTACGAGCCACGGAGGACTCCATAGTCGTAAGCGAGCTGGTGACCGGGTGGGGGCCGAGGACTCCGCCCGGCCCCGGTCCCGTCACAAAGCCGCCGGCGTCTGTCACTCAGGGCCGCGGGGGGAGGGCCTGCGCGTGCGCAGTAGAGTCGGCGCGGGCCGTGCGCGCCTGCGCAGGAAGGAGAGGCCCCGCCCGCTCCGCCCTCGACCAGAGCCGCGCCGGCGCAGTCGGGGGCAACCAGGCCGGGGAGAGGGCCTGCGCGTGCGCAGTAGAGTCGGCGCGGGCCGTGGGCGCCTGCGCAGGAAGGAGTGGCCGTCCGCTCCGCCCCCCCGACCGGAGCCGCGCCGGCGCAGTCGGGCGA
Organism: Lasiurus cinereus; assembly: GCA_011751065.1. Taxonomy (NCBI): domain Eukaryota; kingdom Metazoa; phylum Chordata; class Mammalia; order Chiroptera; family Vespertilionidae; genus Lasiurus; species Lasiurus cinereus. Next base: position 69,148 of record JAAGEH010000377.1, read on the forward strand.
GACCAGGCCGAGGGGCGGGGGGAAGGGCCTGCGCGTGCGCAGTAGAGTCGGTGCGCGCCTGCGCAGGAAGGAGTGGTCCCGTCCGCTCCGCCCTCGACCAGAGCCGCGCCGGCGCAGTCGGGCGCGATCAGGCCGGGGGGCGGGGGGGGAGGGCCTGCGCGTGCGCAGTAGAGTCGGCGCGGCCCGTGGGCGCCTGCGCAGGAAGGAGCGGCCGTCCGCTCCGCCCCCTCGACCAGAGCCGCGCGTGCGCGGTGCGGGCGCCGGGCGGCGGCGGCGGCGGCGGCGGCGATGGAGCCCGCGGCGGCGCGGGGCGAGCTGGTGTCGGCGGAGGGCCGGAACCGGAAGGCGGTGCGGTGCCAGCGCTGCGGCTCGCGGGTGCTGCCGCCCGGCGCGGCGCTCTTCTCCCGCCGGCAGGTGAGCGGGGCGCGGGGCGGGGAGGGGCCGCCGGGAGGAGCGGCCGCGCCTCAGCTCCGGCGCCGGCCCCGCGGCCTCGGGTCACGGGCTTCCCCGCCCGCAGCGCTGAGAGCGGGGAGGGGACGGGGGCCCCGGCACCTGCCGCCGGGACCCGCGGTAAATCCGCGCCGGGGCCGCCGTCCCCTCCCCCCGACGCCCCCCGGGGCCGCCCGCCCGCGGCGCTGAGAGCGGGGACCCCCCCCCGGGGGAGCGGGGCCGCCGGCGCCTCGCGGGGGGGGGAGAGGCCTGGAGACGCCGCGCTCTGCCCCCCGGACCTCACAGCTGGGACCCCGTCCCCGACCCGGAGTCCAACATCTGGGACCTCATCCCACACCTGGGACCTCACACCTGGGACCCCATCCCCGACCTGGGGTCCAACACCCGGGATCTCACACCTGGGATCTCATTTCTCACCTGGGTCCTCATCCCCCACCTGAGGTCCCAGACCTGGGATGCCACACCTGGGACCTCCCACCTGGGACCTCATCCCACACCTGGGGTCTCGCACCTAGGATCCCAGCATCTGGGACCCAACATCTGGGACCTCATCCCACACCTGGGACCCCACACCCGGGATCTCACACCTGGGTTTCCACACGTAGGACCTCATCCCACACCTGGGTCCTCATCCATCACCTGGGGTCTCACATCTGGGATCCAGCATCTGGGACCTCACACCTGGGACCTCATCCCTCACCTGGAACCCCACACCTGGGATCCAACACCTGGGACTTCACATCTGGGATCTCATCCCACACCTGGGATCCAACATCTGGGGTCCCAAACCTGGGATCCCACACCCGGGACCTCATCCCACACCTGGGGTCTCACATCTGGGATGCCACACCTGGGACCTCACCCTTCACCTGGGATCCAGCATCTGGGACCTCACACCTGGGGGTCCCACACCTGGGACCTCATCCCACACCTGAGCTCCCACACCTGGGACCCCACGCCCGGGGCCTCACACCTGGGGTCGCGGCCGGTCCTGTGATACTCGGTCCTTTTTACCGCTGCCCCAGGAGGCCTGCGGGGTCCCGCCGGTTCTCTCTCGGGGCCTTTCCCGAACTGAGGTCGCAGCAACACCCGAGCAGTGGGGTGCCCAGCGGCTCCCAGCGCAGGTGTCTGACCTCAGGGGCCTGACCGCAGGGCCGGCCAGGCTCCGGGGCACTGGGGTGAGCACCATTAGGGGGAAGGGGTGTCCAGGATTTGAGGCTGGTTTTAAAATGCTAATTTAAATTAGCATTTTAAAACCACCACAAGTTCTCAGAGGAAAGGGAGAGATTAGAAACAAGGTAACAGAGGTTTGCTCTCTGTTGTAACAGTTTTCATTCTCATCCACATTGTAGCAGCTTGCCAAGCTTGCTACACTAACAGTGTATCTGCTACAAAGAAAATATCCTTGAAAAAAGAAACTGGATCTTGCTGAGTTGTGGTGGTTAGCTATATCTGACAGCATTAGGGGCCAATTTTTTTTATATATATAATTTTGGCAAACTGCCTGCTTTTACTTAGGTGTACGGGTTAAAAATGCAGATTAAAAACCGTTAACTGGATAATAATGCGGATTTTGCAATCGAAGAAAACACAATGATTTCAAGAGAAACCTCCAAACTGCTTTATTCAAAGTAATGTCCATCATCGCCAGCTACACATCTCCCACATCTTTCAGGTCATTTGCGGATACTGTCCCAGTAGGACCTTTCTTGTTTTTGAGGCAGACCATTCAGAGATCCAATTTCCCACGTCTTCGTCCGTTGGGAAAGGCTGCTCAGACAGGGCCTGTGCCGTCGATCGGAACAAGGCGTCGTCCGCTGGTGAATATGGCGGGTGGGTTCATACTTCCCAGGCAAGGTCTTTTCACGGGTCTTTAGCTGGTTTTGAAGTGTGTGCTGGTGCGTCGTCATGAAGCAAAATTACTTGTGGTGTCTTCTGGCCCATTCTGGTGGTTGTACGATCAAAGCGTGGTTCAAATGGATTATTTGTCGGTAGCGATCAGTATTAACGGTTTCGCCTGGTTTGAGAAGCTCATAATATACACCCCACCTTCCTGATCCCTCCAAACACAGAGCACGGTCTTCTTTCCGAAGCGATTGGGCCTTGCATTCGGTGTTGATGGTTGACCTGGATCAACCCAGGATTTTGTGCGTTTGGGATTCTCAAAATAAATCCACTTTTCATCGCCAGTCACAACTCGATGCAAAAAAAGACTTTCATGCCATTGAAACATCATTTTACTGATGACTTTTCGGTTTTCCGTTTGTCTTTTGTTCGGTTTGATGTGGCGCCCATTTTCCTTCCTTTAAAATCTTTCCCTTTGTTTGTAAATGGTCAGAAATTGTTTGCTGAGCAACGTTTAATCTCTCTGCAAGTTGTTTTTGAGTTTGACAGGCATCATCATCCAATAATGCTGGTCATGGTTGGTCTTCAAACTATTCCGGTTGACCTGGACGTTCTTTGTCTTTCACATAGAAATCCTCACTTTGAAAGCCGCCTTCGCAAGTGTCTTGAGAATGGAGCATGTTCACCATACGCTTCCCAAAGTATACGATCACTCTCCTCAGCACTTTTCTTCAAAATAATGGATTAAAACTTCCCGCAAATGCTCTCCTTTTGGGGGGGCACGAAATTCAACATTTTGAAGCGTAAAAATATCTATGATGTTCACGCCTTCAGCAAATTTGGAAGTTTTGAAGCTTGTTGTCACTACAACAAAATAGCATCCATATCAGATCTCATCTATTATCAACATATGTATAACTCCCATCTATTGAAAAAAAATCACAGCAACCTGGTGAAAGGCAAAGAACGCAGATCTAGGTGTGATCGAGGTGTGAATCCTGCCTCGGCCTCTTAGATCTGTCTTACTTAGGGTAACACTTTAGCTCTTCAGCTCCATTTCCCC
>JAAGEH010000377.1:72515-89578 GCA_011751065.1 Lasiurus cinereus
TTTTTTTCAGTCTCTTTAGAATCAGGGCACAGGCCACAGATATCAGAGGAGCAACCGGCATCCTCCGCCTCCTCGACCGTGACCTGACAGGACTGACTGCGTGTCTTGTCGGCGCGGGCACCGCGGGGAGTCCACGGGGCCTGGGGTGCTGGCTGACACAGCGGCGGGCACTCAGCCTGGCCTTCCTGGTGTTCAGCGGTTCTCAACCTTCCTAAGGCCGCGACCCTTTAAGACAGCTCCTCATGGGGTGGTGACCCCCAACCCTAAAATGATTTCCGTGGCTACTTCGTCGCTGTCATTTTGCTACTGTGATGAACTGTAATGTAAATACAGTGGTACCTTGAGATACGAGGGCCCTAACATATGAGATTTTTGAGATACGAGCCGTCGAGCGAGCGATGTTTGCTTTGAAATACGAGCAACAGTTGAGACAGGAGTCATCGGGCAGATCGGCCGGCTGCACACGACCCACCCGTTTACCGCGACTCGAGCGTCTCATCGTTTCCCATGCCTCAAGGTGACGGAACGAATTAAACTCGTATCTCGAGGTGCCACTGTATCTGATAGGCAGGATGTATTTTCGTTGTTACAAATGGAACATCATGAAAGCCTAGGGATTCATCACAAAAACAATATGTAATTATATATTGTGAGATATTTATTTCTCATGACAAATAAATGAAATTTTGTCTTGAATCGTGGTGTCGCATGGGCAACAGTCTTCCTAGGACAACAGTCAACGACATGGCTACGCTTGGCGACACCGAGGAGCGGTGTGTGGGTTCCTCAGACCATGGGAAATAGGTGTTTTCCGCTGGTCTCAGGCGACCCCTGTGAAAGGGTCGTGCGACCCCCAAAGGGGTCAAGACCCACAGGTTGAGAACCGCCGCTTGTGTCATCCCCTCCCCTCCTGCAGCTCTTCCTGCCCTCCATGAGGAAGAAGCCGGCCCTGGCCTCGGACGATGGCGGCAACGGCGGCCCCGACGGCGACCTCCTGCAGGAGCACTGGCTGGTGGAGGACATGTTCACCTTCGAGAACGTGGGCTTCACCAAGGACGTGGGCAACGTCAAGTTCCTGGTGTGCGCCGACTGCGAGATCGGGCCCATCGGCTGGCACTGCCTGGACGACAAGAACAGCTTCTACGTGGCCTTGGAGCGGGTTTCCCACGAGTAACTGCAGGTGGAGGGGCCTCCCGCTGCACCCCCTCTCCCTCCCCCTGCTTCCCACCCGCCACCCCCTCCCGTGTCAGAGCTGCTCCCCTTGCACAAGAACTGGTTTTTCAAACCTGGTGCCACACGGCTCTGGTGCTGCTGCCACTGCTGCTGCTTCTCGGTCCTCCTGGCGAGTGTGGTGTGGCTGCATCCCACCGAACGGGCCGGGCCAGCCTTGCTGCCCTCAGAGCCTGGCGTGCCGGCCCCGTCTCGCTCACGGCGCACCACCCCACTGACACCCCGACACCCCGCGTCCTAAGCTCCCTTCCCCCAGAGGCGGACGCGGGGAGCAGGCCACACACCTCGGCTCTCATCCTGGCCTTCCTGCCGGGCTCGCCTGGACCCAGGAGATGGGCGTCACGCACCTTGCAGCCACGCCGACACTCACGGGCTGATGGGTAGTTGAGGCCTCACCTTTGTCCTCATTCCAGCAGGCGCGCACGGACGTCTTTATGCTTTTTTTTAAACACGTCTCTAACCTTTGCCAGCTCGCGTCTTTGGGCTCCTCCTCCTCAGGAGCGCCGAACGGGGGGCACCTCTCCGGTCAGGTGTGAGAAGCTCACCCCTCCCCTCCCTCGGCGGCGAGAAGGCTTTCGGGGTGAGGAGGGCGGTGGGGCCCTCTTCCCTCCGAACCCCGAGGAGGCTGACAGCCTGTGAAGTTGAGAATCAGACGTTCGACCCCATCGGGAGGACCCCATCAGGATCTGTGACCCCAGACGGGGATGTTGGGGGTGGTCTCAGGGGGAAGGGGGCCTTGGCCATATGACACAGGCGTTTGTAGGTTTTGTTCTTTTTTTCTGGACGAGTGAGTACTTCCTCTGTTCTCCAGAGGGACTTCCTTTTTTTAATATTTTTATTGATTTTTTACAGAGAGGAAGGGAGAGGGATAGAGAGTCAGAAACATCGATGAGAGAGAGACATCCATCAGCCGCCTCCTGCACGCCTCCCACTGGGGATGTGCCCGCCACCAAGGTACGTGCCCTTGACCGGCATCGAACCTGGGACCCTTCAGTCCGCAGGCTGACGCTCTATCCACTGAGCCAGTGGTTCTCGACCTTTCTAATGCCGCGACCCTTTAACACAGTTCCTCGTGGTGTGGTGAATCGTCATGTAATTATCTGTGTTTTCTGATGGTCTTAGGCGACCCTGCTAGTGGTTCTCCACCTGTGGGTCACCGCTGTAGAGCCTAAGACCCACAGGCTGAGAACCGCTGCGTGACTGAGCCACACCGGTTTCGGCCAGAGAGACTTCCTTTCGTGGAGAAGAAGGTCCCTGACCAGACCGGCGGGGCCTGGTTCGTTGGGAATCTCGACGCCACCCCCCCACCCCCAAGACCTCAACCTTCCATCCTGAAGCCTCTGTGGTGACTGTTGGGGGGTGGCTCCCGCCCGGTGATTCTAGCAAAGGATTTCTCTCTCACCTTTTGGTGGGACCTCAGTGCTTCGGGAATGACGCACCTCATTGCAGGGAGTCTGTCTAACCAGGTCCAGGTTCTTCCTGCCCGTCACCCGCCTCTCAGACCCAGGAGACCTGGCGTGGCGTGAGGACGAACTCGAGACCGCCTCTCCGCCATCCGTTGGTCCTCCTTCCTCCCAGAGCTTACTCTTTTTTAGTAGCTGATGATTTTTTTTTAATATATTTTATTGATTTTTTCACAGAGAGGAAGGGAGAGGGACAGAGAGTTAGAAACATGGTTGATGAGAGAGACATCCATCAGCCGCCTCCTGCACGCCCCCCACTGGGATGTGCCCACAAGCAAGGTCCATGCCCTTGACCGGAATCGAACCTGGAACCTTTCAGTCCGCAGGCGTCGGACTTTCTATCCACTGAGCCACACCGGTTTCTGCTTCTTTCCTTCTTTTAATCGCAGGAAGAGTACCCATTCATTGCAGATAAACACACAAAAAAAGTGGGTGGGGCATCGACATTTTTTTTTTAACCCCTGGTATTTCCACCATCCAGCTGGCAATGCTGTCTGTGTATGTCCCTCTCCGTGTTTTGTCCATGTACGTACGTATGTGTATATGGCTTTTACAACACACAGGAGCCCCGACTGTACTCGGGTACAACTAGCTTCCGCCATTTCACCACACACTAACTTCTCTTGCATGGCGCTATCCCCCCGGCATCCACCCTCGTGTCCAGCCCGCCACGGCAGTTCTGTATTCCTGTAAGCAGTCCCCTGTCCGATGGCAGCTAAAGGCACATTCCTAACGGTCCCCTTGGGGTAAGAAGGGGGAGGGCGGGGTGTGCCGGGCACCTGCCTCAGAACAGGCCACGCTCTTTATCCTCCAGAGAATCGTTCAGACACCAGGCACGGGTTCTTTTTTTTTTTTTTTTAATATATTTTACTAATTTTTTACAGAGAGGAAGAGGAGAGGGATAGTCAGAAACATCGATGAGAGAGAGACATCCATCAGCCGCCTCCTGCACGCCCCCCACTGGGGATGTGCCCGCCACCCAGGTCCATGCCCTTGACCGGAATCGAACCCGGGACCCTTCAGTCCGCAGGCCGACGACACTCTATCCACGGAGCCACACCGGTTTCGGCAACGGGTTCTCATTACGAGAGCATTTGGCCCTGGCCATGTAAAACTCGGTTGGTTAGAGTGTGTGTCATTCAGCTACGCCAAGGTTGCAGGTTCAACCTCCAGTCAGGGTAGATCTGCAAGAATCAATGAAAGGAATGCACCGATATGTGGAACAGCAAATCAACATTTTTCTCTCTCAAAAAAAAAAAATATATATATATATATATATATATTTTTTTTTTTTTTTTTGCCACTTGGAGAGAAACGACAGTCTCATTTTGATCTGCATTTGTTATTGCTAATGAAGTTTTTATACACTTAAGTGATTTGTATTCTTTTTTTTTTTCGTTTTTTTGAAAATGGCCAAACACTGTTGCCCAGTAGCCAAACATACCAAGTTGTTACCTTGCCTTTTCAGTGTGATTGGAAAGAAATAAAGGCATTTAAACCACGGGAATTACACTCCAGTAGGTTCTTGAAAAGAACGTCATAATTTTATGAGACAGCAGGGGGGAGCTGAAACTTTAGGATGTACCCTGAGGTCTGTCCACACACTGGTGAATCGCCATCTCTCGGTCTCCCTCACACCGTACGGCAAGGCAGAGAACGCACACTTGCCGTTTTGAGCAGAGAAAGCCGCCTTCCTGTTGAGGGGAGAGGTTGACTTTTTCCTCTCAAAGACTGATTGTTTCTACAAAATTCTTTTTTTTTAAATATGTTTTATTGACTTTTTATAGAGAGGAAGGGAAAGGGAGAGAGAGTTAGAAACATCGATGAGAGAGAGACATCGATCAGCCGCCTCCTGCACGCCCCCTATTGGGGATGTGCCCACAACCCAGGTCCATGCCCTTGACCGGAATCGAAACCCAGGACCCTTCAGTCCGCAGGCCGACGCTCTATCCACTGAGCCACACCGGTTTCAGCTCAGCGGGAAGGTTTTAGCCGTCCATTGGGCACAGCCTGGTCAAGGTTCTGGCCAACGTGTACCTGCTCCAAGCATCCTTCCTGGACAGAAAGGACTCCATTTCCTTCTCAGGGAGCAACCTGCACGGTGCCTGTCCTCTCTCTGGGCAGCCAGCAGAGGGCAGTAGAGGCTGCAGCCACAGGCCAGTCCACGCCGGGGCCAGCTTCCCATTCCCGGGCCCGGCCCCAGGCCTTGGGGTCCCAGGGTCCCCACCAGGCCAGGATTCTGAAGGACAGGGGGGTTGAGTCTCTTGTTCTTTCCCAGCCCCGGTGAACTGCAGGGCTGCCTGGAAATCCCACAGGGGGCCCAGTTGTGAGCCTTCATCCGGGTTAATTAACGAATTAACCTGCGTCGGTGGGTCCTGCGGGAGGGGTCCCGGGAGGGGCTTGCTGAGAGGACAGGATCCACCAATCATCACAGGGCCCGGGCCACGGACAGGAGGACAGGACCCCTGACCCCTGCCCGCCGGGGAGCCGCCTGCACCTAGCAGGGGCCGTGGTCTGTCGTCTCTGGTGACCCATCATCTCCTTCCCTCGCTCCAACCCCTGGGTTCCCCATCCCCCGTTCCCTCGGTCCTCTTAGTCCCAAAGATTAGGCCCTCAGCCTGCATTAGCTCTTTGTCTTTATATATATATATTTTTTTTTTTTTTGATTTTTTACAGAGAGGAAGGGAGAGGGATAGAGAGTTAGAAATATCGATGAGAGACATCGATCAGCTGCCTCCTGCACGCCCCCCACTGGGGATGTGCCCGCCACCCAGGTCCCTGCCCTTAACCAGAATCAAACCCAGGACCTCTCCGTATGCAGGCCGACGCTCTATCCACTGAGCCACACCGGTTTCAGCTGTCTTTTTTTAAAAAAAATTATATATATATATATTTATTTATTTATTTATTTTACAGGGAGGAAGGGAGAGGGATGGTTAGAAATATCGATGAGCCGAAACCGGTTTGGCTCAGTGGGTAGAGCGTTGGCCTGCAGACTGAAAGGTCCCGGGTTTGATTCTGGTCAAGGGCAGGGACCTGGGTGGCGGTCACATGCCCAGTAGGGGGAGTGCAAGAGGCAACTGATCGATGCCTCTCTCTCATAGATGTTCCTAACTCTCTATCCCTCTCCCTTCCTCTCTATAAAAATCAATAAAATATATTTAAAAAATATTTAAAAAGAAAAAAGAAACATCAATGAGAGAGAAACATGGATCAGCTGCCTCCTGCACGCCCCCCACCGGGTATGTGACCACAACCAAGGTACGTGCCCTTGACTGGAATCGAATCTAGAACCCTTGAGTCTGCAGGCTGACGCTCTATCCACTGAGCCACACCGGCCAGGGCTAGCTCTGTGTCTTTTTTATTTTTAATATATTTTATTGATTTTCTACAGAGAGGAAGGGAGAGGGATAGAGAGTTAGAAACATCGATGAGAGAAACATTGATCAGCTGCCTCCTGCACACTTTCCACTGGAGATGCGCACACCACCAAGGTCCATGCCCTTGACCGGAATCGAACCCGGGACCCTTCAGTCCACAGGCCGACGCTCTATCCACTGAGCCACACCGGCGAGGGCTAGCTCTGTGTCTCGATCCCTCCAAAGCCATGTCCCGGCTGTTGACTTTCCACGGGAGACTGTGTGGGCAGAGCTGCCCCTTCTGACTCTCAGCCTCTGGAGCCCAGGGCTCGGGTGGGAGGTGGAGCGGGGCTCGTCGGCGGGGGCGGCGGTGAGAAAACCCGCCGGGCACACGGCCAGGGACGGGCCTGTGTCTGCTCGGCCTGCAGGGCCGGCTCCGCTGGTCTCTTCGCCCAGAAACTGGGAGCTGACCTCCTCCTTCCCGTCGGCCCAGGACGCGCCACCCACCCGGGGAGGCAGGCCTCAGGGGGTGGGACAAGCTGGTCATCGTCTGCATAAACGTTCCTGCCAGGACCTTCTCCATGGGGCCCAAACCAGGAAAGAAGGGGAGACCAGGGAGTCTGCTCACCACCCTACAGGACACCAGACAGACCCCACGTGGCCCGAGGAGGAGGAGGGAGTCCTAGGTCTCCCCCTGACGCCCCTCCCCGCAGACAGGTCATGTCCACGACCCCTCCCCACAGGCAGGTCACATTAAAGAAAAAGAAAAAAAAGAAGAAAGAAATGTGAGTCCAGTCAAGACCCATGACGGTCTCAGGGGTGGACAGTGGCTGACTGGGCAGGAAGAGGTCGAAGGTCAGATAGTTTGTCTCAGAACCAGGCTGGTGCTCACGCTGGGGCCAAGGCTGAGAGCAGAGCGGCGGAAACCGGGACCAACTACGGAGCAGGGACATCCTGACCCGACGGGAGGTTCTGCTGATGCGTTAGACGTGTGTGTGTGTGTGTGTGTGTGTGTGTGTGTGTGTGAGAGAGAGAGAGAGAGAGAGAGAGAGTCCGGGCACATGGAGCTGGCCCCGTGCACACACGTGTTCTGACTGCGGGGGAGGCAAGAAGCGAGACCGGTTTGGCTCAGGATGGAGCGTCGGCCTGCGGACTGAAAGGTCCCAGGTTTGATTCCGGTCAAGGGCAGGGACCTGGGTGGCGGGCACATCCCCAGTGTGGCTGATCGATGTCTCTCTCTCATCAATGTTTCTAACTCTCTATCCCTCTCCCTTCCTCTCTGTAAAAAAAAATCAATAAAATATATTTTAAAAAAGAAGAAGCAAGGAGCCGTGGTATTGGGCTGTGGACAGAGTGGTGCTCTGTCCTGGGACCTCAGGGTCAGGGAGTCAGGGTTCCAGGGATGTGATGAAGGTCGATGATGACCCTGTGTCCCTGCCCTCTGACCTCCCGTGTCCCTGCCCTCTGACCGGCACCATGAGGGGCTCGGTCTTCCTTCCCAGAGACAAAACTGGTGATGGAGGAGTTCCGGCCTCGGCCGGGAGCTGGGCCTGCCTCGGCCACCCACAGGCAGAGGAGGACGCTGCCCCCAGGCCTTGGGGTGGGAGAAGCCACCCTTCCCCACCTACAGGGACGCGGGGCCAAGCAGCCGACCTGCCTGCCTGGGCCTGTCCTACCGCCCTGCCCGGGTCCCTGAAGCTCCTGTGGGCAGGAGGGACGGGCTCAGGAGGGCGGAGGGTGGAGGGTGTACCCGTCTGGAATCCCCGCTCACCCTTCACCTACCCTCCACCCCCACCCCCACCCCCACCCCCACCCCCACCGTGCCAGGTGGGAGCGGTTCCGGCAGCCAGGGGTGGAAAGAGCTGGGCCCAGCAGCGGGCTCACCCCTGAACCTCCTGATCCCGCCCACAGAGGGCGCACTCCCCACAGAGGCCTGCCGGAGACAAGTTTGCTCCCAGGCCCTCACCCTCACGCAGGGAGAGACTCAGTAAAAGTCTGGAAGATAAGCCCGGCCGGTGTGGCTCCCAAGTTGAGGGTCGGCCCAAGAACCAGGAGGTCAGGGTTCGATTCCAGGTCAGGGCAACGGCCCGGGTGGCGGGCTCCATCCCCAGCGTGGGGCGGGCAGGAGGCACCGATCCCTGATTCTCTCATTATGGATGTTTTGGTCTCTCTCTCTCTCTCCCTCTTCCTTCCTCTCTGAAATCAATCAAAAAATATATAAAAAAAGAAAGAAAGAAAGAAAACAGCTGAAACCGGTTTGGCTCAGTGCATAGAGTGTCGGCCTGCAGACTGAAGGGTCCCAGGTTCGATTCTGGTCAAGGACATGTACCTGGGTTGTGGGCACATCCCCAGTGGGGGGCATGCAGGAGGCGGCTGGTTGATGTCTCTCTCTCATCGATGTTTCTACCTCTGAATCCCTCTCTCTTCCTCTCTGTAAAAATTCAATAAAATATGTAAAAAAAAACAAAACAAAAACAGACTGGCCGAAACCGGTGTGGCTCAGTGGATAGAGCGTTGGCCTGTGGACCAAAGGGTCCAGGTTCCATTCCGGTCAAGGGCATGGACCTGGGTGGCGGGCACATTCCCATTGGAGAGCGTGCAGGAGGCAGCTGGTTGATGTCTCTCTCTCATCGATGTTTCTGGCTCTCTATCCCTCTCCCCTTCCTCTCTATAAAAAAATCAATTAAAAAATATTTTTTAAAAAAAGAAAAAAACAGACGGTATGAGTCACTTGTCCGGGAACCAAGCGGGGGAAGGGACAGGCCTCCTGCTGTCTCTGCGATCCGGAACGCCTGATGGACCCGCCTCCCTCTGCCCTCTGCCTTCTGCCCTCTTCTGCCCTCCGCCCTCCTCCCGCCCGTCAGAGGGGCCACAATGAAACGGGCGTCCAGGCTTTCACGGCTCGCTCGCTCGCACCCTTTACCGATGATGTATCGTCAGCCCCGCGCAGCCACCGCGTCGCGCTCCTCCTCCTCCCAGAGGTAGATGTGCCGGACCATGAGCCCGCCCGCCTGGTCGGCGTTGGCCACCAGCCTCACGCAGCTCACGCCGGACCCGTCCAGGGCGGGCCGCGCCTCCTGGTCCAGCTGCCCCTCGAGGAGCTGGCCCAGCAGCGCGAAGCTGGTGCAGAAGGGGGGCACGCCCTCGGGCCGGCGGCCCAGCTCCACCTGGCCCCGGCCCAGCGCGTGGCGGCCCTCGGCCAGCGTGCCCGTCAGCACCTGCACGCGGCTCAGGTTGGCCGGGCGGTTGAGGAGGACGGTGAGGTGGCTGCCGGCGCGGACGTCGTGGGTCCAGAAGAAGGACTCGTCCAGGGTGTAGGCCTCCCAGGGGGCGTGGGCCTCAAAGACCCTCATGTCGGTGAACACGGCGGCCGGCGGGTTGTGGGGGCCCCGGCCGGGAGCCGCCCCGGCCCGGTGGCGGTCCTGGCTGCCGGCACCACCACCCCGGGGCTGGGGGTAGGAGGAGACCCGGTAGTGGAAGAGGAAGGGCCGGCAGAGGATGGGCCTCCTCTGGGCCTGCAGGGCGCGGAACCGGGCGAGCAGCCTGCTGAGGGGCTGCCGCTCCTGGAAGAGGAGGAGGAAGCGGGCCAGCCGGGGGAGGTCGCGGCTCCGGAACAGCTTGCCCAGGGCGCCCCGGTTGGAGAACTCGAGCAGCGCCCAGGGCTGGGCGCGCAAGGCCCACACTTTGCGGCGCAGGCGGGCGAGGAAGCCGGGCGCGCAGTAGGTGTTGTCCCTCAGCAGGAGGAAGTAGCTGGAGAGCTCGGTGGCGAAGCTCAGCAGGAAGGCGTGGTCCACGTTCTGCCGGGAGGAGGGGTCGCCGTCCCCGTCGTCTGCGTCCCCAGAGGAGGGGTCGCCGGCCGGAGCACCCTCACCCTCGGAGGCAGAGTAGGCCTCGGGGGGAGCGTGGATCAGCAGCAGCCGCCCCGCCAGGAGCTGGGGCCCGAAGAGGCTGGCGATGCGCCGGACGGTGTCCCGGAGCCACGGGAGGTCGGGGTCGGCCAGGTGCACCAGCACGGCCAGGTGCTTCTGCTCCACCTGGGAGGAGGCGCGGAACAGGGAGCCCAGCGTGTACAGGAGGCCGTTGGGGTCCGGCCCCGAGCCCGCCGAGATGCCCACCATCAGCCACGCTGGGGGGAGGGACACAGGGACAGCCGTCAGCGTGCGTGGCGGGGGCATCGGACTCCTGATTCAAAGAGAGCCACACGCAGAAAGCGGTGTGGCTCCGTGGATAGAGCGTCGGCCTGCGGACTGAAAGGGTCCTGGGTTCGATTCGGGACAAGGGCAGGGACCTGGGTGGCGGGCACACCCCCAGTGGGGGGCGTGCAGGAGGCGGCTGATGGATGTCTCTCTCTCACCGATGTTTCTGACTCTCTATCCCAGCGGTTCTCAACCTTCCTAAGGCTGCGACCCTTTAATACAGTTCTTTATGTTGTGGTGATCCCCAATCATAAGATTATTTTTGTCGCTACTTCATAACTGTAATTTGCCACTATTATGAATCTTAATGTAAGTAGCTGTGTTTTCTGATGGTCTTAGGAGACCCTGCTAGCTGTTCTCGACCCACAGGTTGAGAACTGCTGCTCTATCCCTCTCCCTTCTTCTCTGTAAAAAAAAAAAATCGCCGAGACCGATTTGGCTCAGTGGATAGAGCGTCGGCCTGCGGACTGAAAGGTCCCAGGTTCAATTCCGGTCGGGGGCATGTACCGTGCTTGCGGGCACATCTCCAGTGTGGGGTGTGCAGGAGGCGGCTGATCGATGTCTCTCTCTCATCGATGTTTCTAACTTTCTCTCCCTCTCCCTTCCTCTCTGTGAAAAATCAATAAAAAATATATTTAAAAAATAATCAATAAGATATATTTTTTAAAGAGACGTCGCCCAGCCCGCACAGCTCCGGCTGCGCTGCGGCCCCTCGGGCAGCTGGTTGGTGATGACAACGACCACCGGACCGTCGACAGGTCATCCATTTCCTTTCTTTTTTTTGTTCAACTATCAATGTGTCCCGTCTTCTTAAGACATCCCCTGAACATAAGACCCAGCGCCTCTTGGGGAGCAAAAACTAACATAAGACACTGTCTTGCCGAAACCGGTGTGGTTCAGTGGATAGAGCATCGGCCTGCGGGTCCCAGGTTCGATTCCAAATAAGGGCAGGGACCTGGGTGGCGGGCACATCCCCAGTAGGGGCGGGCAGGAAGCGGCTGATGGATGTTTCTCTCTCTCATCGATGTTTCTTAACTCTCTATCCCTCTTCCTTCCTTTCTGTAAAAAATCAATAAATTTTAAAAATAAAAAAAATTAATAAAATATATTTAAAAAATAAAAATCAATAAAATATATTTAAAAAATAAATAAAAATCAATAAAATATATTTTATTGATTTTTTACAGAGAGGAAGGGAGAGAGAAAGTCAGAAACATCGATGAGAGAGAGAAACATCGATCAGCCGCCTCCTGCACGCCCCCCACAGTGGAGATGTGCCCGCCACCCAGGTCCATGCCCTTGACCGGAATCGAACCCGGGACCGTTCAGTCCGCAAGCCAACGCTCTATCCACTGAGCCACACCGGTTTCGGCCAATAAAATATATTTAAAAACAAAACAAAACAAAACACTGTCTTATTTTGGGGGAAACAGGGTAGGAACCCAAGGTCCCTCTCCCCCCCGTCCCCCCAAAATTTCCCGCCGCTGACTGTGTGTGTGAGATCTTGTGCAAGTCCCTTCCCCCCGGAAGCCTCCTTCCTGTCCCCATAAACCGGACGGGGTGGGGCCCTGGGGCGCTAAGGCCCGTCGTGGCCCCAAGTTTCTCTAATCCTCCCATTCCGCTTCCCGGGAACCATTGACCGTGCCCCCGTCTGTCCGCCTTCCTGGCGCCTGGCAGGGGTGGTGGGTGGCTTGGTGGGGAGAACCGTGCCAGATTCCGGCTTGCCTTACTTCTCCTCGGGGTGCCCCTGCCTCCCTCCCTCCCCGGGGGACCCCACTCCCCTCCCCCAAGAGGAGGAACTCACTCTTCCTCCTCTGCTGGACACCCTTCAAGTATCTGGAGGTGAGGGCCTGCCAGTCCTCGAGCGAGCCAGTCCTCGGTCGCGGGGCCTTCCAGCCGCTGCCGTAACTGCCGGGGGGCATCGGCCGAAGCAAAGGGTGGATCTTCTCGCAGGAAAAGAACGGGGTTTAAGCTCTGGCGGAGTGTCCCAGAGCTTCTGGAGGAGGAGGAGGAGGAGGAGGAGGAGGGGGCGGGGGAGGGAGTCCCCGAGGTGAGCCCAGGGCACACTCAGGACCTCTGACCCTGGTGCCCACGGATCGGATCGGGGCTCCAGCAGTATTCGCTGCCCATGGAGGGGGCTGGGGGGAGGGGAAAGGGGGGTGCAGCTTTTCAGGCACCAACAGGTCCCAGTCCACACCCCACACCCCCACCCACCACCCCCACCCTGTGGAGGGAGCAGTGGTTCTCAACCTTCCTCAGGCCGCGACCCTGGCACACAGTTCCTCATGGGGTGGTGACCCCCAACCATGACATGTTGCTACGGTGATGCATCGTGATGTCAATATCTGCATTTTCCGAGGGTCTTAGGCGACCCCTGTGAAAGGGTCGTTCGATCCCCCCCAAAGGGGTCGCGACCCACAGGTTGAGATCCACTGCTCTGGGGCAAGGACAGGACTCCTGTCCACTGGGAGAAGGGAAGGGGTGTGTGTGTGGGCGGAAGGGGCTGCTGACCCAGAGGTCACAGGTCAAAGGGCAGCCCAGGGTTCTCTCAGCTCTGCCAGCGGTTCTCAACCTTCCTCAGGACACGACCCTGGCATACAGCTCCTCACGGGGTGGTGACCCCCAACCATGACACATTGCTCCTGTGATGCCTCGTGATGTCAATATCTGCGTTTCCCGAGGGTCTTAGGCGACCCCTATGAAAGGGTCGTTCGACCCCGCCAAAGGGGTCGCGACCCACAGGTTGAGAACCGCTGCTGTGAAGCTTCCTGCTCTCGGGCGGACAGGACCGCCACTGGGAGAGGCTGCCTCTCCCCCCCCTGACCCCTCACCCCCACTTCCTCCTTCTCTAGGAGAGCCGCTTGGCCTTTACCTGTCGGTCGGCGTCCATGTCCCCGGGGATCTGCAGAGTGAGGAGGAGCCACAGGAGCCCCACGGCCAGGGAGACGAGGAGGCCGTGTCGGAGGGAACACCGCATGGCGTCCGCGCTGGCACCCGGGTCCTGCGGCCGGAAGGGGACAGGCGTCCTGGGCACGGCCCGTCCCACCCACCCCTACAGCTTCCCCTCTGCCCCCCTCTCCCACCGAGAGCCTCATCCCCGACCTTCCAGCCCTATTCTGTCTGTCTCTCTCTCTTTTTTAAATATATTTTATTGATTTTTTAAAAATATATTTTATTGATTTTACACAGAGAGGAAGGGAGAGGGATAGAGAGCTAGAAACTTTGATTAGAGAGAAACATCGATCAGCTGCCTCTTGCAGGCCTCCTACTAGGGATGTGCCTGCCACCAAGGTACATGCCCCCAACCGGAATCGAACCTGGGACCTTTCAGTCAGCAGGCCGACGCTCTATCCACTGAGCCACACTGGTTTTAGCTCGGCTCTTCTTTTTATTTTATTTTTAAAATATGTTTTTACTTGCCCAAAACAAGTAAAATAGATAACATCTGCAATGAGAGAGAATCACGGACCGGCTGCTTCCAGCCCGCCCCCCACTAGGAATCAAGCCCACAACCCGGGAATCATGCACCCTTGACCGGGAATCCAGCCCTGACCTCCTGGTTCATAGGTCGACGCTCAACCACTGAGTCACACCAGCCGGACCTCTTCTTCTTTGTGAATTACTGCCCAAGCTACTCTTCTTTTCTTTTTTTTAAAATATATTTTATTGACTTTTTACAGAGAGGAAGGGAGAGGGATAGAAAGTCAGAAACATCGATGAGAGAGAGAAACATCTATCAGCCGCCTCCTGCACGCCCCCCACTGGGGATGTGCCTGCCACCAAGATCCATGCCCTTGACCTGCATCGAACCAGGGACCTTTCAGTCCGCAGGCCGACGATCTATCCACTGAGCCACACCGGTCTCGGCTAGTCTTTTCTTTTTTTCTTTTTTCTTTTTAATATATTTTATTGATTTTCCACAGAGAGGAAGGGAGAGGGATAGAGAGCTAGAAACATCGATGAGAGAGAAACATCGATCAGCTGCCTCTTGCACGTCCCCTACTGGGGATGTGCCCACCACCCAGGTCCATGCCCTGGACTGAAATCGAACCCGGGACCCTTCAGTCCGAAGGCCGACGCTCTATCCACGGAGCCACACAGGTTTTGGTGAGCGAGTTCTCTTTGCGGTTTGTTTTTTGCTTTACCAGCGTGTTCCCCTCTCTGGTGGAGAGTGCCCGCCACACACACCCACACTCACACGCACACGCACACGCACCCTCCCGGCGGCCTCTTCATGGAAGAGGAGGACGCCTGCCGATCTCCGGGAACAGATGTTCGCCAGGCTGCCCCCCCTCCCTGCTTCTCCCAACCCCGAGCGAAACTATTTCCTCCAACAGCTGAACGGGGTGAAAGGGCCGCGAAGTGCTAAGCCACTTGGGTGTCTTTCTTGGCTTTTTCATCAAGGAGACCCTTCATTTCCTGCCCCCTGTCCCCCGCCCCTCCTCTCACCCAAGCCATCATCTTCTCCAAGGGGCCGTGATGAGAACAGGACCCGGTGCCCGGTGGTGAACGGTCCCTCACCCCTTTCCCCCAGAGGGCGGGGCCGCTGGCTCGGCCTCAAAAGCCCGCCTGGGCTCCCCCCTCCCCTGCGGCTTCCCCCCCTCCGGAGGGAGGCTGTTTCCCCGCTGTTCCTCCTTGATCAGAGGGAAGCCTTCCCCGCGCCTGTCACCAGCTCTCAGGGTTCGCCGGGCGCGGGCGGGACACCAAAGGGGTCGCAGGCAGTGATTTCTGCGCCCCGGAGGCCACGGCACGCTTTCATCTCCCCGTTTCCCCTGGAAGCCTGCCAGCTCGGGGTTTCAGTGGATGGGAGCCGGCTCCTCTCCCTTAACCATTTAGCTTAACAAAAATTATTATTATTATTTTAATATATTTTTCATTGATTTCTTATAGAGAGTTAGAAACATCGATGAGAGAGAGACATCGATCAGCCGCCTCCTGCACACCCCCCACTGGGGATGTGCCCACCACCAAGGGACATGCCCTTGACCGGCATTGAACCCTGGACCTTTCAGTTCGCAGGCCGACGCTCTCTCCACTGAGCCACACCGGTTTCAGCTATTATTATTATTAATATTATTATTATTAATATATTTTTTATTGATTTTTCACAGAGAGGAAGGGAAAGGAATAGAAAGCCAGAAACATCGATAAGAGAGAGAGACATCAATCAGCCGCCTCCTGCACGCCCCCCACTGGGGATGTGCTGGCAACCAATGTACATGCCCTTGACCGGAATTGAACCTGGGACCTTTCAGTCCCCAGGCCGATGCTCTATCCACGGAGCCACTGGTTTCAGCTATCATTATTATTATTATTATTATTATTATTATTATTTTAAATATATTTTTATTGATTTTTTACAGAGAGGAAGGGAGAGGGAGTTAGAAACATCGATGAGAGAGAGACATCAATCAGCTGCCTCCTGGCACGCCCCCCACTGGGGATGTGCCGCAGCCAATTATTATTATTATTATTAATGTCAGAGAAGAAGGGAGAGGGAGAAAGGGAGAAACATCCATGATGAGAGAGAATCATGGATCCACTGCCTCCTGCACGTTCCACCCTGGGGATCAAGCCCACCACCTGGGCCTGTGCCCTGACCGGGAATCGAACCCTGACTTCCTGGTTCCTAGGTCCACACTCAATCACTGAGCCACACTGGCCAGGCCCGTGTGGTAGGAGTTATTTTTTTTTTTAAATATATTTTATTGTTTTTTTACAGAGAGGAAAGGAGAGAAAAAGAGAGTTAGAAACCTCGATGAGAAACATCGATCAGCCGCCTCCTGCACGCCCCCCACTGGGGATGTGCCCGCCACCCAGGTCCATGCCCTTGACCGGAATCGAACCTGGGACCCTTCCGTCTGCAGGCCAACGCTCTATCCACGGAGCCACACTGGTTCAGGGCTGGTAGGAGTTATTAAAATACTTATAGCTGAAATCAGTTTGGCTCTGTGGATAGAGCATTGCCTGCGGACTGAGGGGTCCCGGGTTCGATTCCGGTCGAGGGCATGTACCTTGGTGGCGGGCACATCCCCAGTGGGGGGTGTGCAGGAGGCGGCTGATCGATGTCTCTCATGGATGTTTCTAACTCTTTATCCCTCTCCCTTCCTCTCTGTAAAAAATCAATAAAATATATTTTAAAATACTTATAGTTATAGTGGGGCTTCACAGATGAAGCTTCTCTTACCAGGCCTTTCTGTCAGAGGCGATTTCGATACAAACCACTTGACATAAGAGAAACAGGCTGGCCCTGAGGGGCCCCGGGTTCGATTCAGGTCTAGGTTGTGGGCTCGATCCCCAGGAGGGGGCATGCCAGAGGCAGCCGGCCCATAATTCTCTCTCGTCATGGATGTGTCTAATACCAATACTTAAATATATATATATATATATATATATTTTTTTTTTTATTTTTTACAGAGAGGAAGAGAGAGGGATAGAGAGTTAGAAACATCGATGAGAGAGAGAGAGAGAGACATCGATCAGCTGCCTCCTGCATGCCCCCCACTGGGGATGTGCCCGCCACCCAGGTCCCTGCCCTTGACCGGAGTCGAACCCGGGACCTTTCAGTCCGCAGGCTGATGACGCTCTATCCACTGAGCCACACGGGTTTCGGCATTGATACCAATACATTGTAACAAACAGGCTGCTCCCCTCTAGAACAGCTGAGCCCAGGAGGGTGGACACAGCGCCAGCAGGCTTTCCTGTCACAGCTGGAGGAGGATCCTCCCCCCCTCCCCCCACCCCACCCCCCGCCTCCGTGTCCATATTTACCTGTCCCTCTGGGGCACCAGCATCCAGCCCTCCGACCCCCACAG
>JAAGEH010000377.1:114061-150293 GCA_011751065.1 Lasiurus cinereus
CTGTCCACCTCCCGTCCCCCCACCTGCAGCTCCTCCGTCCCCTCCGCTGTCCACCTCCCGTCCCCCCACCCGCTGCCCGCACACCGTCCTGACGTCAGCGCCTCGAACAAGCCGCCTGTTTTATTAACCTGATGCAAACCCACCCGTGCTGTCCGGACTCCTGTGGTCTGGGAGGCGGCGGCGCACACCGGCCTGTGCTGTGGGCCCGTTTGTCTCCCAGGCCAGAGGCCGCCTGTGGCGCCCGAGGGTCAGCGGAGTGGCCGCCCCGTCCCCCTCCCTCCCCGCCCAGCGTTTTTATGTGGAAGGGGCTGTGTTCGCCGGCGTGTGAAACAGCACCGTGCTCGAGGGGCGCGGACCGCATTCAGCCACACGCCGTGCCCGCCCGCAGGAATACCTGGACAGCGGCTGGAACCTGAACAACATGCCGGTGATGGAGCAGTCGGTGCTGGCCCACATCACGGCCGACATCTGCGGCATGAAGCTGCCCTGGCTGTATGTGGGCATGTGCTTCTCGTCCTTCTGCTGGCACATCGAGGACCACTGGAGCTACTCCATCAACTACCTGCACTGGTGAGCTGCCCGCCGGCCCTCCCCGGGGTCTCCCCGCTGCGGGAACGGGTGTCCGGCCGGTGAAGGACGCGGGTGACGGGGCCCCTGAAATTGCGCACCCCCTCTTTTCCCATCTGAGGGGCGGGCGCAGCCGTCACCCCGTTAGTTGTCCACGGCTTTCCGCACGGAGGCTGCCCAGAGCCGCGGGGACCGGGGAGGCACGAGGTGCCCCAGGTCCCGGGACGCCCAGCCGCTGTGGGTGGTGCTGGTTCTGGCCTCGCCACAGCCCGGGGGGCCGCGCCCTGGGAGGGGGAGGCGGAGGCGGGGCCACTTACACTCCTCATCCGCAGCCGCTTTCCCACCCTGTCCTCTCCCGCCCCGCTCCCCTTCCTCTGAGAACAGGGATACGTGACTCCTGTAAACCCCACGCCAGGCACCTCGGAAAGGGCGGGTCTTGTGTTTGCAGCGCGCCTGCTCTGCGCCCCAGGCAGTGGCTCTGAGCTGTAAAACGAGGGTGAGGGTGAGGGTGCCGTTTACCGTCCCTCGCAGGGGCGCTCAGGTTAATGACGGACAGTCCACCGTCCCTCGCAGGGGCGCTCAGGTTAATGACGGACAGTCCACGTGCTTTGAAGAACAGGAGCCCTGGAAGTGCTCATGCCTGGCTAGTGCCGCCTTCAGGGGAGGGAGTGGGAGCTTCCTGCCTCGTCAGCCAGGAGGGGTGTCCCCGTGTCCGTGCTCAGGGGCACCGGACACTCCTGGACATGGGAGACGCCTGCATGTACAGGGCCACACAGAGGGGGGAGGACGGGGTCTCGGGTGGGAAGTCCCTGCTCAGCCTCCGTCCCGGGAGGGCAGACGCAGGCACAGACGCTCAGATGCCGCTCCCCGTGGAGAACTCCACGTGGCGAGCGCTGAGCTGGCAGAGCGGGCCTGCAGCTGTGTGCCCGCTGCGGTCGGTTCTGGGAATGCGTGACGGGAAGACGCTGCTGAAAGGTGTGTTTGCCTTCTCTTTGAGACGGGCTAGCTTTCTGTCTGTTCCCAGGGGTGAGCCCAAAACGTGGTACGGCGTCCCCGGGTACGCGGCTGAGCAGCTGGAGAGCGTCATGAAGCGGCTGGCGCCCGAGCTCTTCGTCTCCCAGCCCGACCTGCTGCACCAGCTGGTGACCATCATGAACCCCAACACCCTGATGACGCACGAAGTGCCTGTACGTCCCCGCTCCTCCCGCTCCACACCCCCACCCCTCATCCCCCGCCCCGGGCGCTGGGGGTCCCCGGCACCGGGAGGGGCTGTGTCTGTGTGTCCGTCCAGCTGTGGTCAGTCCGTTCACAGGCCCCGCAGCCGTCACCACCTAATACTCTCCGTCCTCTCGGTTACACCTCGTTTCTTTTCGCAACAAGACCGAGCCAAGCCTTACCTAACACACATGAGGATCAGTCACCGGGGAAGAGGCTACATTCTGTTACGATCAGCACTAAGCTCTAATGTCAGACCCCGCGCTCTGTCCCCGCTCTAAAGAGCGTGCTGAACCTCCAGGATCTCAGTCTTCAGTATGAACTGAAGACAGCATGTGGGGCAGACAATGACTGCAGTCACCGCCACCCCTAGCTAAGCAGCTTTGTCACCTCGTTGTTTGGCCTGTCCCCCGTTGGTCTGCTGTGTTTGGGGACAGGCACTAAGCCGGGGACGTGGGACCGGGAGGGCTTTGGCCAGAGGCGGCGGCAGGAGGGGCGGACGGCTGCTGGGCTGGCTGGAGGGGGGCGGAGGGGAGGGGACCTGTGACGTCGGGCTCACGGGGTGAGTCGGGACGAGCTGCCGCTGCTCACCGCCCCCCTGGCTGCGTGTCTCGCGGGAACCCCGGAGTGGGGGGATGCGTGCCTGTGGGGGTGCAGGGTTCCCCGGGATGGAGACAGTGCCTCGGGGACGACACCACCGGCTGGGCCAGGCTGGGCTTATTTTAAAAAATGTTCTTTTTTATTGATTTGAGAGGAAGAGGAAAGGAGAGAGAGGGAGGGAGGGAGAGGAGGGAGGGAGGGAGGGAAAACGTCAGCGATGAGAGAGAATCAGGGACCGGCTGCCTCCCGCAGGCTGCCACTGGGGATTGAGCCCCCAACCTGGGCGTGTGCCTGACCGGGTGTTGAACAGATATACTCTTCGCTGCGGCTGCATAGGGAAGACGTGTCCTGGCGGGGTGTAGCCATGTTTCCTTTTCAGGCCTGCGCAGCCGGGGCGGGGGCGGGCTCTGTCTGGGCTTCACTTCACAGAGCAGAGAGCGGCCCTTGGAGCCCCTCGGTGTCTGCGCCCAGTGGCCTCGTGCGAGTGTCACCGAGGCCCCCGCTCCCGTCCCCGCAGGTTTACCGGACGAACCAGTGTGCCGGGGAGTTTGTGATCACCTTCCCGAGAGCCTACCACAGCGGCTTCAACCAAGGCTTCAACTTCGCCGAGGCAGTGAACTTCTGCACCGTGGACTGGGTAGGGGTGCCCGTGGACTGGGCATGGGTGCACCGTGGACTGGGGATGGGTGCCCGGGGACTGGGTATGGGTGACCGTGGACTGGGCATGGGTGCACCGTGGACTGGGGATGGGTGCCCGGGGACTGGGGATGGGTGCCCGGAGCCCCTGCTACTGTGCCCGTGCAGGAGGCTCGTGGGCAGGGGCTGGCTTGCACCCGTGGCCGCCCCCCCGGGCGAGACCAGGCGCTCGCCCGGCCTGTCCTGGGCCTCTGCCCAGGTCGGGGACGGTTGTCTCTTGCGTAAAGGCTGCACCAATTGTCTCCTGATTTGCATTTCACTGCGGCTCAGGGTCTCGTTGCGAACGATGGCGGTCGGTCTGCGCGGGGCTCACTGTGCCCCCTTAGAGGCCCCGCAGCCGCTCGGGGCCCCGTTGGTCTCAGCGTGTGTGTACCGGGGGGGGGGGGGGAGGTTTCCTGTCAGTGTTCACACTGTCGTTCACCGGGAAGGTGCTGATGGTCGCGTGGCATTAGCTCTAACGAGTGGTGGCTGCTTGTGAGAGAGAAGCAGCAATCAGCCGCCTCCTACTGGGGATGTGCCTGCAACCAAGGTCCCTGCTCTTGACCGGCATTGAACCCGGGACCCTTCAGTCTGCAGGCCCATGCTCTATCCACAGAGCCCCACCAGCCAGGGTGTAAATGACCTTTTAGTGAGGTGGCTCATGCCAGGTCTTGGAGATGAGGATCTAAAGGGGCCCGCGGCTCCTAGAGCCAATACGTGCTCTGCGGGACCAGGGCTGGCCTCGGGGGCTGTGTCGGGAGGTCGGGGTCGTGGCCGCAGGAGGTGGCTCATGGGCGTCCCTGTCTCCCAGCTGCCCCTGGGCCGCCAGTGCGTGGAGCACTACCGCCTGCTGCACCGCTACTGCGTGTTCTCGCACGACGAGATGATCTGCCGCATGGCTGCCAAGGCCAGCGTGCTGGACGTGGTGGTGGCTTCCACCGTGCAGAAGGACATGGCCATCATGATCGAGGACGAGCGGGCCCTCCGCGAGACCGTGCGCAAGCTGGTGAGGCTGCGGGCCGGCGCGGGCGGCGCGGGGGTCTTACCGGGCATCTTACCAAGCGAGCTCAGCGCATCCTAGTCTGGTTCCCACGCACACGGCCTGTCCGTCTCTCCCCCCTCCCCCTCTGAAATGCGAGGCGTTTAAAACCCACCACCACCAGAATCAGAGGGAACCGGGGGCCTCTGAGGCTGGGCTGCACCCAGAGCGGGGGAGGGGGAGGTCCGCTCGGTCACCACGAGCTGCTGCTGCAGATGCAGGTCCCTGGCTCCCGCCTCCGGCTCCCGTGAGCAGATGCTCAGATGGGCCTCGTCCCTGCACAGTCAGTCTGAGCTTCTCAGAGGACCCGTCCCTTCAGACAACGGGTCAGGGCTCTGTGCCCCCGCATTGCCCCTCCCGCAGGCCCACCCTCCCCTGAAGCCGACCCGGCACTCCCCGCAGGAGGAAGTGCACACATCTCCTTCCCTCTGCCCTCTGCCCTCTGCCCTTGGAGCAGAATGAATATCTCTGCTCGGGTTTTGTCCTCCTGCTGGTCTGTTTTCTCACATCGAAACGGCCGCACACAAGGACCTCCCTTGTCCAGCGGCGAGCGGGTCCTCGCCGGACGGGGGCGGCTGGCGGTCCCTGTCTCTGCGCCCCCTTGGCCGGGTCTGCCCCGTGGGGGTCGGAGCCTCCGTGCTCGTATCGTCCTGGGGCCGGGGCTGCGGCACCCGGTCCGCCGAGACCGCCGGCTCGCTCTGTCGCAGGGAGTCATCGACTCGGAGAGGATGGACTTCGAGCTGCTGCCGGACGACGAGCGCCAGTGCGTGAAGTGCAAGACGACCTGCTTCATGTCGGCCGTGTCCTGCGCCTGCAAGCCCGGCCTGCTGGCGTGCCTGCACCACGTGCCCGAGCTGTGCTCCTGCCCGCCCGCCCAGCGCAAGCTGCGGTGAGTGAGGGGCTCCGGGCCGCGGCTCCGGAGAGGCCGCTTCTGCGGGAACCGCTCGGCCCCATCCGGGCTGGGGCTGCGGGTAAACGCTGACTGTCCTCCCGCACGCGGCCGCAGGTACCGGTACACGCTGGACGACCTCTACCCCATGATGAACGCGCTGACGCTGCGCGCCGAGTCCTACACGGAGTGGGCGGCGGCCGTGAACGACGCGCTGGAGGCCAAGATGAGCAAGAAGAAGAGTACGTGGCCGGTCGGTCCGTCGGTGGGGAGGACCTGGGGGCCGGCGGGCGGGGGGGGGGTGGAGTTAGTAGCCACGGCGATGGCTCGCCGCGGAGGCTCAACCCCGATCGGTGATGGGGAGACACCCCTGCACCCAGCGAGGCCCAGGAGGGGGCGGGGCCAGGTGGTGAGCTTCCCGACAGCCAATGAATGGGAGGGAGCAGAGCGGCCTTCGCCTCCTTGTCTCAGACAAGGTGGGTAACGTTTCACACGGAACCTCGGAACTTTTACCGAGGCCTCGATAGAGGGCGTCCCGTTCCCATGGCTCTGCCTCCGGATGGCCCGCGGGCCTTGCTCCTCCCCGTCCCCCACCATTGGTGCCCGCTTGGTCCCCTCGGTGTGCGGCTGGCACTGGGCTGCCTGAGACACGCCGCGGCCGCCGGCTCAGAGGGGGAGCGGGGGGAGGCGGGCACCCGGCAGGGTTCGCTCTGACTGTTCCGATGGGTCAGCTGCTTCCATGTAAGCGCCCCGCTCTGCAGGGCAACTCGGGGCACCTGTTGGGAGCCCCCCCGTGGGGCGAAACGGTGACCCCGTGATTGAGTGCTCAGGTGCTTGGAGTCAGAGCTGGGGGCACAGCCCCTCTGCCCGCCCGCCCGCCCGCCCGCGGGAGCCGACGGGACGGCCACAGGAGGCCCGCTCCTCTCCCCAGGCCTCGCCTGCCTGAAGGCGCTGATCGAGGAGTCGGAGACGAAGAAGTTCCCGGACAACGACCTTCTGCGCCACCTGCGCCTGGTCACGCAGGACGCCGAGAAGTGCGCCTCGGTGGCCCAGCAGCTGCTCAACGGCAAGCGCCAGACGAGGTGGGGGCCGGCCTGGGGTGTGGCCTCCCGCTGCCCCACCCCCTCCACCCCGGGACCGGGAGGGGCGGGGGGGGGTGCTGACCGGCTTCCGGCCTGTGCGCCCGCAGGTTCCGGTCCGGGGGAGGCAAGTCCCCGAACCAGCTGACGGTGAGCGAGCTGCGGCAGTTCGTGACCCAGCTGTACGCGCTGCCCTGCGCCCTCAGCCAGGCCCCGCTGCTCAAGGTGAGGTGGCCGCCGGGTCCCTGTGCTTGTGAGCGAGCTCGGCGGGCACGGCCGCCGGTGGCACCGCTCGGGGTGGGTGCAGGCCTCGGTGACGAGCTGTGCGCGGCCTCGCTGGCAAGCTGTGTGTGACCTGCTGGCGAGCTGTGCGTGGCCTCGCTGGCCTGCACGCTCTGACGCCGGGAGGCGGCGGGGCTGGGGTGGGAGCCGGGCCGGCATCGCGCTCTGACGCCGCCGCCGCGCTGCCTGCAGGAGCTGCTGGGCCGCGTGGAGGAGCTGCAGCAGCGGTGCCGGCAGGTGCTCTCGCAGGAGGCGCCCGGCGCGGCCGCGCTGCAGGAGCTGCTGGACGTCAGCTTCGCCTTCGACGTGGACCTGCCGCAGCTGGCCGCCGTGCGCGTGCGCCTGGAGCAGGCCCGCTGGCTGGAGGAGGTGCAGCAGGCGTGCCTGGAGCCCGGCGCCCTCACCCTGGACGACATGCGGCGCCTCATCGACCTGGGCGTGGGCCTGGCCCCCGACGCAGCCGTGGAGAAGGCGATGGCGCGGCTGCAGGAGCTGCTCACCGTGTCGGAGCACTGGGACGACAAGGCCCGCGGGCTGCTCAGGGCCAGGTGGGCCGTGCGCCGGGGCGGGCGGGGGGCCCTGCGGGGGCGGCTGGCTGGCAGGTGGGACAGAGACGCTAGTCTTTCCTTTCTGATGGTGAAAGGAGCCATCCCAGCAGACACGCCTTTCCCAGCCTTTCCCGCGCGATCCCGTCTCTGAGAGAGAATACTGACAGACGGGAGCAGCCGCTGTCTCACTCAGAGAACGGACGGGACCCGGGGCCTTGGAAGGTGGGCCCGCACCCGTGCTGTTCTGTGGCACGAGGGCATCTCCCTGAGGGGCGGTGTGGGCGGCTGACAAGATAAAGCACAGGAAATACCTGAGTCGGAGACACTCTGCCCGGACGTGGCGGTCACCGCAGAGGGCCGGGGTTGTCGTGCCGTCCTGGAGAACTCTCACAGGTTTCTGGCTGAACCCCT
Source organism: Lasiurus cinereus (assembly GCA_011751065.1). Classification (NCBI taxonomy): domain Eukaryota; kingdom Metazoa; phylum Chordata; class Mammalia; order Chiroptera; family Vespertilionidae; genus Lasiurus; species Lasiurus cinereus. Next base: position 121,367 of record JAAGEH010000377.1, read on the forward strand.
GGGTGGCGTTGGTTAATTAAGTCACACAGGCGTCAGGGCTACGGTCTGCAGACACCCCTGTCTGTTGTGACCTGCTGGCTGGTTTTAATTCTCCGAGTGAAGCGCGTAGCACGAAGGACTGCTAAGCTGCGAGTGGCAGGGTGTGGCTGTGCCCGCATGCAGGGAGGACTGACAAGACTGTGAACGCTTTCTAAGTCCTTGGCTGTCTCTTAGAAGCTCTTAAGTCTCAGGCAGCCATTTAAAACTGACGAGTGGACTATTTAGCAGTTATTATTGCCATTTTAAAAAACGACTTGCCAGAGTGGCCTTCCCTGGAGATGGTTCTTCCCGCTTCTTCGGTGAAACCTCCCCCCCCGCCCCCGAGAAGCGCCCTCACCGGCTGCTTCTCTCCGCCAGGCCCCGGCAGTCGCTGGCCAGCCTGGCCTTGGCCGTGAAGGAGATGGAGGAGATCCCCGCCTACCTGCCCAGCGGGGCCCTCCTGAAGGACGCGGTGCAGAGAGCCCGGGACTGGCTGCAGGACGTGGAGGCCCTGCAGGTCGGTGAGAGGGATGATGGACGGTTTGTGGGGGCGCTGACTCCGTGTTCGGCGGGCCTGCTCACCAACTCTGTTCAGCCGTGTTTGATGTCTTTACCTGCCTATTGGGTTAGTCTTTTGTAACAAGTGGGGGAGGAAGGAAAAGAGCTAACTGTGACTCTCAGGAGGAAACGAGTTTTTTAATCTTCGATGAGCGTGCCTGTAGGTGGCGTGTCGGCCACTGGGATGGGGCAGTCGAGGCTCATGGGCTCAGTCCGCCCATTCCGTGATTACGGAGCCGGACGCAGCCTCACGGCCCAGGATTCGCACCCGGGGGCGGGATGGGACGGCAGTACCTCCTGGCCTCTCAGAGTCCAGCAGCTCCGGCCTCGGTACTGTGCCCTGTGCCCGGGGCTCTGCCCGCTGACGGTGGGTCAGCTCCAGGGTGGTGACAGTGTGTCAGTTACAGCGGGAGCGTCCCAGCTCAGTGGCGGCTTCACTGGGTCGATGTGGGAGTGTCTTCCTTCTCTCTGATCTTCACAAACCAGAGGTCGTCGACCTCCTGACCTGCTCAGAGGGCTATGCTTTACATTTTTAGCTTACATTGTTTTTGAGTTTCAAATTCTGATTTTTTAAAGCCATCAGGTTCTATGAATGAGACACCACCTTGTTTTCTGACCGTGTGTTGTTTTAAGAGGTGCCCATTAACCAATTGCCAGACAGGATGTCTTTAGCCCGATGTTTGCAGCAAACGTGAGGGCGCCTCTCCCGGGTAATGGGGAGAGCGGACGTGTGCGTGATAAACATGGATGCTCAGTTGAGGCGTGAGCCCGCTCGCCACCGAGGTGCCAGGGCGCCCCCGCTGTGTCTGAGCTGCTGGGGGAGCTCAGAGGCTCCGGCAGTGACGCTGGGCCTCGGGGAGTTGGCCGGGAGGGAGGTCATGGCCGGGAGGAGGAGGAGTGGGGCGGGAAGTCAGCACGTCAGCCGGTGTCGGGACAGGTTTCCCTCCGCGCTTTGTGCCGCGTTCCCGGGAGAGGCCCGCTCTGCTGGCATCAGCCGCGCAGACGGCGGGGGTGTGGCGTGCAGTCGTCCGGCCTCCGGTGCCTGCCGGCTCAGTGTCTGCCTCTGCCTGTAAGCAGGAGGTTAGTTAGCATGAAGCCGCGAGGGAGTCAGCTGACAGTCTGACTCGGATGCCGGGGCTCCGGCCGTGGTGGCCACGCTGGTTGAGCATCATCCCAGGTAGCGAGGTCGCCGGTCAGCTTTCCGGCTGGACACATGCCCAGGTGGGGGCTCGATCCCAGGAGGGGACGTGCAGGACGCAGCCAGCTGATGCCCTCTCCCCTCCCTTCCTCTACAGTCGGTAAACAGTTAAAGAGGTCTGCCTGTGGCTCTGGGAGCGTCCACGGCGTCATATCTGGAGACCCCGTGATGCCGCGACCCGCCCAGAGCTGGTTCTCCCCGCGTGGCCTCACGGCAGGCGCGGTCCCGGTGCCGGCAGCGATAGCGCCGTGTCTTGCAGAGATGCCAGCGCTGCCCTCCCTCTGCCTGGGGGGCCCAGTCAGCTGGGGGTGGGCCCAGGAAGCTGCCGAGCTCTCCCCCGGTTCTCGGGGAGCGTGGGAGTGTGGGAGCGGTCCTTTCCTGGGGAAGGGGTTCTGATGAGCTCGTCCCGGGGCGCTGGCTTCCGGTTCACAGGGAGAGGCACACGCAGAGAGCCCACGGGCTGGAGTGAGAGGCTGGTGGGAGGCGGGGGCGTCCGTCGGCGCCTGCAGGGGGAGGTCTGGGGTTCTCTCCGCGGCAGCAGGTGCCCCTCAGGCTGAAGGGGCCTCTCGTTGGGGCAGAGGGGGGATCAGTGGCGTCGGGCTGGGCTCTTCACGGCCCCTCCGCTCACCGTCTGGAAGACGCCCTCCCGCTGCGAGCGTCCGCCTTTCACTGTGGATCCCGTCTGGCTCGGCTCCTCTTGCTTCTCTGAGCGGCTCCCCCTTCTCGCGTGCAGGCCGGGGGGCGCGTGCCCGTGCTGGACGCGCTGGTGGAGCTGGTGACGCGCGGCCGCTGCATCCCCGTGCACCTGAGCCCGCTGCCCCGGCTGGAGGCGCTGGTGGCCGAGGTCCAGGCCTGGAAGGAATGTGCCGCCCACACCTTCCTGATGGAGAACTCGCCGTACTCCCTCCTGGAGGTGAGCGCAGGGCTTACGCCCCAGGTCCCCCCGTGGTGGGGGGAGCGGGCTGCTGCCTCCCTCCGCCCGCCGTCCTCCCCAGTCGGGCGGTTGTCACAGAGAAAGTACAAGATGCTGGGCAGCCAGAAACATGGTCCGTCCCGTCCCCCCCCCCCCCCGCCCCCTGGCTCCGGCTCCGGGGCTGGCAGGCGACGCCTGAAGGCCGAGCTGCGGGTGCCCCCCCAGGTGCTGTGCCCCCGCTGCGACGTCGGCCTGGGGTCCAAGCGGAAGCAGCGGAAGCTCAAGGAGCCGGTGCCGGCAGGGAAGCGGCGGGGCGGCCGGCTGGAGAGCCTGAGCGACCTGGAGCGCGCGCTGGCCGGGAGCAAGGAGGCGCCCGCCGCGGTGCGTGGCCCCCGTCCTGTCCCACGGCGGAGGGGGGGGGGCGGGGGGGGCGGAGGCCGGGGACCGGGGTGGGTGCGGGCGGCGGACGACGGCCTCCTCCATGGCGTGGTGTCCGGAACGCCGTCTCGGGATGGAGCCGTGAGCCCATGTTCAGCGGCACCGGTTGGGGCCGAGCCATGCGATTGGAGGGACGTGCAGCCGGCGTGTGACACGGCCTTGGCTCTGAATGCTCGGAGGATGGTGGTATCTGTGTTGTGAACGGCACGGAGAGCATGTCTCACCGAGGGTGCACCACATCTCCCCCCGCACCACCCTTCACGTGGCCACGGGCAAAGGTCACGTGGTGGCTGCTCCAGGAGGCGCCCCTGTCCGAACCGGGAGTCCGTGCAGGGGCGGGTGCAGGCCGCCTCTCCGCGGGAGACGCCGGGCAGGAAGTTAGACGCTGGGCGGGGAGGGGGTCGAGAGGGGAGGCAGCAGAGAGTCTGCTCGCAGGCCGTGCCGGGCGGTGCCAGCCTCGCCTCGCACGGCCGCCTGTGGGCGGCACAGTGTCCCCGCGCTGCCCCGGGTGACCGCCCTCGGTCCTTGCCTTGCAGATGGCGGCGCTGGGGGCAGCCCGCCTCCGGGAGATGGCGGCGCTGCAGGCCCTGCGCCTGGCCAACGAGGGCAAGCTGCTGGCGCCGGGGCCGGAGGCGGAGCCCCGCGTGTGCCTGTGCCAGAAGGCGCCGGCCGCGCCCATGGTGCAGTGCGAGCTCTGCCGCGACGCCTTCCACACGGGCTGCGTGGCCCTGCCCGGCCCCGCGCCCGGCCCCCGCCCCTGGCTGTGCCCGCTGTGCCGGCGCTCGGAGAAGCCGCCGCTGGAGAGGATCCTGCCGCTGCTGGCCTCCCTGCAGCGCCTGCGCGTGCGCCTGCCCGAGGGCGACGCGCTGCGCTACATGATCGAGCGGACGGTGAGCTGGCAGCACCGCGCCCAGCAGCTGCTGGCCTCCGGCGGCCTCGCGCCCCTGCCGGCCCGCCCCGGCCCCGGGCTGCCCCACGGCAGGTGGCCGGCGTCTGAGACCAGCAAGGTGAGCCGGCCTTCTCCGCGGTGGTGGGCGCCCTCCTCTGCGTCTTCCGGTGGCTTCCGGGGCCGCGGGTCCTGGGGCTTGGCCCTGCCTGGGCCCCGCCGGGCTGTGCTTCTCGGCTCCCGTGGCCGGGACTCTGCCGCTGTCTCCAGAGCAGGCGCTGGCGGTGTTTCCGTGCAGGTGTGGGGCACAGGTGCATGTCTGGCACGCGTGTGCGTGTGTGTACGTGTGTGTGCGCACGTGTGTACACTCTGCCTGTTTCCCGTCCTTCTCCCCGCGCTGGGGGAACAGCCTGGCCCTCTGCCTGCTGTTCAGGGGGAGGCAGCTGCAGGGTCCGGCGCCGGGAGAGGCCGGAGTGCGGGCCCCACGGCCGCGTCTCTGTCCCTGAGCGGCCGCCGGGGGTGAGAAGTGCCCGGAGGCCACGAGAGGGAGGGACACAGGCCGTGGGGGTCCTGTGAGTTCAGAGGTCAGCCGGGGGTCCTCGTGGTTCTCCCGTTGACATTTCTGTCCGGGCGTCTGAAATCGGCCAGCACTGGGCACACGATGGGCCACACTTTGTTGCCCAGGTGAGCGGTGGTCATGGGCGGCCGCGGGAGACGCCTGTCCCTGTGCCAGGCTGTGTTTGCTGGTCGAGGGGAACGCAGGGCTGTGAACTCAGCGACTGGGGGTCAGAGGATCTTCTCCCGGCTCCTCCCGCAGACACGGGGACAGGGGGGACGGGGCGGGCGGCTGCCAGCAGGGCCTCGGCCGGCGGTGGTCCTGGCCGCCCCGCGTGCGGCGTCTGTCGGAAACGGCGGAGGACGCGCTGACCTCATGCCCTCCCCGGAGTCGGAGGCCGAGGCCGTGGGCGGTGCCGGCCTGACGGCCCTGCCTCCTTCCTCCCTGCAGACCCCACCGCCGCCCGGCCCCGCCGCCTCTGAGCCCGGCGACCCAGACAGCAGGACCGCGTCCCTGCACGCCGCCTTCTCCGCTGGCTGGAGCTGCGTCCCTCTCCACGGTGCGTGCTCTGCGGGTGCCCTCCGCCCCGGCCTCGTCCCCCGCTGCCGGAGGGGACGGCGTTCCAGGTGGAGGACGTCTCCGGGCAGGAGACAGGCCGCTCGGCCACCCCTCCACCGCGGAAGGTGAAGCCGCCTCATGAGAGTCCCTTAAAGGCCGAGCCCGGGCTCCGGGCCTCCTCCCTCCGGAGACGGGGGCGGGGGGGAGGGGGTTCAGGGGGAGCTGCCGCCTCTCCTCTCTGCCTGCGGGAGCCGTGCCAGGCCCGGGCTGTGCCGGCTGCCAGCGCGGCGGCGGCAGAGGGCTCTCGGCGTTGGAGGACAGAGGGCGCGGGGTGGGGTGGGGTCCGTGCGCCCGTCGTCAGGAGACGCGGGAGGAGGTGGAGCGGGGCTCAGGCGTGTCGGCTGCATTCGGTGGCGCTGGGCTCCGGACGGGGGTGACGGTCGCCCTGTGGCAGGTGTGAGCCCCGAGGTGAGCGAGCTGCTGATGGAGGCGCAGCTGCTGCAGGTGGCCCTCCCCGAGATCCAGGAGCTCTACCGGACGCTGCTCGCCAAGCCCGGCCCGGCCCTGCCCGCCGGCCGCTCCCCCGGCAGGCCCACCAGCGAGAAGGTGAGGGGCCGGGGCCGGGCGGGGCCTCTCAGCTTTGACAGTTGCCTCGCGGTGTGGCCGCCGGCCGCCTGGAGGCTCAGCTGCATCCGCTCCCCCCCCCACCCCAGGGCGAGTGCTGCCGCGTGAAGCGAGAGGGAAGCGGCAGCCTGGACCGGACGCCGAAGCGCCGGCCGGAGAGGGACGGCCTGGCCCGCGAGCGCTGGGGCCGCCTGCGCAGGGTGTGGGCGCCCGGCAGGAAGAGGCTGCGGCTGGGTCCGCCCCCGGACCCGGGCACTTTCCCGCCGGAGGGCGCGCGCGGCTTCGCGGTGGCCCTGCGCCCGGCCGACACCCACTCGCTGCCCTCGGACACGTCCTCCTCGGAGCAGGAGGACTCGGAGGACGAGGACGCCATCTGCCCGGCCGGGAGCTGCCTGCAGCCGGAGGGAGACGAGGTCAGTGCGGCTTGGCCTCGAGGACGCGCTTCCCCCTAGCTCCGCCCGGCGCCCACCGCCGCCGCCGGGTCTGTCTCTGCCGCCGCTCTGCTCTGCGTGACCTCCTCCTCCTCCTCCTCGCCGCGCTCCGGGCTCCTCCCTTTTCCGAAGACTCTTCTCTCCCTCCTTCTCTCGCTGCTCCTCGGCCGCCACCGGCCCGGCAGGTGGGGGGTGCGCACGGCGCCGGCGGCCACGACGGAGGACGAGCGGCCCTCAATCGGACGCGCCCCTCCTCCCTCAACCCCGTCTCCCTGCTCTTTGTAACCAGGTGGACTGGGTCCAGTGTGATGGCAGCTGCAACCAGTGGTTCCATCAGGTCTGTGTCGGCGTCTCCCCAGAGATGGCGGCGAAGGAGGACTACGTCTGTGCGCGCTGCGCAGGGGCGGCCGCGCCGAGCCGGAAATGAGCCGCCCCAGCGAAGCGCAGGACTGGCCACCCCAGCCTGTTCTCGGTGCTATTTCTATTCCGACGGAGCGTTCTCCAGAACTCTTTGGAAAAAAGAAAAAAACGACTAAAAAAATTTTTGACACCTTTTGTATTTTCTCCTTAAGAGCTGTTTGTGGTGGTGGGTGGCACGCTGGCCGCGGGCAGGGCCCCGCCCACCGAAGGCTCCGGGCTCGCACCTTCTCCTGCCCCGCACCCGCGCTGCCGGACGCCAGCCAGCCCGCCGCCTGCCCGGCACAGGAATCGTAAATCCTCGTGGGAGGAGTCTCCGTTTACTGTTACCATATTGGGAACTCGAGTTTCACTTTGGGGTTGCGTTTGTTTCTTTATCGGCTTTTCTTTCCTCGTAGACTAGGTTTATTTATCTGAGCAATAACTCCATGTTGTTTCAGTGGCTGGAATTAAAGCAGAACAAACTTGGAGCCGTGTGTTGGTGTGCGGCGTGCGGTGGGCGTGCGGAGCCGGCCGGCCCGCCGCGTCCGCCCTGCTTGTCTGGCGGCTTGTCTCCCGCTGGCCACGGCTTTGTGGGCGAGTGCTGGGTCCCCGGGAGCCGCCAGACCCCGCCCTCTCGCTCCGCCCAGGGCCCGTGCCCTGGCCTCTGCCCGCGGGCAGCAGCGGCGGTGCGGCTTGCACTCGGGCCGCTGTCCCAGCCGTGTGTCCGGGACAGAAACGGCGTCTGAGGCCCCGCCTCCCACGCGGGCAGCCGCTCCCGGACTCGGAACCCGTGCTCCGTGCTCCATGCTCCGGGCAGGAGCGGCCTCATACCTGTGAGCTGAGCGGAGCTGGGTGCAGTGTGAGGGGACCTACGGGCCTGGAAGCAGGGTGGCGCCTTGTCTGGCAGGTGATGGGGCCCACCAACAGCTGGCCAGGTGCAGTCTGGGATACGGCGATGCGGCCTTTTTAACGTCCACATCCTTAGAGCCCCGGCCGGGGCAGGATGCCCGCTGTCCCGGCGCTGAGACGAGAAGGAAGCTTGGAGAGCGTCCTCGCTGCAGAGAGCGCCCGCTCACCGTGCTCGGCTCCCCCCCAGCTTCTCTTGTTCACCTGCGGGTCGTGCACGGCCCGGCAAGGCCCTGGTGTGAGGGCGAGTCTGCCCGCTGACGAGGGGAAGGCAGGAGCCGAGCCCCCAGCTGCCGGGCGGAGAGCCCACACCCCCCATCGCCGGGGCTTCTCCCCAGGCGGTGCCTTCGCCGGTGCCTGGGTGCCCAGGGCCGCCCGGGGGTGTTCCCTGGAACCGGGGGTGAGGGGTCGCTGTGAGGCAGGCTGTGCCCCACGGAAAGGCCTGCACATGGGGCAGAGGCACACGCTCCTTTCCCACGCCCGCCCTCCGCCCGGGGAGCTGGGTCACTGAACGGGGGGGGAGGTGGGTGGGAGATAGAACCTGAGTCTCCCGCCTCGTTCTGCGATGCGGAGCGTGGGATCTCATCCTTGGAACCGCATGCCGGGAGGTCAGAGGGCCTCACGGCCTGCCCGGCCCTTTAAGCCCCGGATTGGCGGGGTGAATGGGGTGCTGGGGGCGCACAGGCGGGGTCGGGGATCATCGTAGCAGAAATGTCACCAAATAGCCGCCCGAACAGCACACTGCCTCCAGTAGGACCTTCATAAAGGAAAACGGTTGTAGCCCCATTTCAGAGCTTTCAGAGCCGATTGGTAAACTGCGTGTCACTTCCTGCAGCTCTGTGTCCCGGCTCTGCGTGTCCCAGGGCTGCCGCATGAGCGCTGAGAGCCGGCGAGAGCCGGTCCGCTCCCGGCGGTTCTGGGTCCCCTGCAGGTTCCGTGTCCCCTGCGCCGGAACGCGGGCTGGCACGGCGGGTGTGGGTGCGTCCTCTCCCAGGGCCGCCTGCCCCCCGCTCCCGGATGGACCGCCGCCTGACCTGGCCCGGGTGAGGGAGGGGGCGCGAAGGCTGTTGTGCTCCTCCCTCGGGCGGGAAGGGGAGAGGTGCAAGCCGCCGTCGTGAGGAAACCGAGTTCCTCGCTCTATTTAAAGCCAGAGCCGAAGACGCCCTCTCTCCCCCAGAAAAGGAGCTGCTGGCACACGTCCCCGGTTCCAGGCCTGCCCTGGCCGGTGCTTTTCCACCGTCCCCGCGGGAACGCAGGCGAAGGGAAGACCCTGCGTGCGGCACAGGCTGGGGACCGGCAGGGCGGCAAAGGGCTGCCTGGTGCTGCTGGTGGCAGAGCGTTGACCTAGAACCGGGAGGTCACGGGTCCACGAGCTCAGTCCCCAGTCGAGGGCCCGTGCCTGGTGGCAGGTCTGTCTGTGGGGCGGGCAGGAGGCAGCGGCTCCACGGTGTTCTCTCCTCGCGGCCGTTTCCGTCTCTCCCTTTCCTTCTCTGAAATAAAAACGTGCAAAAGTCCTTGCACTCATGGATTTATGTAATGACTGAAGCAGTCCCTGTGAAAGACGGACTATTACAGAGCTAGGGACACATACCCCTGAGCCGGTGAGGAGAAAGGCTGGGGGTGCTCGGTGAGCTGGGGCCGGGGCCAGGGGTGATTTCTCAGAAGAAATGAGCTGGTGCAGACCGTGGGGAGGGGTGGGGTTTGGGCTGCAGGAAGCCCTGGGCCTGGTGCTGTCTAGGCTTTGGGGCTCCTAGGACAGCGGTTCTCAACCTGTGGGTCGCGACCCCTTTGGGGGTGGAACGACCCTTTCACAGGGGTCACCTAAGACCAATTGGAAGCCGAGACCAGTTTGGCTCAGTGGATAAAGCTTCGGCCTGCGGACTGAAAGGTCCCGGGTTCAATTCCGGTCGGGGGCATGTGCCTTGCTTGTGGGCACATCCCCAGTGGGGGGCGTGCAGGAGGCGGCTGATCGATGTCTCTCATCGATGTTTCTGACTTTATCTCTCTTCCTCTGTCAATAAAATATATTTAAAAAAAAAAAGACCCTCGGAAAACGCAGACATTTACATCACGATGCATCACAGGAGCAACATTTCATGGCTGGGGGTCACCACTCCATGAGGAGCTGTAGGCCAGGGTTGGGGCCTTAGGAAGGTTGAGAACCACTGTCCTAGGAGATGCTTGGGGCTCCTGGAGCACTCGGAGCCACGGACTCGGGCCTCCCAGCAAACGGGATTCTGCTCTCTGAGTGTTGCCGTAAGTGGTGACTGCTCCTTAGGGTGACCCTCCACGGCACGTGGCTAGTATCCGTTTCACCGAATGGCGGGTTGGTGCTAGAGGGGGGGCTTTGCCCATCAGAGGAGGTGGGACCGACGGGGGCCTGCACCTCGTTCCAGGGGGAGCCCGTCTCCCCTGGGGACCTGGCTGCCTCCCCGTTGCCGGCTCTGGGTTTCGGCCTGAGCACGTGGGGTCCCAGTGTGGGGGAGCCTGCTTCCCGCCTCTCCCTGCCCACCTGCTCTCTCCCCTCTTGTTCTCAGACACAGAGGGGGCCGTGTGGCTCGTGGTGGCCCAGGCTGTGAGGTGCTGGTTTTCTGGCGAGATCTAGAAACTAACGCCGTCTCAAGGTGCCGTGACCGTGGTCCAAAGGACCAAGGCCTGGCCAGTGGATAGTCGGCCTGCAGACTGAAAGGTCCCAGGTTCAATTCCGGTCAAGGGCATGGACCTGGGTGGGGGGCACATCCCCCAGTAGGAGGTATGCAGGGAGCAGCTGATCGACGTCTCTCATTGATGTATCTAACTCTATCCCTCTCCCTTCTTCCTCTCTGTAAAAAAATCAATAAAATGGCCGAGACTGGTGTGGCTCAGTGGATAGAGCGTCTGCCTGTGGACTGAAGGGTCCCGGGTTCAATTCCGGTTGGGGGTATGTACCTTGGTTGTGGGCACATCTCCACTGTGGGGCGTGCAGGAGGCGGCTGATGGATGTCTCTCTCACATCGATGTTTCTGACTCTCTATTCCTCTCCCTTCCTCTCTGTAAAAAATCAATAAAATATATTTTTAAAAAATCAATAAAATGTATAAAAAAAATAAAAAGGACCAAGGCCTGAGGTACCCCCTTGGCAGACACAGGACAGACACGATTGATGCTGTTCCCACGGCCTCAGGCGGTCCCACGGGAGGCCGGCTGTCCGTCCGGGCACAGGTCTGGGCCCTGTCATGCCCGGGCACCACGCACGAGAGCCCAGCCCGACTCCACCTCATCCCCATCCCTCTCCGCTGGCCCTGCCGCACCCCCCCCCCCCCCCCCCCCGCACCCCCGTTCCCCTATAAGTTCCTCAGGCACAAGAGGGAAGAACGGCTTTGTGGGGGAACTGCCTCCAGAAAGGAGGGCCGTTTGGAGAGGGGCTGGGATTGGGGGGGAGGGGATTGCCTGCATAGAGAGAGGCTGCCTGGGCCCTCTTTCCACTGAGCCTCCCAGAGGAGAGCCAAGGCTGAAGGCAACTCTAGCTGCCACTCCAGGCCTGGCCACCAGAGGGCACCACGAGTCCCCGCAAGAGCCAGGGATCTTCTTTCTGCCACTTGGGGTTTGTCCTGCTTTATGCCTTTGACCAGGTGAACCTGTTAATAATGATTCTTTTTTTTTTTAATATATTTTTATTGATTTTTCACAGAGAGGAAGGGAGAGGGATAGAAAGTCAGAAACGTCGATGAGAGAGAGAGACATCGATCAGCCGCCTCCTGCACGCACCACACTGGAGATGTGCTCGAAAGCAAGGTACATGCCCCCGACCGGAATCGAACCCGGGACCTTTCAGTCCGCAGGCCGACGCTCTATCCACGGAGCCACACCGGTCATGGCAATAATAGGGATCCTTTTCCATCGCTGGGGTTACACGTTTGATGTACGTTTGATATGTATGCTCTTGTACTGAGAACAAGCTTCGAAACCTCCCAGGACAAATTTTCTGAAGGTGTTAATGTCGTAGATATTTTGACGCTTAAAAATGTCAAATTTTAGCCAAAACCGGTTTGGCTCAGTGGTTAGAGCATCGGCCTGTGGACTGAAAGGTCCCGGGTTTGATTCGGGTCCTGGTTGCAGGCACATCCCCAGTGGGGAGCGTGCAGGAGGCAGCTGATAGATGTCTCTTTCTCATAGATGTTTCTAACTCTCTATCCCTCTCCCTTTCTCTCTGTAAAAAAAATCAATACAAAATATATTTTTTTTAAAAAAGTCAAATTTTGTGCCAAAAAAAGAGAGCATTTGCAGGAAGTTTTCATTCATTATTTTGCAGAAAAGTGCTAGCGATGGACATTACTTTGAAGAAAGCACTCTGGAGATGTTTCTCTTGAAGTTACCGTGTTTTCTTTTTTTATATATATATTTTATTGATTTTTTTACAGAGAGGAAGGGAGAGGGATAGAGTCAGAAACATCCATGAGAGAGAAACATTGATCAGCCGCCTCCTGCACGCCCCCCACTGGGGTTGTGCCCGCCACCAAGGTCCATGCCCTTGACCGTCGCAGGCCGACGCTCTATCCACTGAGCCATACCAGTTTTGGCTACCATGTTTTCTTGGGTGACAAAATCCGCATTACTAACCGGATAACAATCAATCGGCGTCATTAACCAGTCAATAATTAATCTGCATTACTGACGGGCACACCTAGAGGAGGTGGGTGTGGGCAGCCTTCGTGGAGTTTGGGGAAACCAGGCTCTCACCCCTGTCTGACACCACCTTCCCAGCCTGGGCCTTTGAAGAGGCTGATTGGGCCAAAACCGGTGTGGCTCAGTGGACAGAGCGTCAGCCTGCGGACTGAAAGGGTCCCGGGTTCAATTCCGGTCAAGGGCATGGACCTTGGTGGAGGGCACATCCCCGGTGGGGGGCGTGCAGGAGGTGGTTGATCCATGTCTCTCTCTCATCGATGTTTCTAGCTCTCTATCCCTCTCCCTTCCTCTCTATAAAAAAAAACAATAAAATATATATATTTATTTATTTATTTAAAAAAAGGCTGATTGGTGGGGAGAGGAGAGATGAAGGACGGGGGTCCTCGGGATCCCGGGAGGTGGCCGGGAGAGGCTGGCCTGGTCGGAGGCCAGAGCCGCCTCAGAGGAGAAGGACCAGGCAGGACCTGCAGGAGGGCGGGCTGGGGCCTCAGGTGCCGGAAACCAAACATTGTCTAATAGAAAGAGGTGAACAGGAGGTCAGAAGGCTGGTCAACCTTCATTGCTCTGAAAGGTCAGAGCTAATCACTCACTGTTTCGTTCAAACATTGTTAGTCTCCACCTGTTTGTTTCATGTAAACTTGTGTTCTTGTAATTTCCTGCCTAAAGGCTAGGGGTGTGTCCCAAAGCCTTAAAAAAAGGGAGAAAAAGGCCAGAGCAAGGAGGGGGTAGTCCTTTCCACTAGAGCAGTAGTTCTCAACCTTCCTAAGGCCACGACCCTTTAACACAGCTCCTCATGGGGTGGTGACCCCCAACCATAACATGATTTCCGTGGCTACTTCATCACTGTCATCTTGCTACTGGTATGAACTCTAATGTAAATATCTGATACGCAGGATGTATTTTCGTTGTTACACATGGAACATCATGAAAGCATAGGGATTCATCCCAAAAGCAATATGTCATTGTATATTGTGAAATATTTATTTCTCATGACAAATAAATGAAATGTCTTGAATCGTGGTGTCGCATGGGCAACAGTCTTCCTAGGACAACAGTCAATGACACGGCTACACTTGGCGACACCGAGGAGCGGTGTGTTGGTTCCTCAGACCATGGGAAATAGGTGTTTTCCGCTGGTCGTAGGCGACCCCTGTGAAAGGGTCGTTCGACCCCCAAAGGGGTCTCGACCCACAGGTTGAGAACTGCTGCTCTAAAATCAATAAAAAAAAAAACACGCTAGATGTCTCTCATCAATATTTTTAACTCTGTCCCTCTTCCTTCCTCTCTGTAAAAAATCAATAAAATATATGTTTTTTAAAAAATAGCTCCAGCCGAAACCGGTTTGGCTCAGTAGATAGAGCGTCGGCCTGCGGACTGGAGGGTCCTGGGTTCCATTCCGGTCAAGGGCATGTACCTGGGTGGCGGGCACATCCCCAATAGGGGCCGTGTAGGAGGCAGCTGATCGATGTCTCTCTCTCATCGATGTTTCTGACTCTCTGTCCCTCTCTCTTCCCCTCTGTAAAAAAATAAAATAAAATGTCTTTTAAAAAAAAAAATAGCCCCAGCTGGTGTGGCTCAGTGAATAGAGAGTCAGCCTGAGGACTGAAGGGTCCCAGGTTTGATTCCTTCTGGTCAACAGCACAGGCCCAGATTGTGGGCTCCATCCCCAGGAGGAGACATGCAGGAGGCAGCCGACCCGTGATTCTCTCTCCATGGATGCTTCTATCTCTCCCTCTCCTTCCTCTCGGAAATCAATAAAAAAAAAACTTTTTTTTTAAAGAAAAGAAAGGCCGAAACCAGTGTGGCTCAGTGGACAGAGCATCGGCCTGTGGACTGAAGAGTCCCAGGTTCGATTCCGGTCAAGGGCATGTACCTGGGTGGTGGGCACCTCCCAGTAGAAGGCGTGCAGGAGGCAGCTGACCGATGTCTCTCTCTCATTGATGTTTCTAGCTCTCTCTCCCTCTCCCTTCCTCTCTGTAAAAAAAAAAAAAAAATCAATAAAATATATTTAAAAATAAAGAAAGAAAAAAGAAAAAAAAGAGCAGTCGAGAGGTTACCACCCCTCCTCCCTGGAGAGCTCTCAGAATCGACAGCCAGCCAAGACTGGTGTGGCTCAGTGGATAGAGCGTCGGCCTGCGGACTGAAAGGTCCCGGGTTCGATTCCGGTCGGGGGCATGGACCTTGCTTGCGGGCACATCTCCACTGGGGGGTGTGCAGGAGGCGGCTGATCGATGTCTCTCTCTCATCGATGTTTCTGACTTTCTATCTCTCTCCCTTCCTCTCTGTAAAAATTCAATAAAATATATTAAAAAAAAGAAAGAAAGAATCCACAGCCAGCCCCTCCTCACCCTCTCGGTTCAGAAGGGTCACGTGAGGCAGGGGGTGGCGGCCGAGACCCCCTCCTTTTCCCGACCCCCCTGCCCGGAGAGCTCATCAGTTGGGGACAGAGTTTGAGAGGCTGGATGTGGGTCTTTTCCCTTCTTCCTTTTCCTCTCACCTGAGGCCTGGGGCGACAGAGGAGTGGGGGGCGGGGGGTGGTGGTGGAAGATAAGCCAGAGGAAGGCCGAAAGCTCCTGATTGGGTTCCTCCCGGCGCCGGAGACGCTCCGGGTCCTGACAAATGAAAAGAACATTGTGGCCGCGGCCGGGGACACCGCATTTTTCACCGAATAAAATTGATGGCAGCGCGGCTGACTCCAGGGCTGGCAGGCAGGCAGGCAGGCAGGCCGGCTCCCTTCCTCCCCCCGCCCGCTGGAGAGCCGGTTGGGAACAGGCTTCCGGTGGAGTGGGGGCCGCAGCGAGCCGGCCAGTCCCTCACTCGCTCGCTCGCTCGCTCGCTCGCTCGGCTGGGCTCCTGGGCTCCCTGCCAGCAGGCTGCGGCCCTTGCTGGCGTCTCTGCGTCCTGCAGATTCACGGTCCGCGTGGGGGAGCAGGAAGGAGGGAACGGGAGGGGGGGGGCAAGGGGAGTGAGGGTTCCTTCTGGTCCAGCCACAGTCCTGGGACCGCCTGGCCCAGGGTGGGACCCCGAGTCCCGTCCCAGTGGCGGTGACAGATGGACGGACTCCCTCTCCTCTTCCTCGGTTCTTGTCCCCGGCTGCGCTGCAGGGGACGGGGGGCGGGGAAAGGGGTGGGGCTGACCTCCAGGCCTCAGGGCTCCCCGGACAGACAGACAGACAGCCGGGAGGGAGGTGGCAGGCACTGCCCGCCCTGCCCTGCGCTCCCGTTCCACCTGGTGTGACCGGCAACGTGATGGGAAAACCCCCTCCCCGGCCTCTCCCCTCTCCCGGGATGTTGCTCCCAAAAGGAAAGCAGATTTCCCACGTGTGCTGCAGGGAAGTGAGGTGCCTCTGTACAGCCCCCCCAAATCTCCCCAGGCCCTTCCCACCGCCACAGGATCCACACTACCAACTACCCGCTTTATTTATTTATTTTTAAATATATTTTTATTGATTTTTTTTTTTTTTACAGAGAGGAAGGGAGAGAGTCAGAAACATCGATGAGAGACATCCATCGGCCGCCTCCTGCACGCCCCCCACTGGGGATGTGCCCGCCACCCAGGTCCCTGCCCCCGACCGAAATCGAACCCGGGACCCTTCTGTCCGCCGGCCGGCCGATGCTCTATCCACTGAGCCACACCGGTCTCGGCACAATCTACCCGCTCTAAAGAGGCCTGCCCACCCCAGCCGGTACGGCTCAGCGGATAGAGCGTCGGCCGGCAGACGGAAGGGTCCCGGGTCTGATTCTCTCTCTCTCTGTCTCTCATCATGGATGTTTCTCTCTCTCCCTCTCCCTTCCTCTCTGAGTCAATAAAAACATATTTAAAACACAATAAGATGAAACAGATAGAGAGGGACTGGTGTCAGCCCGAAGAAACTAGCTGGTCTTTTTTTTTTTTTTTAATATATTTTATTGATTTTTTACAGAGAGGAAGGGAGAGAGATAGAAAGTCAGAAACATCGATGAGAGAGAGACATCCATCAGCCGCCTCCTGCACGCCCCCCACTGGGGATGTGCCCGCCACCCAGGTCCCTGCCCTTGACCGGAATCGAACCCGGGACCCTTCAGTTCGCAGGCCGACGCTCTATCCACGGAACCACACCGGTCTCGGCTAGCTTGTCTTTTTTAACCAGTGCGAACTCCCTCTTCCTCCTCCTCCCCTCCCCCTCGCCCCGCTCCGGGGTCCCAGGCACCTTTAACTTCGCCCCAGAAATTCCCCCTCTTCCTCACCAGCCCTCGGGCTCCGAGCCCCTGCCCTCCTCCAGGGGACACCTGTTAGGGGGTGGTGTCCTGGGTGAGGAGGGACAGGGGAGGGGCTCAGATGGCTGTTGGGGTGGAGGGCTCCCCCTCATGTGGTCTTCCTGGGCCTGGAGGCCTGACTTTTCCTGACCTTCAGCCGGAGGAGGCTGGGGGCTGCGGGCTGCGCTACAGGGGGGCGGGGCGGGCTGGCGAAGGGTGTGCCAGGGTGGGTGGGGGGCAGAGGGTGTGTCCAGTCCCTCCTCCACCCACCCCTCCTCCTCCTCCTCCTCTTCCTCCTCCTCCTCCTCCTCTTCCTCCTCCTCCTCCTCCTGCTCCTCCTCCGCCTCTGCCCTCCCCCTCCTGCCCCGCCCCGCCGCTCGCCGCAGCGCACCGCCCTCCTCCCTCCCTCCCTCTTCCTCTCCCTCCCTCCCCCTCTCTCCTCCCCCTTCCCTGCTCCGCGGGCACCGCTCCGGAGTCTGCGGCAGAGCCTCTTGGCCGAGTTGGGGCCGGGCCGGCGCTCGCACGGACGGACGGACGGGCCCCCCCTCTCTGCGCCCTCGAGCCAGGCCGGGGTCCTCCTCCTCCTCCTCCTGCTCCTGCTGCTCCTGCTCCTCCTCCTGCTGCTGCTGCAGCGGCCGCTCCGGGTGAGTACGCACCGCGCGCCGGCGGGTGGGAGGGGGTGTCCCCCTGCCCGGCCCCCCCAAAGTTTCTCCTCTCTCTGCGCAGCCCAGGGCGCCCGGGGGGGACCCTGCGCGGGGCGAGGGGTCGGGAAGTTGTGGCCAGAGTTGGACCTTCTGGACGGTGGGGGCGGGGGACACGGGGTGTGTGTGTGTGTGTGTGTGTTGGGGGTCGCCGTTCGTCTTGGGGACCCGGCTGCTCCTCTGCGGGTTCAGGGCGGGAGGAGGAGGAGCGCCCCGGGATGAGCCGCAACGCAGGGCACCCCCCTCCCTGCCTCAAACTTGGGGACCTGGTCCCGTCCTGGTGGTGGTGGTGGTGGTGGTGGTGGGAGGGCCGGCGCCCCAGGACGCAGAGGACCCGGGATCCTGGGAAACACGCCGGGGTCCGGAGGCGCTGGGACGGGAACTTGGGGTGACGGCGGCCCGCACCCCCCCCTCCTCTCCTCTCCTCTCTGCAAATCTCATGACTCAGCAGGACGAGGGCGTCCTGTCCGCACCGGCGCTTCATCCCGCCAGCCAGCCCGCTCTTGGACTCCTCCCTGACCTTTCCCATGGAGGGGGACCCCCCTCCCCTGCATTCCTCTCACCCCCCTATTTCAAGGCACCGGGTTTTTAGCTAAAAAAGACATCCCTGATGGCTTCCGGCCGGCCCTTGACCCCCAGGTCCCCTCCCCCACCCCCCTTTCCATCTCCCTCCCCCGCACCCGCCTCCTGAAGGTGCCTCGGGGTATGTGGGGGCTGCCAGAGTCCCCCCCCCTTCTCCTCCCCTGTGAGGGAGAGAAGTGGGTGCTCGCCTGGCCGGCCGGCGAGAAGAAGGGAGAGCAGGGCCCACGGGTGGGTGGGCACACCCAGAGGGGGCGGATGGGCATGAGGAGGAAAGCTCCTTAGGATCTGGGTGCCCAGAAAGACGGGCAGGTGGGCGAGAGGGTCTGACGGGGGTGGAGGAGGGGATGCCGGGTCCCCTCTTGCCTCCCCCCTGCTGCTGTTGCCCCGGATGATAGAGATGGTCCCCAACTGGACCACCGCGTCCCGGTGGTGACCGGGCCCTGCTTCAGAGGGGTGACCATGTCTCCCCTGCTCAGGTCCGAGCCCAGCCTTCCGGCTGCAGGACCATCTTGCAAAGGTGGGGGGCCCAGCACCCCCCTGAGGGCCGGGTGTGAGGGGCAGGGCCGTTCTGATGCAGTGGGACGTGCGTGCTGGCCTGGCCTGCGTCCTGGCAGGCGGGCACTGCCAGCTGCAGCCTGTGCCAGGGACCTGGAGTGGGGGTGTGAGTCAGCGTCAGCCCCCCCCACACACACACACACCCCTACAGGTCCCTGTGGCCAGGCCCAGGGAGTCCAGCCCCACCTCCTCCAGGGGCCTCTGGGGAGGAGGACCAGTCCTGGCCTCTGTCCACCTTGGCTCGGGCACAGGTCTCGGCCTCCTCTTCCAGGAAGCCCCTGGGGCCCTGGCTTTTTCGGGGGTCCTCACCTCTCCCCTTCCTTCCTGTCTTGCCCCAGGAGGAGCTGGAGGGGGTGGCTGCAGGGAAGTGGGGGACAGGGGGGTCGGGGTGCAGAGAGACGTCCTCCACCTCCCGCCTCACCTGGCCCTGGTCCTGGTCTTCAGGCTGCTCCTGTGAGTTAGCTTTGTTCCAGGAGGTTTTTGGGGCAATTTTATTGTGGGGGGAGAGGAGCAGGCGGGGGGTGGGGGGTGACGATGCCAACACAAGAGCCTCTTTCTCTGCTTTGCAGCCCTGGTGGGCCTGGTACCCACGGAGCGGGACCCGGGACCCGGGTGGGAGCGGGGTCGGTGATGAGGAACGTGGCTCCTTCCCCCCACAGACCAGCTGGCAGCAAGGTCTCCCTGGCTGGTCCAGGGCAGAGCATGGAGGCGTCCAATGCAGGTCAGGGGCAGGGAGCCCCTTTCTGGAGCTGGGTCCGAGTGCCTCTGGCCTCCCCCTCCTCGGGTAGCTTCTGGGCCAGTGGTTCTCCACCTTCCTGAGGCCGCGACCCTTTAAGACAGCTCCTCACGGGGTGGTGACCCCCACCCATACAATTATTTCCGTGGCTACTTCGTCGCTGTCATCTTGCTGCTGTGATGAACTGTCATGTAAATATCTGATAGGCAGGATGTATTTTCGTGGTCACAAATGGAACATCATGAAAGCCTAGGGATTAGCCGAGACCGGTGTGGCTCAGTGGATAGAGCGTCGGCCTGCGGACTGAGGGGTCCCGGGTTCGATTCCGGTTGGGGACATGTACCTTGCTTGCGGGCACATCTCCACAGTGGGGCGTGCAGGAGGCGGCCGATCGATGTCTCTCTCTCATCGATGTTTCTGACTTTCTATCTCTCTCCCTTCCTCTCTGTAAAAAAATCAATAAAATATATATTTTTTAAAAAAAGCATAGGGATTAACCGCAAAAACAATACATAATGATATATGGTGAAATATTGATGTCTCATGACAAATAAATGAAATTTTTTGTCTTGAATGGTGGTGTCGCATGGGCAACAGTCTTCCTAGGACAACAGTCAATGACATGGCTACACGTGGCGACACCGAGGAGGGTGTGTGGGTTCCTGAGACCCTGGGAAATAGGTGTTTTCCGCTGGTCTTAGGCGACCCCTTGAAAGGGTCGTTCGACCCCCAAAGGGGTCTCGACCCGCAGGTTGAGAACCGCTGTTCTGGGCGGATGGGACAGGGCTGCAAGGACCTGGGGGCAGGGCAGGGAGGTGGTTGAGGACCACTGGAGAGGCCTCGCTGACCTGACGCCCTCCCAGACGGAGCACACACCCACCAGCCCCAGGGCCCTCTCCTTTCTCCGGATGAGGTCACCTCTGGGTGGCGTCTCCACTTGCCACCCCCAGTCTGTGCAGCCTCTTGGAGAGTGAGTAGAGCAGCGGTTCTCAACCTTCCTAAGGCCGGGACCCTTTAAGACAGACAGCTCCTCATGTGGTGGTGACCCTCAACCATAAAATTATTTTCTTTGCTCCTTCCTAACAGTGATTTGGCTACTGTGGTGAATCATCATGTATATATCTATGTTTTCTGATGGTCTTAGGGGACCCCTGTGATGGGGTCAATGGACCCCCAAAGGGGTCGCGACCCACAGGTTGAGAACCCCTGGAATAGAGGGGAGCGGTCGCCGGAGGCCTGGGTGTGGGTGTGGGCAGGATGGTGAGCCTGGAGGAGGTGGGGTGGCTCGGTAGACTGGTCAGCCATCCCGGACAGGAGGCTCCTCCGGGAGGCAAGGCCGTGCGTGAGCAGAAATGCTTCCAGTCCGTTCAGAACGTGGGGTGCGGGCCCTCCTGACCCAGGTTCTGGGTGGAGCCGGGTTTGGTCTCCTGGAGCCCGAGAACGCGGAAGCCCAGGTAGAGGCCGGCCCGGCCGGCGTGGCTCCGAGGTGGAGCGTCGACCTAGGAACCAGGAGGTCAGGGTTCGATTCCGGTCTGGACACAGGCCCGGGTGGCGGGCTCCATCCCCAGTGTGGGGCGTGCAGGAGGCAGCCGGTCCCTGATTCTCACTCATCATCGTTGTTTCTCTCTCTCTCTCCCTCTCCCATCCTCTCTGAAATCAATTAAAAAAATATATATATTTTTTATGCCAAGAGTGGCTTGGCTCAGTGGATAGAGCGTCGGCCTGCGGACTGAAGGGTCCCAGGTTTTATTCCGGTCAAGGGCATGGACCTGGGTGGCGGGCACATCCCCAGTGGGGGGCGTGCAGGAGACGGCTGATCGATGTCCCTCTCTCATCGATGTTTCTAACTTTCTATCCCTCTCCCTTTCTCTTTGTAAAAACTCAATAAAAATATATATTAAAAAAAGATATATTTTTTATGCCAAAACTGGCTTGGCTCAGTGGATAGAGCGTCGGCCTGCGGACTGAAGGGTCCCAGGTTCGATTCTGGTCAAGGGCATGGACCTGGGTGGCGGGCACATCCCCAGTGGTGGGCGTGCAGGAGGCGGCTGATCGATGTCCCTCTCTCATCGATGTTTCTGGCTCTCTATCCCTCTCTCTTCCTCTCTGTAAAAAATCAATAAAATATATTAAAAAAAATATATATATATTTTTTAAAAGAACGCATCGTAACGGTGACAGGTGTTAGGAAGGCAGGCAGGATGTGTGGAGGCCATAGAATGGGGTCATGTGACCAGGTCTGGAGAATTTCACCTGTAGGACAGGTAACGATGCTCATCCCACGGTCAAGGGTAACGGTTAACCGCCGGCTGTACCGTGGGCGGCCGCGTCTCTCCACGGGCACAGAGCAGAGGCCGGGGTTCGGTCACAGGCAGCCTGTGGGGAGCAGCGCCTCATTGGAGGAAAGTCACACCAGAGACATTCTCCACGGAGTAAGCAGCAAGGCGACCAGAGCCGGACTGCCCACCTGGCTTCCGCCTGGTTCTGCCGCTCACCCTGACTTGGGGCGAGTGAGTCCATCTTTCTCAGTCTTCCCATCTGCGGAATGGGGACAGAATTCCTGTCTGCAACGCAGGTTGTTTTGTGGGTGGGGGGCAGGGGGTGAAAGGAACCAATTCCTGTAAAGTAGGCCCCCCTCCCCTGCCCCCTGGCCAGGCTCCGTTGGGTCCCCAGATTTTCTTTCTTTTTTATTATTATTATTTTTAAAAATATATATATTTTATTGATTTTTTACAGAGAAGAAGAGAGAGGGAGAAAGAGTTAGAAACATCGATGAGCTGCCTCCTGTATGCCCCCCACTGGGGATGTGCCTGCCACCCAGGTCCATGCCCTTGACCAGAATGAAACCTGGGACCCTTCAGTCCGCAGGCCCACGCTCTATCCACTGAGCAACACTGGTTTTGGCCCCAGATTTTCTTTCTTTTTTTTTAAAAGGAAGTCCTTTAGCAGGACTTTTTATTTTATTTCTTAAATATATATGTATTTTATTCCAGAGAGGAAGGGAGAGGGAGAGAGAGAGAGAAACATCAATGATGAGAAAGCTCAGCTGCTTTCTGCACAGCCTCCACTGGGGACGTGCCCGCAACCCAGGCACGTGCCCTTGACCGGGAAACGAACCCAGGACCCCTCAGTCCACCGGCCCGACGCTCTATCCACTGAGCCACACCAGCTAGGGCTCCACCCAATTTTCTTTCTTTTTAAAAAAATTTTTTTTAGATATATTTTATTGATTTTTTACAGAGAGGAAAGGAGAGAGATTAGAGAGTTAGAAACATCGATCAGCTGCTTCCTGCGCACCCCCCACTGGGGACGTGCCCGCAACCCAGGCACGTGCCCTTGACCGGGAACCGAACCCGGGACCCCTCAGTCCGCCGGCCTGACGCTCTATCCACTGAGCCACACCAGCCAGGGCTCCACCCGGTTTCCTTCAAGGTGCCTCGGGAAGAGCCGCTGCAGCCTCCTCGGTGGCCCCTCTGCACCTCACGCTTCTGAGAGCTTCAGGCCGTCCTTCATGCCTCGCTCCCACCCGGCCGAAGCTTAACTTCTGCGAGGGGCGGGCCCCTGCCGCCCTTTCTATCCGTGGAACGGACCGTCCAGGGCAGTGGCCCCCAGTGAAGGGTCAACGTGGCTCCAGGCTGAGAGGGCCCTGACCCAGTCAGTCCCCGACCCCCGGGAGCCTGGACTGCAGGGAGCGTCTGGCTGCTAGCTTTCCCCGAAAGAGAGGTCTGGACTTGAGCAAGGGGTCAGGACACAGAGGGGAACGAGCCAACTTCCTCCCCAGAGGGTTTCTGGATGGGACGAGGACAGAGTGCCCATATGGGGGGGGGGCCAATAGGGACAGAAGGGGGCGCTGAGGTCCAGGTCCCTCCCAGACTTTGCCCACGAGCAGCATACATAGGATACCAGGTCCCAGAACCTCCGAGGTGTTTGGTGCTACCCAGCAGCCCCCACTCCATATGGCTAGGCGGGCAGGAGAAGAAGAGGGGGTATACCCTGCTGTTGTAAAAGTCCAGAGAGGGAGACCGGGTTTGGCTCAGTGGATAGAGCATCGGCCTGCGGACTGAAAGGTCCCAGGTTCGATTCCGGTCGGGGGCATGTACCTTGCTGGCGGGCACATCTCCACTGTGGGGGGGACGTGCAGGAGGCGGCTGATGGATATCTCTCTCTCATCCATGTTTCTGACTTTCTTTTTCTTTTTAAAATTTTTTTTTTATATATACTTTATTGATTTTTCAAAGAGAGGAAGGGAGAGAGATAGAAAGTCAGAAACATCGATGAGAGAGAGACATCCATCAGCCTCCTCCCGCACGCCCCCCACTGTGGAGATGTGCCCGCCAGCGAGGTACATGCCCCCCCCAACCGGAATCGAACCCTGGGACCCCTCAGTCCTCAAGCCCACGCTCTATCCACTGAGCCACACCGGTCTCGGCAATGTTTCTGACTTTCTCTCTCTCTCTCCCTTCCTCTCTGTAAAAAAAAAAAAAATCGATAAACTATATTAAAAAAAATACATTTTAAAAATCCGGAGAAGGTCTCCTGGGGGCCTCGGGGGGTGAGCGGTGACCCCGGGAAGCACAGGCGGGCCCGGGCTAGGACCAGTGGTGGTGGTGGTGCCGGCCAGAAGCGTGGAACTCCATGAGAGGAGAAGGAGGGAGGGAGGAGGGGGGTGCAGAGAGACACTCTCTCTCTCCCAGTCTGACTCCCCGAGAGTTAATAAGCTATCCTGGTTCCACATCAATCCTGGCGCTGCAGGAGGCAAAGGGAAAACACAGCCCAGAAATTGGATTAGCTCCTGGCTGCCGGGAGCTGCGGCTGCGGCTGCTGCTGCTGCTGCTGCTGCTGCTCCAGGCGGGGGGGAGCAATCA
The DNA here is from genome assembly GCA_011751065.1 of Lasiurus cinereus. Lineage (NCBI taxonomy): Eukaryota > Metazoa > Chordata > Mammalia > Chiroptera > Vespertilionidae > Lasiurus > Lasiurus cinereus. The sequence continues at coordinate 145,191 of JAAGEH010000377.1, forward strand.
GGCCTGGCCTGTGCATCACCACCGGGCCAGAGGTCTGGGGGGCTTCTCAGGGCCGTCCCGGGGCCATGACGACGACGGTGACAGAGCTAGGTCCTCACCACTGCAGGGGATTGTGGGTGGGGGGTGAGGTGGGGGTTTCCCTGGGGTATAGACAGTGAGGTCTGCAGGCCTGGGGAAGGAGGGCAGGCAGGAGAGGCCAGCACACACACACACACACACACACCACCCGGCCCGGGCTCCTCGGGTCTCACTGGGACAGCAAGGTGGGATCTGGTTCTCGTGGTGACGACGGGAGATGGCCGAGGACCACGGTTCTCAAAGCGTGGTCCCTGGGCCTCCCCTGGCTGGGAGCCCCCAGGAGCGTGCAGCCTGGCGGTTGGGCGGTCTGCTTGCAAACTTTAGACCCCCAACCGCCGCCACCGCCGCCGCCATCTGTGATCAGGAGCTCAGGCGGCGGGCGCAGTTGCTTGGCTGCCATCGGCAGCAAGCAAGCACGTTCCGGAGGCGGCGTTGGCGGGCGGGAGGGCGGTGGAGCTCGGAGCAGAAGGCCTGGTGGGCAGGTGAACGAGAGACAGTGGGCCCGGGGCCAGTCCCCTGTCCTAGTGACGGAGGTCGTGGGGGGAGAGGGGAGGGAGAAAAAGGCCCGGGAGGTGGTATCGGGTGCAGTAGACCCTCTCGCTGACAGGAAGGGCTCGCCTGAAGCGAGGGGTGTGTCGGATTCTCCCCAGGGGTGATGGGTTCCCTGGCCCCCAGGGTTGGAGCCAGGACCAGAGAGGGGGACCCTTGGCTTTGCAGCCCCCTCACTGTGTTACACTGGTCAGTCTCCCACTCATTCATTCATTCATTCATGCAACAAGAATTCACGAGCGCCAGGACTGGTTTGGCTCAGTGGATAGAGCGTCGGCCTGCAGACTGAAAGGTCCCGGGTTCGATTCCGGTCAAGGGCATGTACCTTGGTTGTGGGCACATCTCCAGTGGGGGGTGTGCAGGAAGCAGCTGATCGATGTCTCTCTCTCATCGATGTTTCTAACTTTCTATCCCTCTCCCTTCCTCTCTGTAAAAATTCAATAAAATACATTTAAAAAATATTAAAAAAAAGAATTCACGAGCAAGCACCCTCTGCCCTCACGACCCCTATCGACTGAAGGAAGCAAGACCTGAAGCAAGAGGATGACTCCATTGATCATGTCATTGCAAGGATGACCGTAGGGGCAAAGTGAAAGATGCTCAGTGCTCGCCGGGTTGACCGGAGGTCACTGGCAGAGTGGGAATAGGAGCGGGCGGGTGGCCACTCTGATTCATGGTCAGTGGGGTGAGGGCCCAAGCACACCCGGGGCCTTCTCACAGGACGTCAGGGCGCGCCGGACGCCGGCAGGTGTGTGTGTGTGTGTGTGTGTGTGTGTGTAGCGCACGCCTGTGGGGACGCAACATCTGGCAGAGAGAGGACTCTGGGGTGAGCTCTGAGCTGGGAGGCAGGATCTGCCTCTCATCCTTCAGGCGACCTTGAGCTTGCCACCTTCCCTCTTGCTCTCGGCTCCTTCCTCTGTGACGCGAGATTCGGCCAGAACATCCTGGTCGTTCTTTCTCACGGTCCCAGAAAAGTCTTGTTGCAGCGGTTCTCAACCTGTGGGTTGAGATCCCTTTGGGGGTCGAACGACCCTTTCACAGGGGTCACCTAAGACCAGCGGAAAACACCTATTTCCCATGGTCTTAGGAACTAACACACCGCTCCTCGGTGTAGCAAAGTGTAGCCATGTCGTTTCCTGTTGATATAGGAAGACTATTGCCCATGCGACACCACGATTCAAGACAAAATTTCATTTATTTGTCATGAGAAAGAAATATTCCACAATATATAATTACATATTGTTTTTGTGATTAATCACTATGCTTTAATTATGTTCAATTTGTAACAATGAAAATACATCCCGCCTATCAGATATTTACATTACAGTTCATAACAGTAGCAAGATGACAGTGATGAAGTAGCCACGGAAATAATTTTATGGTTGGGGGGTCCACATGAGGAGCTGTATTAAAGGGTCTCGGCATTAGGAAGGTTGAGAACCACTGTCTTGTTGGATTCAGCTTTATGATACCAGACTTGCAAAACTGCAAAAGCCTCTCTGCTGAGCTTGGGAGGGGTGGAGTCTCAGGGCTTAAGGGCCCGCCTTGCCTTCTGGTCTGCCCCACCCTGCACGGCCCCTGAGTCTCACGTGACTGGGTAATCGCTGGAGCGGTCCCTGTGCGCATGCGTGCGCGCCCTCACAGTACCTCTAGACTGCTGCCCCTCCGGCTCCCCTGCGCTCTGGGAGCAGATGAGTCTGGGTCCCCAGGTTTTCCCCTGAAACTGGGGTTTAGTCGAGTTAGAAGTGGCACAGCTGGGAGGGTCTGTCTCCCGCCCACTCGTGAAAGCCAGCGGCACAATCAGTAGTCGGTCCTCTGTGACTCCCCTAAATTTCCGTGCACCTCTCCCTTTTCACAGTCCAAACTCACCCCGTATGAGTTTCGGCTGGACCTGGGGTTTAGTGTCGTTGGATAAGGGGTTCAAAGCCGTTGAGAGTCTCCGTCTCCCTCCCGCCAGAGAAAGCCAGCCAGGCACTCCGGCACCCGCTCTCTCCACACGCACGCGTCTCCGTACCTCAGCTTTTTGCCGCTCCTCTGGGTCTCCGTGAGCCCCTCTCTTTCCCTCTAGCTGTAGAATTCCCACTCAGCCAGCTTTCCTGTGGTTCTGGATGATGTCCGTTCCGTCTTTTAGTTGTAGTTTTGACATTGTTGTGCGAGGCAGCAGTGTAGGTGTTTACTATGCCGCCATCTTGGATTCTCCTCCAAGAAGAGGATTCGGGAACAGGCCTTGATCGAGGAGGCTCCTGGACCCCTGCTGGCAGGTAGGAGCCGGCTGCTGTCACTGCCCGGAGGGTGGGCATCCCTGGAGCCGTGGTTGAGAACTGAAGCACGCAGGGCTGGGCTGGAGAGTAAGCGGCACCTTCCTGCGTGCGGAGCAGTGATGTTGGGCGGTCGGAGGGATGGACAGAGCGTGTCACATCGATGGCAAAGCAAAGCGAGCGTTCTGAGGGTGGCTGGCGTGGGTGGACGGCCTCCGTCCCTCCTTCCGACCAGCCCCTGTATTTTTCTCCTGGCCGTGTGCCGCGGTTGTCGGCGCTGTCTGAGAGCTGTCGGGTCCTCTGGGAAATGAGTTTTTGAGCGTCAGCGATCCCCGGCTCCCATCTCCGAGTGACACATGTGGCCAGCCGTGCAGTTGTCACACGCAATCCAATCACGCCCCGTTGCACCCTGGCTCTCTGGTTCCGCTGCCGTTGAGTAGACACGGCTTCCGAGGAGGGTGTCCATTGTTGGCCATGGGATGGCTGCAGAGGCCGGGTTGAGGGTGTGTGTGTGAAGGAAGGACATGGCACTTCCTGTTTCAGACCCAGAAACAAGGGCCGGAGGCAGGCTCTTTGAGGGGGTGGGGTGGGCAGCCTGTGAGGTCTTTCTTCCCCACAGCGGTCCTATCTCTAGAAATGGGGGGGATGGATCAAGGATCCTTTGTGACTTTTAGTTTTTTGTGTTTTTTTTTTAAATATATTTTATTGATTTTTCACAGAGAGGAAGGGAGAGGGATAGAAAGTTAGAAACATCAATGAGAGAGAGTCATCGATCAGCCGCCTCCTACACGCCCCCTACTGGGGCAACCAATGTACGTGCCCTTGACTGGAATTGAACCTGGGACCTTTCAGTCTGCAGGCCAACGCTCTATCCACTGAGCCAAACCGGTCTCGGCTACTTTTAGTTTTGTTATCCATGGTCACAGGCTCTCGTGTGGATGTAGGTGTGTATGTGGTTTTTTTTGGGGGGGCCTAGTGGGGGGTCTTGTTCTTGTGTATGTGTCCGACAAAACCCTGCTCCCCACTTCCTCTGTGAAACATACTCCACGTCATAAACAATATGTGCAATGTCAGAAAGGCAATGGGGATTAACCTATAGCACGAGGACTTCTGGTGCCTACATATGTAAACATGGTGAGACAGTGGTGAGAGAAGACCGAACAGGGGCTAAGACTTCCTTCAGAGAGAAGGAAAGACAGGCTCAGGGCAGGTCTGAGGAAGGGGTACGTTGGCCACCAAGATCCCCTCCGTCCCAGGGTTTATGTGGGTAAAGACATGCCTGAGAGAGTGGACTGTACACAGTCGTCTCGGTTTACTTGAATGTGGGGAGTGTATCGCAGTGCGTGGGGTGGGAGCGAGAGGAGGAAAGGAGGAGGATAATGCCTCTTGGTAGGGCCTTTCAAATTCACCACATCTTCTTCTTTTTCTTTTTCTTTTAAATATATTTTATTGATTCTTTAAGAGAGAAAGGGAGAGACATAGAGAGTTAGAAACATTGATCAGCTGCCTCCTGCACACCTCCTACTGGGGATGTGCCTGCAACCAAGGTATGTGCCCTTGAGCAGAATTGAACCTGGGACCCTTCAGTCCACAGGCTGATGCTCTATCCACTGAGCCAAACCGGTTTCAGCACCCACATCTTCTAAAGAGCTTGCTGTTGTCCACATATCCCGCCCAGTTTGTCTTGGCCTTCTTTTTCTTTTTTTAAAATATATTTTATTGATTTATTTACAGAGAGGAAGGGAGAGAGAGAGTTAGAAACATCAGTGAGAGAGAAACATCTATCAGCCGCCTCCTGCACACCTCCCACTGGGGATGTGCCCGCCACCAAGGCCCATGCCCTGGACTGGAATCCAACCCGGGACCTTTCAGTCCACAAGCCGATGCTCTCTTCACTGAGCCAAAACGGTTTCGGCTACTTCTTTATTTTTTTTAAAATATATTTTATTGATTTTTTTTTACAGAGAGGAAGGGAGAGGGATAGAGAGCTAGAAACATTGATTAGAGAGAGACATCATCAGCTGCCTCCTGCACGCCCCCCTACTGGGGATGGGCCCGCAACCAAGGTACATGCCCTTGACCGGAATTGTACCTGGGACGCCTCAGTCCGCAAGCCAAACCAGTCTCGGCCCCTTTTTCTTTTTTAAAATATATTTTATTGATTTTTCACAGAGAGGAAGGGAGAGGGACAGAAAGCTAGAAACATCCATGAGAGAGA
>JAAGEH010000377.1:158609-169844 GCA_011751065.1 Lasiurus cinereus
CCGAGGCCGTGGGCGGGAAGTGGGGGTGCACCGAGGCCGTGGGTGGGAAGTGGAGGTGCAGCCGAGGCCGTGGGCGGGAAGTGGGGGTGCAGCCGAGGCCGTGAGCGGAAAATGGGTTGCAGCCCAGTCTGTGGGCCAGGCTGCTGTCCGTCAGCATCACCGTCGGCATCACTCAGAGCTCAGAGCCTCACGAAACCTCGTCGGCTGTGGGGGGGCGGGCCGGAGGGGGAGGGGACACGGACCGTCTCTCAGTGTCGCAGTCACGCGTCCGGAGAGCAGGTGAGACGGGAGAGACCCCCACACACACCCGGGTGTGGAGTGCGGGACCCGGACGGATGGTGGGAGCCTGTTGTCAGTCCACCGGCCTCTCCCGGCATCGTGCTGCGCTGTGGACGGAGCTGCCTCTGGGTTCGCTCAGGCCCGGGGAGGGCGTCCCGGGTGCGGCTGCCGTGGGGGAACTGCCCAGCTGGCGGGGGACACGGGGCTCAGGCCCCTGCAGGCCTCCTCCTCAGCAGCAGACGGGCGGGAACAGGCTGGTGGCTGAGCCAGGAGCTGGGTAGGCGGGAAGTGGGTCAGGGGTAGGGTTCTCACCCGTGAGAAGCCAGTCACCCATCAGGGAGGCACACACACACGCACGCCCACGGGGTGGGGACGCCGGGCAGCTCCCGGCCACTCCTGGCCGCCACGTCTGCGGGCGCGTGGGTGCTGGCCGGCCGGCCTCAGAGCTAAGAGAAATGTCCGCTGCCTGTCCGTTGCCAAAGCCGCCTGGAGCAGCGGTTCTCAACCTGTGGGTCACGAACCCTTTGGGGGTCGAACGACCCTTTCACAGGGGTCGCCTAAGACCAGCGGAAAACACCTATTTCCCATGATCTGAGGAACCCACACACCGCTCCTCGGTGTTGCCAAGTGTCGCCATGTCGTTTACTGTTGTCCTAGGAAGACGGTTGCCCATGCGACACCACGATTCAAGACAAAAATTTCATTTATTTGTCATGAGACATAAATATTTCACAATATACAATTACATATTGTTTTTGTGATTAATTCCTATGCTTTAATGATGTTCCATTTGTAACAATGAAAATACATCCTGCCTATCAGATATTGACATGACAGTTCATCACAGCAGCAAGATGGCAGCGATGAAGTAGCCACGGAAATCATTGTATGGATGGGGGTCACCACCCCATGAGGAGCTGTCTTAAAGGGTCGCGGCCTGAGGAAGGTTGAGAACCGCTGTCCTGGAGGGTTTCCCACGCACTCGGCCCAGACCGGTCCCTCACTTCCTCAGGGCTCAACGCTGGAGCCTTCACTTCATTCATTCATTCATTCATTCATCCATTCATGCATCCGAACCTCGAGTACCTGTCAGTCACTGAGGCTGAGTGAGTGTGTGGAAGGGGCAGAGCGTGCCCAGGGGGCGGGGCCAGGTGTGATGGAGGAGGAAACTGAGCCAGTGGGAGCTGCGGGCAGCATGGGGTGGGTGGGCAGGGCTGAGCGAACAGCCACGAGGCCACAGGAAGGGCACAGGGAACCCCGGAGGGTCTGGCTAAGGAGAGGAGACGGGCCGGAGCCAGTGTGGCTCCGTGGATAGAGCGTCGGCCTGCAGACTTGGGGGTTCCCAGGTTCAATTCCGGTCAAGGGCATGGACCTGGGTGGCAGGCACATCCCCAGTGGGAGGCGTGCAGGAGGCAGATAATCGATGTCTCTCTCTCTCTCTCATTGATGTTTCTAGCTTTCTATTCTTCTCCCTTCCTCTCTGTGAAAAATCAATAAAATATATTAAAAAGGAGAGGTGACGGGTTTACAGCCGAGCGGACTCCCAGGGCTGAGCACGGACACGCCCCCTTTAGCGACACAGACATGAATATGTGCGGCCCTGGTGCGTCCACGTGTCGCTTCTAAAGCTCACGCCCTGCAGGCAGCGTGTGCACACGGGTCATTCTGCACTGCACACCCTGCTCAATGCCCAGCCTCGGGCGTGCGCTCGCACCCGGCTCCAGAGCCACCATCCCCTGCTTCTCACCATCCCCCGGCTTCTGACGGCGAATGAGATGAGAACTATGCGAGGAAGTGTCTGTTCTCTCCGCGAAGCGTGAGCCTGCTCCATAAATCTCCCGCCTCGGAGACGCCTCCTGCGGGCGCTGCGGGCGGTGGGGGGCGGGAGGAGATCTCTGGGAGGCGTGAGCACTCAGTGGGGGCTCTGCAGGGCCAGCCAGGGGGGGCGAGGGGCGTCCGCTCGCTGGCGGTCACCCCGCGATGACGGTGACCTGGCTGTCACCCCCTTTTGGGTGGAGGGATACGTCCTGTGGGTGGAGGCTGTCGGACCTCCCTGACCCCCCAACCCTGGGATGTGGGCGAGGGGGTTCCAGACACAGAAACAGCCCCTTCGTGTGCTCGTCCTGGGAGGAACATCACGCCGTGGGGTCGAAGTTCAGTCCAAGCATAGCACACAGCCCCGGCCGGCCAGGGCGGCTCCATGGTGGAGCGTCGACCTAGGAACTAGGAGGTCAGGGTTCGGTTCCCGGTCACAGGGCACAGGCCCGGGTGGCGGGCTCCATCCCCAGTGTGGGGCGTGCGGGAGGCAGCCGGTCAGTGATTCTCTCTCCTCATGGAGGTTTCTCTTTCTCTCTCTCTCCCTTCCTCTCTGTGAAAAATCAATAAAATACATTTATTTTTTATTTTTAAAAATATATATTTTATTGATTTTATACAGAGAGGAAGAGAGAGGGATAGAGAGCCAGAAACATCGATGAGAGATAGACATCCATCAGCTGCCTCCTGCACATCCTGGATGTGCCTGCCACCAAGGTACATGCCCCCGACTGGAATCAAACCTGGGACCTGCCAAAACCGGTTTGGCTCAGTGGATAGAGCGTCGGCCTGCAGACTGAAAGGTCCCAGGTTCCATTCCGGTCAAGGGCATGTACCTTGGTGGCGGGCACATCCAGGATCGAACTGTGACCTCCTGGTTCCTAGGTCAGTGCTCAACCCCTGAGCCACGCTGGCCGGGCTGCAGGTTTACATGCTAACAGTTGAGCCTCCCCAAGCACTGACCCCTCACTCGTAGCCTGGGGGTGCCCTCTGGGTGGCTTGTGTGCCCTCTGACACATGAGCGCCGTCCCGTGCCTGTGAGTAAACTGGTGTCGCCGGCCTAGGTTTGGGGAGAAGGGTGGCTCCCTCGTGAAGGTCTGTGGGGGCTGGACCCACAAGCTCTGAATCATCACATCTTCCCTTCCCACACAGCTGCCTCTCATTGTGTGAAAACCACCCCCCGCCTCCCCAGGTCAGGGATCCCGTCTGGCTGTCCTCAATGCCCAGACACTGGCCCAGCCTCCGTGCCTGACAAATGCTCGAGGTGGTGGCCGCCTGAATAAATGAATGTGAATGATTGAATGAATTTAGTGGAGGTTCCAGCGTTGACCCCAAGGAAGTGAGGGACGGCTCTGGGCCGAGCGTGTGGGAGACGCTCCGGGCGGCGATGGTGGGAGGGGCCAGCCTGCCGGGCGTCCGCCAGGAGCACCTGCTCCCTTGGAGCCGAGACGGGCGCTGGCCGGCGTGATGGATGCCGGGGCGGCTTTGAAAAATGGAGGCTGCAGCTGAAACCGGTGTGGCTCAGTGGATAGAGCGTCGGCCTGCGGACGGAAGGGTCCCGGGTTTGGTTCCGGTCAAGGGCAGGGACCTGGGTGGCTGGCACATCCCCAGTGGGGGGCGTGCAGGAGGCGGCTGATGGATGTCTCTCTCTCTCATCGATGTTTCTGGCTCTCTATCCCTCTCCCTTCCTCTCTGTAAAAAATCAATAAGATATATTTTTTAAAAAGAAAGAAAAATGGAGGCCACAGGCTGAGCCGGCCCCCCCAGTCAGCTCCGGGGCCCCCCCCCACATGTGCAGCGCATCCACGGGGGAGTGAGATGGGGGCCCTGTGGTGTGTGCTCACACGGAATGATGAAGCCTGGGGTTATGTCGGGGGGAGGGCGGGACCGGAGGAGAGAGAAGGCTCTATGCCCGGCGGTGACCAGGGCAGAGCTGGGGAGAAAGGGGTCCCCGGGGGCTGTCCTGCGTGGGGTGGGGGGCAGCAGCCTCCTGACTCTGGCCTCTGCCGTGGGGTTTGGAACTGGGGGGCCCGCAGGGCACATGGCCCCGAAGGGCCCTCTCTTCCTCGGCCTTTGTCCAACAAGGAGGCTTACAGGGGTGTCAGCCTTGGCACTTAGCACAGTGCTTGGCAGCAAGTAGGCAGGTGGTAGCATTGAATGAATGAATGAATGAGTGAATGAGAGTGGCCCGGCTGGCGTGGCTCCGTGGTTGAGCGTCGACCGATGAACCAGGTCGCAGCTTGATTCCCGGTCAGGGCACCTGCCCAGGTGGCGGGCTCGGTCCCTAGTAGGGGGCGTGCAGGAGGCAGCCGATCCGTGATTCTCTCTCCTCCTTGATGTTTCTATTTCTCTCTCTCCCTCTCCCTTCCTCTCTGAATTCAATAAAGAGACGTATTTCTTTAAATGAGTGAATGAATGGATAAATAAATGAATGGGCTAGTGGCCTGGCTGGCGTGGCTCCGTGGTTGAGCGTCGACCGGTGAACCAGGGTGCAGTTTGATTCCCGGTCAGGGCACCTGCCCGGGTGGCGGGCTCCATCCCCAGTAGGGGGCGCGCAGGAGGCAGCCGGTCCGTGATTCGCTCTCATCGTGAAAGTTTCTCTCTCTCTCTCCCTTCCTCTCTGAATTCAATAAAAAGACGTATTTCTTTAAATGAGTGAATGAGTGAACGAGTGAGTGAGTGGCCCAGTCAGGGTGGCTCCGTGGTTGAGCGTCGACCGGTGAACCAGGTCGCAGTTTGATTCCCCGTCAGGGCACCTGCCCAGGTGGTGGGCTTGGTCCCCAGTAGGGGGCGTGCAGGAGGCGGCCGATCCGTGATTCTCTCTCCTCCTTGATGTTTCTATTTCTCTCTCTCCCTCTCCCTTCCTCTCTGAATTCAATAAAGAGACGTATTTCTTTAAATGAGTGAATGAATGGATGAATAAATGAATGGGTTAGTGGCCTGGCCAGGGTAGCTTCGTGGTTGAGCGTCGACTTATGAACCAGGTCGCAGCTTGATTCCCCGTCAGGGCACAGGTCCAGGTGGCGGGCTCGATCCCCAGTAGGGGGCGTGCAGGAGGCAGCCGATCCCTGATTCTCTCTCATCGTGGATGTTTCAATAAAAAGACGTATTTCTTTAAACGAGTGAATGAATGGATGAGTGAGTGTCATTGGCTACATGTGTCTGTGGTTCCATGTCCAGTAGCTGCTGGTGAGCGTCGGCAGGGGGGTGAGCTGACCCCAGGAACTGGTTGCCGATGGATGGGCTGGCCGGGGCAGAACAGGGAGCAGGGCTGGGCGGGGCAAGGGGCGGGGCTGAGGGCTGCACCCCACAATCCTTGCCCTGGGCTCGGCCCTCCTCGCTGCCCCGTGAGCAGTGTGGTCCAGGGACCCTGTGTCACCTACCAGGGCACCCAAGCTGAATGAACCTATGGAGTCAGAGTCTCGGGGTGTGGCCGGACCACCTGGGCTTCTGGGAGTTTCCAGGGGGCGGGGGGGACGTGTAATACACAGGGATTGGGGGGCGCTGGGCAGCTGCTGCGTGGGGTCCCCTGCCTCTCACCCGCTCTCCTGGGCTGGTGGCAGGGAGACACCAGCAGCAGCCTGGACCCAGGACGCCTGTGCCAGGAGCCTGGTACCACCCACCACAGACAGGAAACAGGCTCAGAGACGTTGACGAACCTGCCCTGAGACACACAGCACTGGGAGGGGAGTTGGGGCCAGAATCTGGGCTGGTGAACATGAGGCTGCCTCTCAGGGTCCCCTCTGCTTTCTTGCCGGGTGCCCCCCCCCCTCACCAGAGGTTCACCCCATCCCCCTCTCTGTCCCTGATTTTCAGAAAGAGAGGGAGCCGAGACCGGCTTGGCTCTGTGGATAGATAGAGCGTCGGCTTGCGGACTGAAGGGTTCCAGGTTCGATTCCGGTTGGGGGCATGGACCTTGCTGGCGGGCACATCTCCACTGTGGGGCGTGCAGGAGGCGGCTGATCGATGTTTCTGACTTTTATCTCTCTCCCTTCCTCTCTGTAAAAAATCAATAAAATATATTTTAAAAAAAAGAAAAGAAAGAGAGGGAGAGGGAGAGAGACAGCCACATTGATGAGAGAGGAACATCAGCAATCAGCTGCCTCCTGCACGGCCACCTCCTGGGGATGGAGCCTGCATCCAAGCTATGTGCCCTTGACTGGAATCGAGCTGGGGACCCTTCAGTCCGCATGTGGGTGCTCTATCCACCGAGCCACTCCGGCGAGGGCAAGCCAGCCTGAGCTTTGATGGAAACACGCAGGCAGAGAGGGCAGGGAAGGAGGCGGCCATTTGTTTTCATTTAAAGACCCACCAGCCGCCCAGCAGGCCCTGCAGGCACCTCCTGTCCGGAGCCCAGGGGGTCCGGTGGCCGCAGGGCTAGGTCCTGCCTGCCTGCAGCTGCTCTCCCTGCCCTGAGCTCCCGGCTCCTCATCCCCGACCGACAGACCGATGTACCTGCCGGTGGTGGCTGTCACCTGCTCGGCAGATGGCAGACTGGTGGCTCCTCGCCCTGAGCCGTGCCCAGATGGGCCCGGCCGCGTCCTGCTTGCCCTGAGCCAGGCCATCTGTGCCCGCCAGAGACCCAGCGCGCTGCAGGTGGCGGGGCGGGGGAGAGAGCCCAGGGCAGGCCAGACACCGCTTCCCCAGGCCCTGCAGAGCGGCTCTCGGCTCTCGGAGGCGGGAGGGCGCCTGAGTCCTGGCCACAGGTTCTCTCATCTGGTGGGCTATCCCCTCCTTCCGTCTCCTGGTCTTGGGGAACCAAGCGGGGGCTAGAGGGGACGCTGGCAGGGATGGGTCATTTTTGGGGCTCATTCTCATGGCTGGATGGAGGGAACGTGTCCCCTTGTTCACTAGGAAGCAGAGCTGACCTGAAAGTCCCCTTAAAGCAGCGGTTCTCAACCTGTGGGGTCGTGACCCCTTGGGGGGTCGAACGACCCTTTCACAGGGGTCGCCTAAGACCAGCGGAAAACACCTATTTCCCATGGTCTGAGGAACCCACACACCGCTCCTCGGTGTCGCAAAGTGTAGCCATGTTGTTTACTGTTGTCCTAGGAAGACCGTTGCCCATGCGACACCACGATTCAAGACAAAAAATTTCATTTATTTGTCATGAGACATAAATATTTCACAATTACATATTGTTTTTGTGATGAATCCCTATGCTTTCATGATGTTCCATGTGTAACAACGAAAATGCATCCTGCCTATCAGATATTGACATGACAGTTCATCACAGGAGCAAGATGACAGCGAGGAAGTAGCCACGGAAATCATTTTATGGTTGGGGGTCACCACCCCGTGAGGAGCTGTCTTAAAGGGTCGCGGCCTGAGGAAGGTGGAGAACCGCTGTGGTTGAGCGCTGACCTGTGCACCAGGAGGTCACGGTTGGGTTCACCGTCAGGGCACAGGCCCGGGGTTGAGCTTTGGTGGGGGACACAGGGGAGAGAGAAAGACACCCTGAGACCCTCAGCAGACCTGGCATTTGAGACTCCGGAGAGGGCATTGCTGTCCGCCAGAGAGAGAGAGAGAGAGAGAGAGAGAGTGTGAGTCTTGAGTCTCAAGGTGTCCTGGCCTCTGAGATGTAGCCAGAGCCTCCGGGGACCAGGAAGCTGAGACGTGCTCCAGTTTGACAGACATCAGGTCCCGCCAGCCGGTGTCCTGGCCTTGGGAAGGAGCCCAGCCCCCGGGCCTCCTCCCCACCCCCTCCCCCAAGACCTCTCGGTCCCTCTAGGATCCGAGGGTGGGGGGCTGCACCCAGAGAAGTGGCCTAGCCCTGGAGAAGGAGGGCGACACCCCAGCTCCAGGCCATCCTCTCCTTCTCCCTCCCCCCCGGGGAGGCAATGGCTGCACAGGACCCTGGGAAAAAAAGAGGACTTTTAGGGGAAAAAAAAAAAACAAAACGCTCAACCACAGACTCCCAGCTCCGCATTGCAGTGGCTCTGGGAACGGAGCAGCTGCTGGCAGCCCTGTGGGATCCACACACACACACACACACACACACACACACACACACACGTCCCTGCCCGGCCTGTGCCCAGGCTTGGAGGTGGGGGAAGTGGGTCACCAGCCCCCCCATCTGCCACCCCTCTGCGCCCTGGGCCTCGGCAGGGGTGACAGCGGGCAGGGGCGATGAGACCCGGCTGGGTCTGTGTGGAACTCGGTCACAACGCCCTGGTTGCCCGCTGGCTGGAACGGGCGGGTACCAGCCCCGGCACCCCCTCTCTCCCCCCCGGCCCCCCACTTCCCCGGGAGATGCCTCATCATGTCCTCTCTCTCTCTCCCCTTGAAGGAGCTGGGCAGCCGCTGCATCCACCCACCTCCCTGCTCGGCTCACACACCCGGAGCTGGAACTGTCCCATCCAATCCCTCGTTTTTGTGTTTTTGTTTGTTTGTTTTTTAATATATTTTATTGACTTTTTTACAGAGAGGAAGGGAGAGGGACAGAGAGCCAGAAACATTGACGAGAGAGAGAGACATCAATCGGCCGCCTCCTGCACGCCCCGCACTGGAGATGTGCCCGCAACCGAGGTCCATGCTCTTGACTGGAATCGAACCCGGGACCTTTCAGTCCGCAGGCCGACGCTCTATCCACCGAGCCACACCGGTTTCGGCCAGTCCCTCGGTTTTATACACGAGGAGCCTGAGGCCCCGGGAGAAGAGGGGGGCGGGTGGGGCTGGTCTTAGCCCAGAGACCTGGAGGTTGGAGGTCGGAGGTCGTGTGGGGGCAGCGAGGGGAAGTGGGGAGTCAGGCCTAGGGGCGGTGACTTCCTGCGGACGGACCAGTTGAGTCTGTAGATTCGCCGTTGAAGGCGCCCACAGCCAGGCCACAGGCAGGGTCCACATCCCTGTACCCCGAGCTTTCTGCAGACCCCCCAAAAGCCCCCTACCCCGTTCTCACTCACCCTCTAGGACCACCACCCCCATTGCTGGCTGGGGACCTTATCCAGGTGGTGGGGGCTCTCAGTCTGGACCAGGGTGCTGCGTGCGGCCTTTGGGGCCAGAGGGAGGCCAGACGGGGGGTCAGGACCCCAAAGCCAGCTCGCGGCTCTCCTGGGCGAGGGACAGAGGCCAGACCCCGGGGAACCACCCACACGGTCCGGCTCACAGACGGTCCAGCTGGACGGAGCTGGCTGGCCGGTCCCTCCGGGACTGTCCCAGGGCCCCCAGGCAACTCCCAGCAGGCACCACGGCTACCAGAGCCACAGGAGGCAGATCGACTCTGTCCAGGGTCCTGACCTCCACTTCCCTGGACCGGGCTCAGGCCGGCCCCCGGGTAGGCAGGAGGCCTCAGGTTCTGGGCCTCCCCCAGCTGCCTTGGGGACTGCCCCGAGGCTGCCCGCGGGCCGTGGTGAGAGTGTCTCTCTCTCGGGGTGCGGGTCTGGACCCCGTTTTACTGGACCCCGTTTTACTGGAGGCAGCTTTGCAGCAGACTCAGGTGTCTGCACCCCTTTCTGGAGAAGGAGCTAAGGCGGCCCCTTCCTCCAGCCCCCTGCGCCCCAACAAGCACCAACTCGCGGTCATTATGGGAGAGGGGGCGGGGAGCTCCCGGCCCAGGGGGGCGGGTCCTGGGACCCTCAGCCTCCGGAATTACCCCCCCCCAAGTCTCACCCGAACCCCCTGAATGTCCCGCCCTTTCCACCCTCCTCCCAGGAAAGGGAGCTTTGGGGGGGATTTCAGAAGAGAATCTTTTTTGGGGGGCCGGGGAGGGGGCAGCGCGGGGGGGGCGGTTTGTGGGGTGCAGAGGGGTGGGGAACCCCTAACCATGAGTCCTGGACCCCAGGTTCCATTTTTTGCGGCGGGGGCAGGGGGAGGAGGTCGGGAGGAAGGAGGCGGAGGCGGGGCTCAGGCTCCAGGCCCGGGCCCCCCACCCCAATGTGAGAGCGCAGCCCCCTCCGGCGTGTGGGCGGCGCGCGGCCCGGAAATCCCCGACTCAGCGTTTCTGCGCCCGGAGCCCGTGACGAGCGAGCGGGCTGCGCCGACCCAGGCTCCTCGGGCTCAGCTCGGAGCCCCGTGGCCGGTGCCGCAGCGCCGCAGAGACCGCGCGGGGCGGGGCGGGGCGCGGGGAGGGGGAAGGAGGCCAGGATGGGGGGCTCCGGGGAGCTCGTGGGGAACCCCAGGTTCCTCAGGGAGGCCCTCCCGCATGGGAGGGAGGGTACTTCCTCGGCCGAACCCCAAACTTGATCCATGGTCCTGAGTGCGCGCAGAGCCGGAGCGGGAAGGGGTGCCGCTGGGTGTGTGTGTGTGTGAGTGGGGGCCGGAAGCGCGCAGGGCGGGCGGGGCTGGAGAGGCCAGGGACCAGGGCTGGTGTGGCCCGATACCCCCCCCCCCCCAAAATGCCACGCGGAGCTGGGGTCCCGCGGTCTCAGCGGGCGGCTTGTGGGGAGCAGTGGGGGAGGCAGAGGGGGGTCACCCAGGCTCTCCGCATCCCCCCTGGCACCAGTAGGAGCGCCCGCACCCGAGCTGGGGAGGTCGGGGTCCCTCCGCAGACCCCTGTGTGGGTATGGGGGGGCTCCTATAGAATCCAGGCCCAGACCCTGCACCGCAGATAACCCAGCCCCCCAGCCGCAGCCCCCGTCCCGCCCGCCCTCTCGGTTCTCTGGAGTCGGGGCTGCCCTGCGCCCCCCGGGGGGGCACTGAGCCTGGGGCGCTTGCGGTCCCGGCTCTCCGGGCGGAAGGAACCCCACCTCCCCGGCCCCTCCGGAGGCCGCCCTTTGTCTGTGGCTGCGCTCCGCGTCCCCTCCCTCTTCTCCACGTCCCTCCCGACTCGGGAGACCTTCCTGCGTCTCCCCTGAAGCGCATCGGCTCCCTCCTTCCCTCCCTTCCTCCCTCCCGCCCGCACGCCACCCCCTCCTCCGCCGGTCCCCGAATCCAAAAGGGGCTCCCCCAGCCTCCCCAAGGCGGGTGGGCGGCGGAGGCGGCTCAGGGGCGCACGGACCAGGCGGTGGCGGGGTGGGGGGGGACCTTTCCGCATTGCCCCGCGGGCTTTGGAGGCGCGAAGCCGGCCCCAAACTTCACCAGGGGCGCGCCCGCCTGGTGCCGCCCGGCACATCCCTCTCCACCACCTCCACCTCCCCATCCCGGGGCAGAGGGGCTCGGGCGGCACATCCCTCCCCGCCACCTCTCCACCACCTCCCCATCCCG
>JAAGEH010000377.1:176804-188218 GCA_011751065.1 Lasiurus cinereus
CTCAGTCACCCATTTGGGGTCCCCACCCTTCCCAGTCTGCTCCCCAAGCATCCTGGCACTGGTCTCTGAAAGACCCTGCCTACAGGCGTGGGAGACCCCAAAGGCTGCTGAACAGGGGGGGACCCTATGAAAGCCCAGGGTTCTGAGTCTGGGGGGAAGGCAGCTGGACTTTGCTGGCCGGTGCGCTCCTGCGAGCGGCGCCTTGCTGGCCAACCTCCTTCCGTCGTCGTCGCGTCAGGAGGGCACCTGCGAATGCAGGTTGGGGGGAGAAGTTTGTGTCCATTTAGCTCCTTGTTACCCGCATCGGCCCGAGGGGGACAGTCCGCGGGAGCGCGGTCCCCACGTGCTGGGCGGCTGGTTTGGGGGGACAGGTGGTGGGTGGTGAGTGTGGGCGTGGGCCTCACATCCCGGCCTCCGGTCTAGCAGGTATGGCCGGTGGGGTTTCCACCCAGGACTACAGCCGGGCTCTGAGCACCTCGGAGTGTTCGGAGTTAAGGGGTGTTCCTGCGTGTTGTTGGGGGGGGGGGGGGCGGGGGAGAGGTGGTCACAGGGAGGCGTGGTCCCAGCGAGGGATGGCCATGGGGAGGTGTGGCCACAGGGAGGCATGGTCCTGGTGAGGGATGGCCCTGAGGGGGCGTGGTCCTGGGCCCTGGGGAGACGTGGCCACAGGAGGCATGGTCCCTGGGGAAATTATGGCCCTGGGGGTCTTGCGCACATGCCCCCCCTCCATGCTGTCCTGCAGACCTGTCACTGTAGTTGACCAGGCCCCACGAGGCTGGTTCTCGTGGCCGCCCACTAGCCAGCGCTCTGAGGGACGTGTGCCAGGACCACAGGCATCTACCGCCTCAGCGGGCCCGGCCACCCTCTTCTGACCTGCAGGCCAGCGAGCCGGTGCCTCCACAGGCCCGGGCCCAGCCCCCGCCGCATCTCCGCCTAATGGCCTGTCGCATGCTTTCTTGCTCCGGCAGTTCTGAGCGGACAGAGGCGCTCACTCTGCTCCGGGCCCCCGGAGCCCACGGTCATTTATCATCCTCCTCAGCTCTCCCATCCACTACCCCCACACCCCCCGCAGGAGTGCAGCTTGAGCAGCGAGGGGGGCCTAGGGGACTTCGCTGTTCCTTCCTGCTGGGTTCCTCCTGCTCAGACGCCCGCACCCTGCACCTGGAGGAGGGACGCGTCCTGGGGTGGAGGCGGCGGCCGTGCTGTGGGGAAGGAGCCTGCACTGTGCGGCCTGGGACCCGTCCCGACACCTCTCGGGGCCTCTTACCCACGGGAGTCCAGAGAACCGGTGGGAAGTCATCGGCATCTCTGACTTGTTTCCTTCGCTTCTGGGGGAACGAGGAGGGGTGATCTACCTCCCTAGACCAGTGGTTCTCAACCTGTGGGTCACGACCCCTTTGGGGGTCGAACGACCCTTTCACAGGGGTCGCCTAAGACCGTCGGAAAATGCAGATATTGACATCACGATGCATCACAGGAGCAACATTTCATGGTTGGGGGTCACCACCCCATGAGGAACTGTATGCAAGGGTTGAGGCCTGAGGAAGGTTGAGAACCACTGCCCTAGACGTAGCCAAAGAGGGAATAGGACACTTGGGCTTTTGTCGTTAATCCTCGCCCGAGGATACTGTTCCACGGAGTTCTAGAGAGAGTGGAAGGAAGGGGAGAGACACCAAGAGAGAAACCTGGGTGTGACGGAGGTCCATTGATTGGTTGCCTCCATTACGTACACCCACCAGGGTCCGTGCCCTTAACCGGAATCCAACTTAGAACCCTTCAGTCCACAGGCCGGCGCTCTACCCACTGAGCCAAACCAGCTGCGCTGACACTTGTACATGAGTTTAATTCGTTCTGTCACCTTGAGGCGTGGGAAACTATGAGGCGCTCGAGTCTCGGTAAACTGGTGGGTCGTGTGCAGCCGGCCAATCTGCGCGATGACTCCTATCTCAAATGTTGCTCATCTTTCAAAGCAAAAATCACTCGCTCGATGGCTCGTATCTCAAAAATCTCGTATGTTAGGGCCCTCGTATCTCGAGGTACCACTGTAGTTGTTTTTTTTTAAAAAAACACCTAAGTGGCCGATACCACCATCATTCAGGACTGAGCAAGGGCTAAGAGGCCAGAGGGCACAGCATGGCCCAGACCAGACCTCTGACCCCTTCCTGTTCCTCCTGTATATCCCTGAGCACCTACTACGTGCTGTCAAAGATAGTCAGTCACGGTTCTAAGGGCAGGCAACAACTGAGACACAGCCTGTCGGTGACAAGTGCAGGGAAGGAGGGGCGGACAGTCCCACGGGACCTCGCGGAGCTGATGTGAGCCCGTGGGGTCTGCGGGAAGAGCAGCGTCTCAGGTCCAGGGAGCAGCAGGTGTGAGGCTCCGGGTTGCCAGGGCGGATGCAGTTCTTTTTTTTTTTTTAATAAAGATATTTTATTGATTTTTTACAGAGAGGAAGGGAGAGGGATAGAGAGTTAGAAACATCGATGAGAGAGAGAGACATCAATCAGCTGCCTCCTGCATGCCCCACACTGGGGATGTGCCTGCCACCAAGGTACATGCCCTTGACCAGAATCGAACCCAGGACCCTTCAGTCCGCAGGCCGATGCTCTATCCACTGAACCAAACCAGTTACGGCAAAAAAATAATTTTTAAAAAATTGATTTCAGAGAGAAAGGGAGAGGGAAAGAGAGCCAAACCGGTTTCGGCCGGATTCAGTTCTTAAAGGGGACGGAGCCCTGGTGTTTGACCACAGGACGTGGAGGGGCCCCTGGTTGCTCACCTGACCCTCCTCTCCCGCCCACAGCCACCCCCGCGGCCACCATGTGGAACATCTTCAAGAAGAACCAGCAGCCTGAGGCGGCTCCGGCCACCACCACCACCACCATGGCCACCATGCCCGCCGGGCCCGTGGGCAACTCCACCGAGAGTGAGGGTGCCGGCGGGAGCCAGGAAGACATGTTCACCAAGCTGAAGGATAAATTCTTCAATGAGATGAGCAGGATCCCCTGTGAGTGTCCCCGAGGCTGGGTTTTGGGGAGGTGTCCTAGGGGTACAATTGGCTGGGTTCTTCCCTAAACCCAGGTTTAGGCTGTATTATTGGGGCGCCCTGACAATAATGGGGGATGTGGGCTGGCTTACTGAAGGAGCAGGGGGTTTATAAGAAAAAAGTTCTTATACAATTTAAAAAGCTGTCAAAAGATGAATCCAAAAATTTTTTATTTTCATTTAAAATATATATATATATATATTTTTATTGTTTTTATAGAGAGGAAGGGAGAGGGAGAGTTAGGAACATCAAATGAGAGAGAAACATCAATCAGCTGCCTCCTGCACAACCCCCACTGGGGATGTGCCCGCAACCAACGTATATGCCCCTGACTGGAATCGAACCTGGGACCTTTCAGTCCGCAGGCCGACGCTCTCTCCACTGAGCCAAACCAGTTATGGCAAAAAATAATTTAAAAAAAAATTGATTTCAGAGAGGAAGGGAGAGGGAAAGAAAGAGAGAGAGAGACAAACATCAACGATGAGAGAGAATCATGGATCGGTTGCCGCCTGCACGCCCCGCACAGGCGATCACGCCTGGAACCCAGACACGTGCCCTCACGGGGATTCAAACCGGTGACCTCCTGGTTCAAAGGTCGAGGCTCAACCACTGAGCCACACCGGCAGGGCGGTGATGGACATTTTTAGTCCCCCCTTATGGTGCCCCCCCCTGCCTTCTGGATTCCTGGCTAAGTCTGTGTGGGAGACCGAGGCCACCCTCAGCCCCAACAGCTTAGTAGTGCGTGGTGGTCCGGATGGCGGCCAGCAGCCGTTTAGTCTGACTCAGGTGGGTCAGACCACGGAAGCAGCCAGCTAGTTCAGCATCGCGGACAGCGACCGGGTGGGTCAGACCCTGGCCGGCAGCCAGCTAGTTCAGCACCGTGGACAGCAGCCAGGTGGGTCAGGTCATGGCCAGCGGCCAGCTAGTTCAGCCCCGCGGACACCGAGCAGGTGGGTTAAATTGTGGCCAGTAGCCAGCTAGTTCAGCCCCATGGACAGCAGTCAGGTGGGTCAGATCATGGCCAGCAGCCAGCTAGTTCAGCACCGCGGACAGCGGTCAGGTGAGTCAGGACCGCGGACAGCACCCCCCAAAGCCTGGGTCCTTCCAGGGATCCTGGCTCTTCCCACCCTGTCCAAGGGCCACCCCACCTCTGCAGTCCGACCAGTTCTCCGTGGGTCAGACTGGCCAACGCTCGTAAGGCCCCCCGTTCACCTCCCTGCCTCTTGGGCCCGAAGGCCTCGCCCCCTTAGCCAGCGTGTCCACGGATGGGACCAGGGGCTTGGTATCCGCGGGGACCAGGGGCTTGGTACCCACGAGATGGCAGGTGCAGCACCTGCAGCTTCTTCCCTGAAGGTCGCGCACCAGTGTGTGTGGGTGGACGGTGCGGGGGGTGGGGGGGGCGGGCCGGGGCCACGGTCCCCACGCAGGGCCGAGCCCGGCGGCTGACGCCCGGCTCTCCCGTGGGCAGTGCCGCCCTGGGCGCTGATCGCCATCACCGTGGTGGCCGGCCTGCTGCTCCTCACCTGCTGCTTCTGCATCTGCAAGAAGTGCTGCTGCCGGAAGAAGAAGAACAAGAAGGAGAAGGGCAAGGGCGCCAAGAACGCCATGAGCATGAAGGACATGAAGGGCGGGCAGGTAGGACCCGGGGGAGGGCACAGGAGGGCACTCTGGCCCCTCAGAGGCCGAACGAGGGCCACTGGGCTCTGCAGCCACTGCCCCCACAGCCCCCTCCGCCCTGAAGGTGCATGGTCC
Source organism: Lasiurus cinereus (assembly GCA_011751065.1). Taxonomy (NCBI): domain Eukaryota; kingdom Metazoa; phylum Chordata; class Mammalia; order Chiroptera; family Vespertilionidae; genus Lasiurus; species Lasiurus cinereus. Next base: position 181,603 of record JAAGEH010000377.1, read on the forward strand.
CCACTGGCTGCGTCTGTGGCTTCACCTGTTGACCCAAGGTGCTCGTGGGAGGTGACTGGTGAGGGGGGACCCATTCTTTTTTTATTTTATTTAATTTATTTTTAAAATATATTTTATTGATTTTTCACAGAGAGGAAGGGGGAGAGACAGAAAGTCAGAAACATTGATGAGAGAGAGACACCGATCAGCTGCCTCCTGCACGCCCCACAGTGGAGATGTGCCCGCAAGCAAGGCACATGCCCCCAACCGAAATCGAACCTGGGACCTTTCAGTCCGCAGGCCGACGCTCCTTCTACTGAGCCAACCCGGTCTCGGCGGGACCCCATTCTTTTTTCTTTTCTTTTCTTTTTTTAAATAATATATTTCATTGATTTTTCACAGAGAGGAAGGGAGAGGGATAGAGAGTTACAAACATCGATGAGAGAGAAAGACACCGATCAGCCGCCTCCTGCACACCCCCCACTGGGGATGTGCCCGCCACCCAAGATACATGCCCTTGACCGGAATCAAACCTGGGACCTTTCAGTCTGCAGGCCGAAGCTCTATCCAGTGAGCCACACCGGTTTCGGCAAGGGACCCATTCTTGAAAGGGCAGAGGAACAGAGCACGCCTCGACCCCAGGAGAGGCTGTTGGGACAACATGTTGGAGGGAGACCCCACCCCCATCTGGGAGGCCTCCCCAGGAGCAAACTGTGGCTCCTGTCGGAGATCCCACAGCCTCTCCTCGCTGGGGGCGGGGCGGGGACTGGACAAGGCCACGTGCAGTCCGGCTCTAGTCCCGCCATCATCCGCCCCGTCCTTTGGGGCCGGTCAGCTGGACGGTCCTTCACCCACCCAGGTTTCCCCTTCCGAGTTTGCAGGGACCCCGGGGGAAGCTCCCCTTACACCCCAGGATTGACAGAGAGGAAAGGGCCTGATCTCAGAACCAGCCAGGAAGCAAAAAAACACCTCTGTGTGTTTGTGTGTACGTGCACACACATCTGTACATCCATGCATGTGCGCACACGTGTGTGTATGTGTGTGCACAGGCATATGGGGGAAGGGGCCTGCTGGGGGGGGGAGCAGGGGGGCTCCAAGAACACCCTAGGCATAGTCCAGCCAGGTCCCCCATCTGGGAGGCCACCCCAGTGGCTGTAACCCCAGGGGCCCTGTCTGGGCTGCAGAATTTTTCTCTTGATGACGATGTTCTTCTCCCTTCTGCTCCCACCTCTGTGGACGCGCCCGCTCCTACTCCCTGGGACTGCTCGCCTGCCCGGTAAGTCTTGCCCAGGGTGTGAGGCCTTGAGCTGGGGGGGAAGTATGGGGGTGTCGGGGAAGGGCTGGTAAGGGAGATGCTGGGTCCTGCAGGGGAGAGGCACAGGGCAGGGCCCCCGGGGGAAATGCCCACCCCCACAGTTCCCGTCCCTCCCCCTTCCCACCCCCCTACTCTGAGCCAGTCTGCACCCACCCCAAGGTCAGGACCGGGCAGCAGGGCGGCGGGCTCCCCAGAGTCCCCCGTTCTCCCTGAGGGCCCCCTTCCTGGCTCCGGGATGGCTTCTGGGGCTCTCCACTGTGCTGGGCTGGACTGCTCTGTCCGCTCCTAACTCTGCCCTTCTCTCTCCTCACCACAGCCCCTGCAGGACGATGACGACGCAGAGACCGGCCTCACCGAGGGGGAGGGGGAGGGCGAGGAGGAGAAGGAGCCGGAGAACCTGGGGAAGCTGCAGTTCTCCTTGGACTATGACTTCCAGGCCAACCAGGTGGGCGGCTGGCGGAGGTGGCGGGGGGGAGGGGCCAGAAACCGCCCTTTCCTCCAGGGGCAGACGGGGAGGGACCCTGGTCCGACGCTTTCCATGAACACCCCCACCCACCAGTCGGTGTCCTCTCAACTCTGGTGCCTCTGTGGGTTCTGAGTTCTAGGGGATGGAGGTGGGATGATCCTCCTCTTTTTTTTTGTTTAATATATTTTATTTTTTCCCCGAGGAGGAGGGAGAGGGATAGAGAGTTAAAAACAGCGATGAGAGAGAGAGACACCCATAACCCCCCCCCCCCCCCCCCCCCCCACTGGGGAGGTGCCCGCCACCAAGGTCCATGCCCTTGGATTGGAATCAAACCTGGGACCCTTCAGTCCGCAGGCCGACGCTCTGTCCACTGAGCCAAACCAGCTTCGGTCGGTTATTGGTTTTTTAAAAAATATATATTTTATTGATTTTTCAACAGAGAGGAAGGGAGAGGGATAGGGAGTTAGAAACATCGATGAGAGAGAGACATCGATCAGCCTCCTCCTGCACGCCCCCCACTGGGGATGTGCCCGCCACCCAGGTCTCTGCCCTTGACCGGAATCAAACCCGGGACCTTTCCGTCCACAGCAGGCCGACGCTCTATCCACTGAGCCACACCGGTTTCGGCGGATCCTCCTCTTGCCCCACTATTTTTATTCATTTCAGAGGTTTATCGAGCACCTACGATGTGTCTGAGCTTGCCCTCTGTCCTGGCCAAGCCCTGGACCCCGGCCACGGGGAGAGTTGCTGGTGCTGCTCGGGTGAGGGACGGTCCTGAGACTCCCCGCCCCCTCTCCCCCCACCCCCCGCTCTGTCTCCACAGCTGACCGTCGGCGTGCTGCAGGCCGCAGAACTGCCCGCCCTGGACATGGGAGGCACCTCAGACCCTTACGTCAAAGTCTTCCTCCTCCCGGACAAGAAGAAGAAGTACGAGACCAAAGTGCACCGCAAGACGCTGAACCCCGCCTTCAACGAGACCTTCACCTTCAAGGTGAGGCGGGCGGGGGGGCCAGAGGGGCGGGCGATGGGCTTCCTCTGGGCCCCGGGCCTCCTGCTGACCTCACCTGGCGCCGTGCCACGGCTGAGTTCACAGAGACAACTCAGTCTATAGAGCAGCGGTTCACAACCTGTGGGTCGCGACCCCTTTGGGGGTCAAACGACCCTTTCACAGGGGTTGCCTAGGACCAGTGGAAAACACCTATTTCCCATGGTCTTAGGAACCAACACACCGCTCCTCGGTGTCGCCAAGTGTCGCCATGTCGTTTACTGTTGTCCTAGGAAGACTGTTGCCCATGCTACACCACGATTCAAGACAAACATTTCATTTATTTGTCATGAGAAAGAAATATTTCACAATATGTAATTACATATTGTTTTTGTGATGAATCCCTAGGCTTTCATGATGTTCCATGTGTAACAACGAAAATACATCCTGCCTATCAGATATTTACATGACAGTTCATCACAGCAGCAAAATGACAGTGATGAAGTAGCCGCGGAAATAATTCTATGGTTGGGGGTCACCACCCCGTGAGGAGCTGTCTTAAAGGGTCGCGGCCTGAGGAAGGTGGAGAACCACTACTCTAGAGCAAGGGCCCCAGAGCCCAGGTCTTCCCTCCGTCTCCACGGACTCACCGGCAGTCCCTCGGGCAGGGCGGGGAGAACTGCTGGGCCCCCAGGGGTCCTGCCCCCAGCATCCCCTGCGGGTGCCTGCCCCCCTGGCCCCGGCCTGCTCTGACCCGGCCCGTGCCCTGCCTGCAGGTGCCGTACCAGGAACTGGGGGGCAAGACCCTGGTGATGGCCATCTACGACTTCGACCGCTTCTCCAAGCACGACATCATCGGCGAGGTGAAGGTGCCCATGAACACGGTGGACCTGGGCCAGCCCATCGAGGAGTGGCGGGACCTGCAGGGTGGCGAGAAGGAGGAGGTGAGGGCGGGGATGGGGTGTCGGGGATGGGGCTGGAGCTCGGGTCTGGCAGTGAGGTTTGGGCTCCTCGCGGAACCCGGGAGCCGCCGTGACTCCTACACGTCGGCTGCCTCAGCACCCACTCACCCTCCAGAGATTTAAAAAATATATATTTTATTGATTTTTTACAGAGAGGAAGAAAGAGGGATAGAGAGCTAGAAACATCGATGAGAGAGAGAGAGAGAGAGAGACATCGATCAGCCGCCTCCTGCACGCCCCCTACTGGGGATGTGCCCGCCACCAAGGCCCATGCCCTTGACCAGAATCGAACCTGGGACCCTTCAGTCCGCAGGCCGATGCTCTATCCACCGAGCCAAACCAATCAGGGCAAAATTTTATTGATGTCAGAGAGGAAGGGAGAGAGAGAGAGGGGAGAGAGAGAGAGAGACAGATCTCAATGAAGAGAGAGCATTGTGGATCGGCTGCCTCCTGCATGCTCCCCCACTGGGGATGTGCCTACAACTGAGGTCCATGCCCTTGACCGGCATCGAACCCGGGACCCTTCAGTCCGCAGGCCAACGCTCTATCCACTTAGCCACACCGGTTAGGGCCAACTTTCTTTTTATTTTATTTTTTAAATGTTATTTTGAATTAATTGAGACTTAAGATAGTACACAAAATTTTTAAAAAAATATTTTTTATTGATTTTTTTACAAGGAGGAAGGGAGAGGGATAGGAAGTCAGAAACATCGATGAGAGAGAGACATCGATCAGCTGCCTCCTGCACGCCCCCCACTGGGACATGCCCGCAACCAAGGACATGCCCTTGACCAGAACCAAACCCAAGACCCTTCAGTCCGCAGGCTGACGCTCTATTCACTGAGCCAAAACGGTTTCGGCCCAACTTTCTTTTTTAAAACCATATTTTTATTAATTTCAGAGAGGAAGGGAGAGGGAGAGAGCGATAGAAACATCAGTGGTGACAGAGAATCATTAATCCGCTGCCTCCTGCATTCCCCCTCCCTCCCCCAACACACTGGGGACAGAGCCTGCAACCCAGGCCTGTGCCCTGATTGGGAATCAAACTGTGACCTCCTGGTTCCTAGGTGGACACTTAACCACTGAGCTACGCCGGCCGGGCCACTTACAGAGGTTTATTGAGCACCTACTATGTGCCTGAGCTTGCCCTGTGTCCTGGCCAAGCCCTGCAGTGTGCCCCAAAGTCCCCAGCTGTGATGGAGGGGAACCAAGAGGCATTTGAGGAACCCCTCTTCACCTGGGGGCTGACGCTGGGCCGGGGAAGGGCCTGCACCTGAGCCTGGGGGTGGGAGGGGGTGCCCGTCTCTGAGAAGCAGCGACTGCAGCCCAGTGGGCAGAGGCCTCAGGAGCGCCCCCTCCCCTGCTCAGTGGCGGTGGGACGTTGAGCACATCCTCCCCTCTCTCTTTTTTAAAACATATTGATATTTTACAGAGAGGAAGGGAGAGGGAGAGAGAGCTAGAAACATCGATGAGAGAAAGACATCGATCAGCCACCTCCTGCACGCCCCCCCACTGGGGATGTGCCCGCCACCCAGGTCCCTGCCCTTGACCGGAATCGAACCCGGGACCCTTGAGTCCGCAGGCCAACGCTCTGTCCCCTGAGTCAAACCAGTTAGGGCCAACTTTCTTTTTATTTTACTTTATTTTTTTAAATGTTATTTTCAATTAATTTAGGCTTAATCAAGATAGTACATAGAATTTTTAAAAATATATATTTAATTGATTTTTTACAGAGAGGAAGGGAGAGGGACAGAGAGCTAGAAACATTGATGAGAGAGAAACATCCATCAGCTGCCTCCTGCACGCCCCCAACTGGGGATGTACCCGCCACCATGGTCCATGCCCCTGACTGGAATCGAACCTGGGATTCCTGCAGGCCGACGCTCTATCCACTGAGCAAAACCGGTTTCGGCCATAGAATTTTTAAAAAAATATATTTTATTGATTTTTTACAAGGAGGGTTAGAGAGCTAGAACATCAATGAGAGAGAAACATCCATCAGCCGCCTCCTGCCCGCCCCCAACTGGGGATGTGCCCGCCACCCAGGTCCCTGCCCTTGACCGGCATCGAACCTGGGACCCTGGAGTCCGCAGGCCGACGCTCTATCCACTGAGCCACACCGGTCTCGCCACCTCCTCCCGTCTCTGACCCTGGGCCGGTCACTGCTCGCCAGGACTCCGGCCCCGTTGACTGGAAGGGGGTGCAGTGACCACAACAGGGAATGGGCCAGTAAGGGCTCCGAGGTCCACGTGTCCTCACGCATCGCCATCTCGGTGGGCGGAGACGTGGGGGGGACAGTTCCCAGGTGCTGCCTCCGGGGTCCTGGGTCCGTCCACCTCGCCTCAGCCTGAGGCAGCAGCAGCAGCAGCTACCACCTCACATAGGCCCGCCCGCCCGCCAGGCACCACCCACCCACACCTGCCTGCAGCCCGTCCTCCACGCCCCCCGAGCTGCTGCTGGCTCTCCCCACCCCAGGGTTGGGGATCTGAGGCTGAGCCACCTGCTGGGTGGGGCTTCCCAGCTGCGCTGAGCCGGGTCCCCTCTCCCCGTGCAGCCGGAGAAGCTGGGCGACATCTGCACGTCCCTGCGCTACGTGCCCACGGCCGGGAAGCTCACCGTCTGCATCCTGGAGGCCAAGAACCTCAAGAAGATGGACGTGGGCGGCCTCTCGGGTACGTGCCGCGCGCCTGGCCGCCACGGGGTGGCAGCAGCGAGCCGCTCCCGCCTGGGCCAGCGGCCGCTCTGAGGGCTGAGTCCTCCCACCTCCACCCCGAGGGCAGGACCGGGCAGCAGGGCGTGGGGTGGCCCTAGGGCCCCCCTTTCTCCGGGAGGGACCCCCTTCCTGGCTCCGGGCTGCCTTCGGGGCTCGGAGTCCGATGTTTGGGATTCTCCTTCGCCCAGGAAGTGTG
>JAAGEH010000377.1:188675-201926 GCA_011751065.1 Lasiurus cinereus
GCTGAAGCATCTGGGGGTTCCCTCTCCCCCATGAGAGGTGCTGGGGGAACTTGGGGATTCCCTCTCCCCTGTGAGAGGCGCTGGGGGTTCCCTCTCCCCCGTGAGAGGCGCTGGGGACACGGGGTTCCCTCTCCCCCGTGAGAGGTGCTGGGGGACACTGGGGGTTCCCTCTCCCCCGGACGAGGCGCTGAAGGCCCCGGGCTCTCCCCCCGCGCAGACCCCTACGTGAAGATCCACCTGATGCAGAACGGCAAGAGGCTCAAGAAGAAGAAGACGACGGTGAAGAAGAAGACGCTGAACCCCTACTTCAACGAGTCCTTCAGCTTCGAGATCCCCTTCGAGCAGATCCAGGTGCCTGGGCCTGGGGGGGCGGGCAGGGGCAGGGGCAGGGGCAGGGGCAGGCGGGTGACCGAGCGGGCGGCAGTCTGGGCTCGGGGGCCTGGCCCTCCCCGTCCACCGGCCGACCCCGCCCCCTCCGTCTCCCCCTCTGCCCCCGGCAGAAGGTGCAGGTGGTGGTCACCGTGCTGGACTACGACAAGCTGGGCAAGAACGAGGCCATCGGCAAGATCTTCGTGGGCAGCAACGCCACGGGCACGGAGCTGCGGCACTGGTCCGACATGCTGGCCAACCCGCGCCGGCCCATCGCCCAGTGGCACTCGCTGAAGCCCGAGGAGGAGGTGGACGCTCTTCTGGGCAAGAACAAGTAGGAGCTGCGGCCGCCGTCGCGACCGCCCGCCCGCCCGCCCGGCCGGCTGGGACCCACAGACAGACAGACCCAGAGCTCTCGATCATACCTCACTGACGCCCTCGAGGTCCCCCTCCCGTGTGGCCGCGTCCTCGTCCCCCCTTCCTTCCTTCCCTCCCGTCTGTCTGTCTGAAGACCGGCTTCCCGCTGGCTGGCGGCTCGGAGGAGCGTCCCCTCCCTCACCCCGAGGACGAGGAGGAGGAGGAAGAGGAGGAGTTGGCTCTGGCCATTGTCCATCCGCCCGTCCGTCTGCCCGTCCGTCCATCCATTCGGGAGCCGCCCGCTGCATGCCCGTCATCACCACCATTGCCCTGGCGTTCCCATCAGGGTCCCTTCGGCCCCGGCCTCGCGGGAGTGAGGCCCTCTGGTGGCAGAAAGTGGCGGCGCGCCCTGTGTGTGTGTGTTGCGTGTTCTGGACCCACACGATGGGGCGTCCTGTTTCCTGGGAGGGAAGGCTGCACGGTGGCCAGCGACCCGTGTGCGTGTGGGCGCGCGCGTGCACCCGTGGGCGCCTATGTACGCATACACCGGCATGCGTGCGGGTGCATTGTGTGCACGTGTGTGTGCATGTATGTATGTATGTATGTGAGCATCGCCTCCTCCTGGGAAGGAGCCGTGGGCGGGGAACCCTGCAGGCATGGAAGGCTCTCGGGGGACCCTGACTTGATGGCAGGTCCTGGGAGGCAACTGTGGAGAAGGCTCCGCCCCCCTCAGCTGCCGGAAGCGCCCCCATCCTCATGGGGGGGGGGGCCGCTGAGGGCAGGCGAGCTGTGGAGATGGACTTGTCTGGAGCCCGGACAACATGGACTTCCTGTGCTCAGCGCCGTGGCCCCCGGGGCTGCTTCTGGGACATTCGTGGGCGGGAGCCATCGGCCGGGTGGGCCGGCCTCCGAGGGGGACCGTCCGTCCGTCCTGGGATCTCACGCTCCTGGATCGAGCATCTCATGCCACAGAGAGAACCAGAGGCCCCGGGACCCTAAGACCCAGCGCCCAGCCTGGACCCTTGGCCCTCCCCTCTCCCCGCCCCGAGGGAGCTGACACTCCACGGTCCACGCCCTCATTTCCCATCATGCTCTGGCTTGTTGTCTCTCTCAAACCCATTGGAACCACCTGTGGGCCGGCCGGCCGGCCATGCCGGTACCGGTGCGGAGCCAGAGGGAAGCTTTACCGGGGACGCTGGCTTCCTGGTTCGGTCCCCGAGGTCCAGGTGAGGCGGGGGGTGGGGGGCAGGCAGGGGAACGGGGGGGCAGACGGCAGAGTCCCAGGATGAGGCCGGCGGGGGCCGGAGGGTCCCCGGCTCCCTCCCCTCGGCCCTCCTGACCGAAGGCCGGTGGGCAGCGGGCGGCCTGGCCCCGGGTGCCCAGCACCCAGCAGCACCCTTCCTCCGGGAAGAGGCTCCAGATCCCGAGAGGCAGCGGCCCCTTCCACACGGGAGGGCGAGGATGCTGGGTGCCCTCCCCATCTCCCCGCGCCCCCGGCATTGACAAAAAGCCATATATCTGTTCCTGTCGGCACCCAGTCCCCTTGCAGGCCCGCCGCCCGGGCGAGCCAGGCCGCCCCTGGCCGGGCCCCACAGCTGTGCGCCCCTCTCTCAGCCCTGAGGCCCATGGGCCCCCCTCTTAGCGCCCCCATATCCACGAGACCTCTCCTCACCAGAATCCCCCCCCCTCCTGTCTCCTGGCTTCCTGGGCGCCTGGCACAGGTGGCCCTTGTTAAGAGAGCAACACCAGGTGCAGGCGTTTGTTTCACCACGAGGAGAGGAGGAGGAGGAGGAGGAGTGTGTGTGTGTGGGGGGCTCAGGCTGTGCTTTACCACCTTCAGCTGGAGAGGGGGTGCGGGGGACCCTCTGCCCGGAACAGGGGAGCATCTCGGCCTCACCCCCCCCCTCCCCGTGGGCTTGGGACATGGCAGTTGTTCATTACTGGACCCCGTGTGTGTGTGTGTGTGTGTGTGTGTATGTGTGTGTGTGTGTGTGTTCTCATGAGGAGGCGGGACAAGGGGGAGGAGCGTGCAGGGCAGGGGCTGCCTGCAGAGACGGAGGTCAGAGGTCACTAGGCTCCGCCCCAGCTCCAGAACCCCGGGACTCTGGTGCTTTCTCAGGGTGTAAAATCCCCTCGTTCCCTCTCGTGGCCCCACCAACCTTATCACTGACTCTCCGCCAATTTCCCCCTCCTTCCTCGCCCCCGCCCCTTCCCCCCTCTCTGTCCCCCTTCCTCCTCCTCTCACCTCCCTCCCTCACCCATCTCCCCGCCTCCCAGAGCCCAGGGTGACCTCTCGGACAGCGGTTCTCAACCTGTGGGTCGCGACCCCTTGGGGGGGGGGGGCCGAACGACCTTTTCAGAAGGGTCGCCTAAGACATCCTGCCTATCGGATAGTTAGGTGACAGGTCATTCCCAGCAGCAAGATGACAGCGAGGAAGTAGCAACAGGAAATAACTTAGTGGCTGGGGGTCCCCACCACACGGGGAGGCTGAGAACCGCTGCTCCAGGAGGGAAGGAGCCTCCTGCAGGCTCCTCGGGGTCTGCGCGCTCCCGGCCCACCTCTAGGGGGCGGGGGCGGGGCTGAGGGTCTGTGCTGGACCGCAGCCACCCGTCTGGCCTGCGGAGAATCCGGGGGTGGCGTGACCCCAGCCACAGGCCGAGTGCTGAGCCCTCGCTGCCCCCAGGGGCCTGTCGGGAGTGGGGTGCGGGCTGGAGGCCTCGGGGGCTGGGAGTCTGAAACCGTGAGCACGCAGCTCCACCCTGAACCCCGGGGAGGCCAGGAGGCTGGGTTTCTTCCTCCGTCCTCCTCCTCCTCCTTGGGGATCTTTCCGGAAGGGAGCCCAGCTCCGCCAGGACCCAGGCAGGTGTTTGGGGCTGGGGGAGCAGGTGCCGGGAGTGAGCAGGGGGAGTCAGATCCCAGGGGTCCCCCTCCACCCCACCCCCTCTTCTGTGTGGGTGCTGGGGCTGGCCCAGGGCTTCAGCCAGGGAAGTGTGTGTGTGTGTGGGGGGGCGGTTTGCAGCCGCCCTGGAGGCAGTGGGGTGCCCGTGGGGGAGCCCAGAGATTGAGAACTACCACCCCCATGTTCCTTTAACACCATGACTTGGGTCTTGTCCTCACCCAGGCTGACCCTCCTCCCCCCGGAAGTAGGAAGAGACTGAGCCAGTCCCTAAGTCCCTCCCCCAGCAGGCAGGGAGGTGTCCCCAGGCCTGATCTGGGGGGCCCAGAGCCCCGTGACCTGTGGCAGAAAGACGGGGTGCCCAGTTGGAGTTGGACAGGAGCCGTGAGGACGGTGGAGTGTAGGGGCGCCCAGGCAGGCCTTGGGACACCACCCCACGAAGGCGCTTTGCCGTGTCCCCGAGGACGTTCGTGCCTCACTGTCCGGGCGGTGTGTGTGGGGGGACCGGTGTGTGTGGGGGGACCGGTCGGTCCCCAGGGGCGTCTCCTCCCCTCCCCGGGTTTTGAGAGCTCCCCAGGGCGGGGCTGAGTGCCCGGCCGGTGTCAGAGGGGCCGCGGAGCCGGTGGGCTCTGCCCTTCCTGAGGTGAGCACACGGGACCCGGGCCCCCATCCTCACAGGACACGCGTGCAGCCTGTCCCCCGCCCACCCCACCCCCCGCCCACTGCCTGACGGAGACTGAGCCTCGCAGACACGGGAATATACTTTATTTTTTAAGCCACAACAAAACCAGAGCCTCCCGAAGCCATCCGGCCTGCGCCCCCCGACCCCCACGGGCACAGTCGTCTGTGACTGACCCGGTCCCCGTGGACGCCTGACCGAGCCTCCCCCCACGTGCATGTCTTCCTGCCAGCAGCGTGTGCATGGCCCTCCCCCGCGTCTGCGTCCCCCGAGTCTGTCACTCGCCCCCATGGCCAGGCCTGCCCTGGGGTTGCTGGCGCCCTCCGTCCGCCGGGCTGACCCCTGGCCGTGCTGTGTCCAGCCTGCTGTCTGTGTGTCTGTCCGTGTGCGTGATGTCCCCCCCCCACCCCGTGTGTGAACTAACTGACAAGCCATATCGGGGCCCCCACAGGAGCCTGGCCTCGCTCCCCCGGGAGCCCTGCCCCCGGCTCCGGGCCACCCACCAAGGGCTCCCCGCTCGCCGCTTCCTCCCGCTCAGCCCCGTGGGGTGAGGACGCAGGTGTCCCGGGCCGGCGGGGCCTGCGAGCTGCCCCCCTCCTGCACCCGGGGCGCCCGGTCGGCCGGCCCTGTGCAGCCGGGGAGGGCGGGGCCGGTGGACGGTGCTCACGTCCCACTGGGGGGTCGGGTCTGGGGGGCCCGCTCTTCCCACTGCCCCGTCTGCTGTCGGACGGAGGGCACCTGAGGCCGCAGGGCCCCTCGGAGAGCGGGGGGCAGGTCTAGATGGGGGAGCACGGAGCTCCCCGAGGGCGGGGCTGAGTGCCCGGCCAGTGTCAGAGGGGCTCTGCCCTTCCTGAGGTGAGCACACGGGGCCCGGGCCCCGGGCCCGTCCCCACAGAACATGCGTGCAGCCTGCCCCCCCTTCCTCCCCACTGCCTGGCGATGCTCCCACCCCCGTGTGGCCCCCGTCCTCGTCGATCTCGTCACATAGTATTTTGTAACGAGCTGTGTCTCCTTATTAAAGAAATGAGCTGAGAGAACCTTGGGGGCGGGGCGTCTCTGGCTGTGTCTGGGGGGCCGGGCCCAGGCCGGGGGTGGGAGCCCCCCTCTCCCTGGAGGAGGTGGTGGGGGCCCTGAGCTGGGCTGGGGGAGAGAGAATTCCTATGAGGTCCTCCCTCATCAGCTTCCAATGCCTCACTTTGGAGGCGACGTCTTGGGGACCGACAGGGCTTCCCCCTCGGCCTGCCCGGAACCCGGCCTGGACTTGAGGTTTGTCTGCTGTTTGGCCACAAGCCACTGGGTGGCAGCTGGGGACCGTCCTGGGGAGCAGGCACACAGCAGGGGGTGGGGGGTGGGGGCGGGGGAGGGCTGGGGCACGGAGAGCAGAGGACGGGGCAGGCTGACCCCGCAGTAGCCAGTCACAGCCAGAGGTGCCGTCCGGCGACGGCCATGCGGAGGGGTGCACCACGCCTGGACGCGTGTACACACACGTACACACACACACACACACACACACCCACACACCGGCGCCCAGGCCGGGGTTCTGGGGGCTTGCGGGGCCCCACTCTCGGACGGTGGCCATGTGCCCGGGGCAGAGGCAGGGCGTGAGGGAGGCCGGGGTGAGGCAGAGCCAGTCAAGTCGAAACACGTTTATTGGCGGCTTATAAATACTGCTGTGCGCAGGCGCATACAGTGATGTCCCCAGCCACCGGGGACGTGCGGGCACGGCGTCACCGCCGCCGAAGGGCGCCTCCCGGGCTGCAAGGCCTCCCTCGCGAAGTTGCATAAAAGTACATTCGGCTCCCAGTGGCTGCCGCCCACCCGCCCCGTCCGTCCTCACAGCGCCTGCCGCCCACCCGGGGGCGGGCGGAGACGGGTGAGGGGGGGGGGGAGGGGACCGAGCGGCCTGCGGGGACCCTCCTCGGGGACAGGCCCTCCCGGAGCCCCTCCAGCTCCCAGTTCTGGGACGGGGGGTTGGACAGGTGGCCTGCTCGGCCGCAGTGGTCGGGGACGTGGCCTCGCCGCCCAAGCTCCACCTCAGGCATGAGTCTGGGACGGGGCAGGGGCCACGGGGGGCCGGTCCCCGGGGAGGACAGCAGGAGAGGGTGCAGAGGTGGGGGAGCCGGGGCGGCAGCCGGGGGGCAGCAGTCACACTGGGTGGGGCTCTGGGGAAGGACCCAGATCTCCCAGGCGCCCCGGGCCCACACGCCACGGAGACCTGCGGCCACTCCTGACCTCACGGCCGGCCTCTGCCCGGCCTCCCCCCAGCCCCTCCCGGGGACAGGACCTTGGGGCCTCTGCTCTCCGGGCACGTGGGGTCAGGGCTCCCGCTGCCGCTCTGCCCCGGGCCCCGCAGCCACCAAGCCCCTCTGGCACCATCTCCCGGGAGCGACAGGGGGACGGAGGTCTCCGCTCGACTGGAGGCTGAAGTCTGAGCCACCAGGCACCCCCCCTACCTGCCCCCTACCCCCCTGCCATGGGCTGACCGCCTGCCTCCTTGAGCCTTGGGGTCCCCGACCTTCCTCTCCCCCACACCCGCCTTTCAAGGACGGGCTGAACTGGGCTGCGGAGTGCTCCGTGTCGGTGTCTCCCTGCAGGCCCAGGGCGAGGCTGAGCCCCTGGCCCGACCCTCCCTCCCTTCCTCCCTCACTGCTCTGTCCCCGCTCAGGTCAGGGCCCTGCCCCCTTTGGCACCGCGGGGGCCTCCACCTGAGGCTGCTGTGGCCTGGCTGGGGCAGGGGCAGCTGTGTGCGCTGAGGGGGCCAGAGGGGCCCCTCCCCCCGCCTGGCGCTCAGTCCCCGGTCCGCACGGCCAGCAGCCAGGGGGACATGGAGACACGCTCGTGTCTGCCTGTCTGAGGAGAGACCGGGCTGGGCAGCTGGCTCTCACCACAAGGACCTCCTGGCAAGAAGCGGCGTCGTGAGCTCGCAGGGCGGGCCTCGGGGAAGGCACACGGGTCTGACGGAGCGGGAGGGCCACCGCCTCCTGACAATCCCTTTCTTTTCCTGAGAAGAGGCCCCGCCCCCGGCCTGCAGAGCACGGGAGCGGGCCAGGTGCCTGGGGGCTCCCCGGCCAGAGGCGGGGTGTGTGTGTGTGTGGGGGCGGCGGCCGCTGTCCTTCCCTGAGACCCGAGCCCCTGAGACGGCTCGCCCTGAGCGGCCCGGGGAGCGGTCACTGGGGCGGCGGGAGGCAGTGGGCCCTGAGCCTGCACCGCAGCCCCCGGACCAGGAGCCTCTGACTGACCGCACCCCTGCCCCCCACCCCCCCAGGAAGGGAGACCAGGACCACCTCACTGCCCGCAGCACCTTCTCACCCCCCGCCCCTCCCCATTCTCCGGGGCCGGGTGCAGGGGACGGGGCGAGGGCGGGGCCTGTGCACAGAGTCCGTGCCGGGCGGGGGAGAGGCCGGTGCCACCTGGCGTTGAGTGCGGAGGTGGAGCAGGAAGGGGTGCGAGGACATCAGGGGTGAGGGCTGCTGAAGAACCCCGGGCAGGGGGAGCCAGCACCTGCCTCCTGCCCCCCATGGGGTCCTGGTGGAGCTGAGGGCCAGGGGCGGTGGCGAGGCCCGTGGCCGGCGTGGGGGTGCAGAGGGGGAGCGGGTGACGCGGGACGGGCGGTGGCCCACGCCTCGGTGGGAAGGGCAGGCTGGGCCGCGCCGGCCTCCCCGGGGCCGCGGCTACTTGGACAGTTTGCTGATGACCCGGATGAGGGCGCCGTTCTCATCTTTTAGCCTCTGGTTGTCGGACTTCAGTTCTGTTAGCACCTGAGGGCGGGAGGGAGGGTGTCAGGGCCGGGCCAGGGGCGACCAGGCCCAGGCCGGCCTGTGACCCTGTGGGGAGGCCGTGCCCGGTGCCCCGGTGTCGCTGGCCTCCAAGGAGCAGTGCCGTGGCTTCCGTGTCATCCGCCAGGAACCAGATGGGTGCACAGCCGTGGGTGCTCATGCAGACCCTGCGGGTGGGGGTGCAGTGCCTGCGTGGATGCTGCTGGAGCGGGAGAGGTCAGAGGCCCCAAAGCCACACCCGGGCGGCCAGGGCAGGCGCCCAGGACTGACCGCCAAACACACCGGCTCCTGAGACAGAACAGCCGGCCCTCGTCCGCCGAGAGGGGCCCACTGGCGGGCGGGCAGCCGTGGTCTGACCTGCAGGCCGAGTGGCACTCCCTGCACCCCACCCAAACCCCGCCTCCTGGCCACCCCGCAGGCCCCGGCCACCCAGGGCTGAGAACCGCCCATGACCCCGGCCACCCAGGGCACCTGCCGGCCAGCAGGGCCACACGGCGCAGCTGTGTTTGCCTGAGACGCCCCCCTTTCAACCCTTACCCAAGAACCCCTCTCCCACCAATTCTAGAGACGGGAGGGAGGAGAGAAACATCGGCCGGTTGCCCCCCTCTCGCCCCGACCGGTGCTGTGACCGGAAACCTGGGCAGACGCCTGACCGGGAGCCCAGGCCCCTCAGTGCCCAGGCCGCGCTCCCCGCTTGGTGAAGCACACACACTCCTCTCAAGCCCGGGAGACCGCAGGCTCGATTCTTGGGGAGAAGATAGTGGGGTCCCAGCAGCCAGACCGCAGCGGGTAGGAAGGTCTGGGAGCAGATGCCTGCGGGGGAGGGACTGCCACGTCAGCTCCTGGACGTCGCCCCCTCACTCTCAGGTCCCATTCGCCAGGACCCATGTGGTTCCCGGACAAAGAGAACGGAGTCCTTCCCCCGCCTCCGACGAGCAACGTCGGCGAGGAGCACGGCCCACAGCGGGGCTGGGGTGGGTGTCACCGCTGGGGACAGTGGGGGGAGGGGGCAGTGGGGGGGGCCCTGCGGGCGGCGTGGGACCCCACCACGTGCTGAGTGGTGGGAGCTGGGACGTGGCCTTCTCATTTGAGACACGGCTTCCGGGCAACAAGGAAGGAAAGCTGTGAGGCACTGGCCAGGCTTTAACCTGGCCTGCACCATGGTTACCATCACCATGGTTACCAGCCGCAGGTTATGCTGCCTCCCTGAAAGAGGGACACCGAGAAAAACTGGGGCGCCTGTGGGCCCCAGCTCCAGCTCTCAGGAGCCTCGGGGTGACTGTAAGTGGGGAGCCGTCTCTCTGTGTCTCACCTCGTGGGGGTGAGCTGCCCGCTGCCCACCGGAGGCTCCACGAACAGGCAGAGGACGCGCAGGCCCTGCCAGGCCCCCCCAAGGCGCTGCCAGGTGCTAACTCCTCCCCTCTCAGACGGAGGACCCACCTGTGCGCTCGCCTCTCAGGCCGCACTGGGGACCAAACCCGCGGTCCTGGGAGACGCCCGCACGGCCAACCCCGGCTCTGCCTGCAGCCACCGGCCAGCCCACGTCTGCGAGGGAGCAAGGCCCAGAGGGAGGAGGACCACGTGGGCTGTCAACGGCTCTGCGGACGCAGGCGCCGGGCACAGCGGCCGCCCGCAGGCTGGCCCCAGACGGCACCTGGTTAGACGGGGAACTGGCTCTGCTCCCCCAACGGCCGTGGGCTCAGCCCTGGCTTCACAGACCCTCTTGGGGATGGCCCCCCCCCACATGGGCTGTAGCCCACGCCCATTGTGACCCCCCCTGGCCCAACTCCCAACCGCTCTGAGGACCAGGCTGCACCTGGTGGACAGAGACCCGTGCACACCTGTGCGTGCCCACGGCGCGTCCTCAGCCTTTGGGCAACCTTCCCCCCTGGCGGCCCGCGGGCCCTGCCCGCTGCCCTCAGGCCTCCTCCTGGCTCCGGTCTGCACGACCCGCCCTGAGGCGCCCGCGGGCTCCGGTGGTGAGCCCTCGCGGCAGCAGCAAGGGGGGCGACCTGCCTGCAGAGGAGGGCGAGGCGGCTAGAGCTCCTGGGACTGCGCCGACTCCATGGACGCCGAGAGCCGGGCCACCACGCGGGCCAGCGCCCTGTTCTCAGCCTGCAGCTGCGCGTTCATCTGCTTCAGGGTTTGGATCTGTTTGAGCTGGTGGAGGTTCTGCAGGGACACGAGGCAGGACAGAGACAGACAGACAGACAGACCAGGAGGTGAGAGCAGGCAGAGCCACAGGACTGGTTAGTCGCAGTTGGCATGCGAGGAGGAGGAGGAGGAGAAGCGGAGGAGGAAAGCGCCTGCCCTCCGCGCAGCAGCCATGGCGCGCGGCTCCGGCTCCAAAGCCAGCGGAGCTGCGGGCGACCCGGGCGCGGAGCTGCGGGCGCGGTAGAGCCACAGCCCGGGACCCTCCACGGTCACGGCCCGATGGGACCCAGCATGTCCCGGCTGTGCCAAGGCCTGTGCTGCCCCCTCTGTCTCCCCACGGGCCCTCTTCCGGCTTCTCTGTGGGTGCTGCTTCCCTTGTTTAATAAAGAGCAGCCTGAGTGTCGGTGTTTTCCGGGTGAGGTGCGGCCGCTCCAGCTAGGAGGACACGCCCGTGGACGGTCCTGGCCTGCTCCGGGCCGGGGCTCTGCCCGACCGCGCAGGCCGCTGGCACTGCGGGGGTCAGCTCCCTCCGCTCACGCCGGAGGGGGGGGGGCTGTGCCCGAGGAATCGGCCCCCCGGCCTGGCTTCGCGCCGCTGGGACACGCCTCGGCCTGCTCGCTGCCGGCCCCAGGGCCATTCCTGGGCGCAGAGGGATGGCATGGGGAGGCAGGCAGAGAGCCCGTGGGAGCACCTGCCATCCCCAGAGAGGGGGGAGGAGGGGGGAGAGCAAGGAGGTGGAGGAGGCAGAGGGGACAGAGAAAAGGAAACAGCACAGACAACACACAGGTCTGTCTCCACGAGGGATGGCCGCTTGGGAAACGGTCGGGCACCAAGCAGCCCCAGTCGCCGCTGAAGGGCCAGGACCAGCAGCCGCTGCCTGCCCCAGCCGCTGGGGGGACAGAGGTCCCGGGCCGCACCGGACACACCGACGGACGGCGCCCAAGTCCCGCCTCGCCCTCCTCTGAGGCTGCCCTGGGCCCAGGCCCCCTCCCTGGACGCGGCCGGCCTCGCCCGCACGCAGGTCAGGTGGGTCTGGAAGGCTCAGCAGGAGGCGCCTGTGGAACGTTCCAGAGGGAACGCACTGGCCAGGCTGGGAACAGGGTGTTCCCAGAGGAAACAGTACACCCAGCAGCGGATGCTGTGGGCCTCGTGCAGAGACCTGGGAAGGGGGCGCTGCTCAGAGGCCGCTGCCAGGGTGACGGCCGGAGGCGGGCGCCCCCAGACAGGGCGCCCCCGCAGCCCCCACCTGCACCTTCCAGGACGGGGAGTCGGGGGCCACAGCGTGACCAGAGCCCGCTCACACCTCCTGCCTCCCGCGTGCCTGGCTTTCTACACGATTCGCAGTCACAACAACAGGCGCCCCCGAGGGTCCCGGGAGGCTGCCCTCACCTGCTCCTCCGGGCGATGCCCGGGCCCGAGCGCCCACATGGCCGAGTGCGGCAGGCACAGCCCCTGGCCCTGAGCCGGGCGGCCCCAGACCGGCTGGGACAGAGGTGGCCACAGCTCACGACCTGCTTTGTCACAAGCAGCGCCTTCGCAGACCCCCGGGCCGCCACCCAACCTCCCCCGGCTGAAGCTCCGCCTCCAGAGGCACAGACCCCGCCAGGTCCTGCCAGCCCTTTTCGCTGATTCAACGTGCCCTGGTGGACGCTTGCCCCGTGGGGCCCCGCAGTGGCGAAGCGGAGCCGTGCTAAGCGGCTGCGGCGCGGACATCATGCACGCAGGGCGCGCTCCCAGCCCCCGGCGCCCGGCCCGGCCTGAGGCTGAGGGTGGCGGTGAGCGAGGTGTGGCTGTGGCCTCGGCTGCTGCTGAGGCGGCACCGGCGTGGTGGGTGCCTCGGGAGCCGGGCAGGACCCGTGGACAGCCCGGCACCGTGCAGCGTGGGCTGTGGCGGGAGCGGCGGCACCTACCTGAGGCCCGGGCCGCTGCCGCCTGTCCACCCAGCCCCTGAGGAAACCACAGGTCAGCCTCGCCCGGCCCAGCTCCCCGCAGCCCAGCAGCGCGCCCCGAGCGGCTGGGGGCTCAGCCGGGGGGGACCCTCGAGGACCCTCCATACCTTCATCTCCTCCTCCATCTCAGACATCTTCCGCTCCAGGGCCCGCCGCTCCTGCGAACACACAGCGCACACCGGGCTCAGCCGGGGTCCACGCCGCCTCCGCCGCCAGGTGGCCACAGGGTCAAGCTCAGGCCAACTGCCCGGCCCATCTCTGCACCTCCCGCCCCTCAGCCCCCCGGCAGCTAGGAGCACAGGGGCACCGGGGCCCGCTGAGCTGCCGGGGCTCCAGACACCAGAACCTCTCACAGAGGCCCGGCTCCCTGCGGGCCCCTCACATTCCTCAGGAGCTGGTCACCGGGGTCAGAGGCTGAGCTAACCCGCCCCCCGCCCCAAGGATCCCAGGACAATGGGGCCTCGCGATGAGAGGAGCCACCAGCCAAGGGAATAAACGCGTCACAAGAGCCAGCTGCCTCCCAGCTGAAGGGGGGCTGGAGCAGGCGCCCGGCTCAGGCAGAGCTGGGGTCACCGCTGCAGCAGCGCCTTCCCGGTCCAAGAACGCCCAATTCCAGAAAACACGCAGAACTCGGCCAGGAGGCAGCAACCGAACCAGGAGCCTCCCCCGAGGGAGGCTCTGCGGCTCCCTTCTCTCTCAGCAGCTGCCCGCAAGGGTCCTGCTGGGCTCCCTTCTGCCCCAGGGTGAGTGGTGCAGTGTGCACGTGTGCTGTACTGTGTGTGCATGCATGCCGCATGCATCTGTGTGCAGGCAGTGTGTGTGCATACACATGCGGTTTGCATGCATGCGTGTGGTATACTCTGTGTGTGTGTGTGTGTGTGTGTGTGTGTGTGTGTGTGTGTGTATGAGCAGGTCTGCCTGTAAGCAGGACACTGACCCTCCCAGGACCTGACCCCGCCCCCCGCAGGGCGTGTGGGAAGGACTGACCGTCTGATGAAGCCCAAGGACGAGCCGTGAGCTGCTGCCGTCCACGTCAGGCAGAAGGAATTTATGACCGAGCTGGGAGTGGA
>JAAGEH010000377.1:211548-223852 GCA_011751065.1 Lasiurus cinereus
AGTCTCATACACTCACACACACAGGCACTCAGTCACACACACACACAGAGGCATAGGCTCTTACAGTCTCTCACACACACACACACAGAGGCATAGGCTCTTACAGTCTCACAGACACACACACTCACCCAGACACACACACACTCACACACACACACACACAGAGGCATAGGCTCTTACAGTCTCTCTCACACACACACACTCACAGAGGCGTAGGCTTCCATAGTCTTACACAGACATACACACACACAGGCACTCAGTCACACACACACAGAGGCATAGGCTCTCACAGTCTCTCACACACACAGGCACTCAGTCACACACACATACACAGAGGCATAGTCTCACACACACTCACACACACACAGAGGCACTCAGTTACACACACACACACAGAGGCGTAGGCTCTCACAGTCTCACACAGTCATACACACACACAGAGGCACTCAGTTACACACACAGACACACACACAGGCTCTCACAGTTACACACACAGACACACACACAGCCACAGGCTCTCAGTCACACACACACACACACACACACACACACACTCATAGGCACAGGCTCTCAGTCACACACATACACACATACACACACACACACACACACTCACACACTCACACACACAGGCACAGGCTCTCAGTCACACACACACACACACACAGACACACACAGCCACCGGCTCAAAGCTGCCTGCAATTAAAGGTTACTGTTCACAGTTGCATGGCCATTTGGGAGCTTTTTCTTTTAAAAACACAGTGTTGACCCATAAAACACAGGAAAGGGAACAACTAAATATAGCCCGGGGCCTGAGAACGGCCTGGAGAGCAGACAGCCCGGACCGCCCTCCGCCCCTGCAGCTGCCACCGAGGAGGAGGCTCAGGTGTGGGAGCCGCCACGTGGGGGCGGCTGTCACAGCCACAGGCACCCGGACGGGCACGAGCACAGCGCCGCCGGGCCCCGGAGGGTCTGTCTTTCGCGCCCTGACACACCTGTGCTCGGCCCACCGCCCCGGCGCACACGCACTCCCTGCACACGGCACAGACACGGAGGGGAACCGCTTACTCGGAGCGTCTTGGCCGTCGGGGAGGGAGTGGCGGGGGGCGAGTCCGACGTGGACTTCCTGCTCCGAGGGAACTCCTTGCTCCGGGTGTACAGAGAGGACATGGCTGGCCGAGCACGGAGCTGAGCGAGGACGCGGCCACCCTGGAGTCCAGCCCGGGCTCTGGCCGGCAGCCGAGCGGGCGTGAGGCGTGTCCCTCCCCGGCGTCTGGCCGGGCCCTCCGGACGGCGGTCCCGACGGGGGTGCCGGGAGCCTCTCGGCGCTGCCTGGACCGGGTCCCGGTTCTCCAAGCGCTCCCTCCTCCCAGGGCCCCCGCCCCCGACGACGGGAGACGCAATCCCGGGCAGGATGACCTTGGGCCCGCGAAGACGCCGGGCAGCCAGCTCACTGCCGGCGGCACGGAGCGAGCCTCTGCCAACACGCGCCTCCCGGCCGCCGGGCTCCACGCAGCGAGCGCCAAGCTGCGAGCGCTCGGGCCCAGCGCGCGGGGAGTCTGAGCAGCGGCAGGCGGAGGAGCCGGCTGCGTCCTCCAGCATATAAACACTCGGCCACATCCCTCCTCTCCCCTGACGTCCCCCCCGATTCGCTCAGCCAGGAATGCTGGCGCTGGGCCAAGGGCAAGGATCCGCTTCCAGCCCACGCGGCCGCGCCACTGGTCGGGGAGCCAGCGCTGCTGGGAGCCGGGTTAGGGCTCGGGGTGCACGCGCAGACCCGCTCCCGGCAGCTCCCCTCGCGGACGAGGGGCCTCTGCTGCCAGCCCCGCAGAGGCGCACAGCCCGGGGCCCTCCGCTCGGCTCTCACAGCGTGCGGCCCGCCACCCGAGAACCCGGCCACGAACCCGGCCCGGCACAGGGCACGTCGCCTGAGACTGAGACTGAGACGGCCGAGGCTCCGGATCCTGGGCCGGGGCGGGGCCACTGGGCTTGGCGAGGGCCAGGCCGGGGCTGGCAGGGGCAGCAGGACCACAGGACCAGTCTCCCCAGCGAGAAGCCAGTTAGAAAGAAGGGGCGCATCTGCGTGGCCTCGAGGTGGGCTCTGACCGGAAGCTCTCCACACCTGGCAGCCGCCCAGCCCCCCACACTGCTGGCCCGGGCTTTCCGCCCTGTGGCCACTCCCGCACAGGCCACCTCTCTGGCCTCACCCCTTTCCCACGAATTTAAATCCCCTCCTCTCCAGGCTCACCTCAAGGCCAGGCCGGGCCAACGGGTGACCCTATGACCTCGCAGAACCCTCACCAAGTTCACAGACAGGAAGACGAGCACGTGCCGTTTCCATCTCACACACACGACAGTAACTGCCCTGCAAACACGCAGTGACAGAACATTACAGAACTCTCAGCGACAGAGCACGCAGTGACGCTGGCCGGCACCCTGTGCCTTGCGGTGGACGTGGCCCCAGGCAGGGCCGAGAGGAGAAACCACCCTCGTGCCCTTGGGCCTCCTAGGGCTGCTCCTCTGACTTTCTGCCCATGGACGGACGGACGGACGGACGAATGGGGGGAGGAGGCCCCGAGGGAGGGACAGGGAGGAGGACGCTTCCCTCAGGTGGGCCATCTCCTTTCTCACACGGAGGGTTAGTCCCCAGGAGCCTGGGAAGGGACCCCTCGAGGACAGACTGCGGGCCCGGGGGAGGCTCCGTCCTGCTCTCAGCGTGGCCACGGCCCTGCCCCCTCGAAAGCGCAAGGCTCAGGAGCTCGCCACAGAGAGGGCCCCAGGCCCTTGGCGAGGCCCCTCGCAGCCCAGCCCAGAGCGGGCTCGGGGCCTCGTGCTTCCAGTTAAACTCACACTTAGCAGCAGCTCACCAAGCAGGCCCAGCGGGAGGCTGCCTCCCCTCGTGGGGGACGTGGCATTCCCTCCGCGGCCAGGAGGAGACGCGGCCACGCCCGGGGGGGTGGGGGGAGCTGCCCATGGGGACGGCTGGACCCGCCGGACAGGGCTCTCAGCACTGGACAGCGCTCCAGGAGGGACGGCGACGTCCCACTGTGCTCCAGCAGGCCCGGAGGAAGAACCCCGTCCCCACGTTCGCTGCGCCTGATGAGCCGCCGAGGGGGTGGCAGCACGAGCGGGCACAGGGCCTCTCGGAAGGTGCGACGGCTGGTTCAACGCTGGGTCAGCAGCTCCAAAAGGCACGACTCTCCGAAGCTTCGTTAAACTAGAAACACTCAACCACCCGCCGGCGCAGGAAAGATCTTTAGAGAGTGTCGCACTCACACGCCCGTCACCGGGCCCGGAGTGACTGCAGCAGGGAGAGAGGTCTGCTCAGGGCGGGGCCCGACGTCCAGGCAACAGGCCCAGGACCAGGCTCTGGTGGGGCCGGTGAGCTTGCTGTCACGAATAAAGCTTTATTGGAGCAGAGCCCTGCGCTGCTGGCATCTCCCACTGCCTGAGCATCGAGACGTCACACAGGTGGCGCCCGCACTGGGCCTGGACCTAGACCTGTGGGGACAGAGCCCGCTCCGCCCCGCCCCTCCCTGCTCGCACTGGGGGACAGGCACCCGTCCCCGCCCCGCTCAGAGCACAGAGCCTGGCACATCCCCCGGGCAAGTCCCCGACACCGAGTCAACTCCACAACGGGGGCCGCTGGTCCCACAGCACCCAGCCTGCCGTTCCCTCCAGACGCTCCGTCCCCCAGGGGCCCGCGACGGAGCCAGCGTGGGCTCCAGGCGGCGCAGGGTTAGTCTGAGCTCTCGTTTGCCAAGAGGTCTTTAAAACGTCCCCCCACCTCCCCAGGAGCAACACTGGCACAGGTCAGGGCGGAAGGGATAATTTTTAAAGCATCCGGAAGCCACGGATGTGTAGAGGCTCACGCTGCGGAGGCTCCTGGGTAAATAAACACTTTCCTACGCAGAGGTCCAGGGCGCTGAGGCGGCTACCGGCTCCCAGGCCTGAGCCCCAGCCGCCGCCGCTGCCGCCGGAGGAAGAATGGCTGTGACTCAGGGGCCCAGCTCCCCGCCTCCGCGGCCGCCCCAGCTGCTGCCTTCGCTCCTCAGAGCGGAGCCTCGGGCTGTGAGGCCCCTGGAGGCCGGCCTCAGGGTGCGGAGGGCCCGGGGCTCAGGGTGGAAGGGACCCCTTTCTAAGGCCCTGCTAGTTGGTCTAGGAAACGTTTAAAGAAACAACAACACAGGAAGTGCCAGCAGGAGGGCAAACAGCAATGTCTTCTGAGGGGTGTGACCGAACAGTTTTTCTTCTTTACACAGAATCCCCTTCCTTCTATACCAAACGTCCTGGCACCTCGGCTTTTACATCCGACATGGAACCCACTACAGAAGCCCTAGCTCACATGGAACCCGCCGGTCCTCTCAGCACACAGGAAGGGAACTCAAACGAGAGGCCGTGTTTCACCGGAAGATCCGAGGCGCCAGGCGCGGCTCTCCCAGGCCGTCCTGGAGCAGAAGGTGGACGCGGCCTGGAGCACGCGCCTCACCGTCCCCCGCACGCACCCCGGGAGCCAGAGCAGCAGAATTAGGCAGGTTTTCTAAGTTCACGTGGTTCCATGTGCCAAACAACATGTGTTAACGCGTAAAGTCAGGTCTGGTTTTGGACTCGGATAACTGAGGGCGACTGTTCCACCTCGGCCAGACCCCCGCCCTGCGCTCGGACCTGGCTCCTCGGGTCCCTCCATGGGAGACAGAGCCGCGACCACGAACCCCGAGCACTCGAGGTGGCAGCAGAGGGAGGGGCGGGGAGACAGGCTGGGGTGCCGGCCACTCTGGTGGCTGATACACTGAGTCAAAGGCCAAACAGAGGAGAGGGCGGAGCTTGCTCCTGAATCCTGGCTGGGGCGGAGCACGGGCCCCAGGACAGTGGGTCCAGAGCTACAGCCTCTCCAGGGAACAGACTCGCCCCGATGACCGGGTCTCCTTGGCAACAGCACGACCTACAATGAATCGGATCCTTAAAAGGAAGATGCCAAGAGGACGGGTTCTGAGACGCCCGGGGCTGGGAGTGGAAGGCACACGTGACCCTGGCGATGGGAGTGGGGGCGGGGGCACAGGGGTCACCTCTGAGGAGACATCAGCGGCTCCGGTGGAAAGCCCCACACTCGGCTGGGTGGCTCCAGACCGTCCCCCCCACCCCCACCCCGGCCCGGCCCCCGGGGGCTGATGTGACGCCATCGCCGAGGGCCCATCTCCACGAGCACAGGATCCTAGCACCCCTCAGGCTTCTCAGAGCCCCGTCCTGGGGCGAGCTGGCCACCGCCCTCTGGAGGCGAGGAGGCCGAGAGAGGAGCAGGGACATGTCTCTGCCCTCGGCGAGGAGAGGCTGTGATACAGGCCGTGCTGCCGCGGGGACGGGGCCCGGAGCCTCCGTCCGCAGCCCCTCACCTCTGTGCCTTCACGCTCAGCCCGTCTCTCAGGCAGCCGCCGGCCGGCCTCGCCTGCCTTGCGGGGCATACCTTACCATATTAGGCAGCGGGGCCGAGCGGGGAGCTCAGCCCGGGATTTTACCTAAAAGGACAAGGGCTGGGAGGGGACGGGCGGCCGCGGGCACAGCAGGGAAGGGGCCGCGGAGTGGAGGGACGAGACGGAAAGCACTGCTGGGTGGGGGCAGCCAAGGCTAGCGGAGGGTGGGGAAGCCAGGGCCGCAGGGATGGGGCTGCTGCCTCCTCAGCGGGGCCTGGAGCTGGGGGGCCCCGGGGGAAACGGGGCAGGGAACTGAGGGGGTCGACGGGAGCGGGGGGAGGGCCGGCCCCACTCCTGCCCTGCCCATCGTCCCGCCCCGCCCGCTCTGTGCCTGTCCATCCCCTCAGACCTCGCCTGGGACCTTGCAGATCCGCACACACCTCGGGAAGCCTGGGCGCCTCTCTGGCTCCCACGTCACCCGTTCTTCGCGGGAGAACCAGGGATGACGGCAGAGCCCGATTCTGAGGTCAGCGAACGCCTCACTCTCACCCAGACTCAGGGACGGAGACTCGGGAGACCTCCCCCTGGGCCTCCAGCACTCCAACTACTTAAATGGCTGTCCCTTCCACGCACAGCTCCCGGGTCGGCCTGGCATCACCCCACGTACACGGGAACGGAGGCTGGGAGCTGGGTGGTGGGTGCAGCTTAGCACGTCCGCTCTCGTCCTCATGGGGCCTCGGACACTCACACAGACCGGAGGCCACTGACAGCCCCAGGAGCAGGCCGAGAGGAGCTCGGGGTCTCCGTCCCCGTCTCTGGCACAAGCAGCGGGAACTGAGGTCCCTGAGCGGCCCCACCTTCCCCAAGCTGAGCCCAATCCGCTCCCCAAGTCTGCAGCTCACGGCCCCACGGACTCCCCGTCTACGCCACCTGCTCACTCTGCTCAGAGATAGCGGGCTCTCCTGCTTGTCTCTCCGCCGGCGCCGTCCCAACGACAACACTGCACCCCGAAATCCACGCAGCCCACAACCCTCCCTTCAAGTCTACGCTCCCACGGGGGTTTCCCAACCAGGCCTGTCGAGCACCTGCTGGTGCTGCCCTGACCGGGGAAAAGGCTCTCACCCCCACACACCCCCACACCAGAGCGGCCTCCCTCGGAGGGGGGGTGCCGTCAAAGGCGACCCTGAGCAACCTGCTGAGTGAAGCCCCCGGGAGGCCATGAGCCTGGCCAGTCTGCTCACTGCACCCCCCGCACGAGCAGCCAGGTCCCTGAACCCTGACCGGTCGAGGCTCGAGCCCACGTCACCTCCGCACCCCCAAACCCGAGGCCAGTGATTGCGCTACTGGAGCTGGTCTCGCCGCTCGTTCCCTTTAACACCGGCCCGTCTGGGGGCACCATCGCCCATGCCGGCCCCCAAGGCTTCCGAGGACGGTCCCGTCAGACAGACGCTGCGAGGAGCACGGGGAGAGCCAAGCGCAGGCCGAGGGGCAGGCGGCGCACAGGCCAGGCCTCCCCTGCCGCTCAGGTGCTCGGCACCGGGACAGGTGCGCCCCCGCATGTGTCCTCAGAGGAGAGGCACCGGGACAGGTGCGCCCCCGCATGTGTCCTCAGAGGAGACCAAGCAGCCGGCGTCCTGACTTCTCCACAGACCCGCCGGCGTGTGTTCCGGCCTCAGGGGCTCGCGCAGGGACCCGTGGGGACAGGCTTTGGCCACACAGCGTGAGGCTGACTAAGCGAAGTCTCCGCCGTCTGACATCCCGCCTGGTGCCCCGGAGGTGAGGGAGGTCTGTCCTCTGTCACCACGAGGCGGAGGCAGGCTCCAGCCGAGCCCCCTCCACGTCCCGTGCCGTGACCGAGACGCGGTGCGGCCCCACTGCCGTCTGCAGCCTCGGAGAGGCCCCGCGCCAACGGGAGGACGGAGGGGCCGCCTGCAGCCGCTGCCCACGGCGCACGGCCGGCCCCTGCCTGCGGCCCCAGGACGCGTCTCGCAGCCCGCGCCTGGCTCGGCGCGGCCCACCCTCCCGCGCGAGGGGTGCGTGGGGGCAGGCCGGGGCCCCCGCTGGCTGTCACTCACCCTCGCTTCCTTCACCTCCTCAGAGCCACCAGTGTCCTCCTCCTGAGAAGGAAAGTCAGGAAAACAGGAAGGTCACCGTCACAGACGCCGTGAGGGCAGGGGTCGGCCGCCAGTGACCCGACACACGCTGGGGTGCAGACAGCCCGGCAGAGTTCACCCCGTCGGCAGCAGCCGACGGCCCCCGCGGTGAGGTCTCCCTGGAGCACAGCTCCACAGGCGACACCGTCCTTTCTCCCTCACCGAACCGCTCGACTCGTTTCCTCTGAAAGGCTGGGAACCGGAGGTCTGAGTGAGGGAGCGGGGGTGGGCGGAGGCGGGGAGCGAGGGGCCACTTCCAGCGGCACCGGGCCTGCCTCGGCCCATGCCAGACGCCGCCTGCTCGGCGCCGTTTCCTCCCAGCATGCTTCTGACCCAGGGCGCGGCTGACCGCGTGCCCGGCTCCCCCTGCCCTCCCTGCGGAGGCCGGCCGGGGCCGGGACAGAGGACACTGAGGGCCAGGCCGGCTTCCAGGCTGCAGACGGCGGCTCTCACGCACCCCCCGCAGTGGCTGAGCACCTACTCCATGCTGGCGCTGCTCAGGCACTGGGCCCGGGAGCACCCTGACAGTCCCCCGCGTCCCCGCACACACGCTGCCCCGCCCCTGACTCAGCACAGAGGGCGCCACAGGCCGCACTCACGTCCTCCGTCCAAAAGCTGATGCCGGTGCCCCGCCGCCGCTCCCGGGGCCGCCTCCGCTCGCGCACCGACAGCCCGCCGGCGCCCGCGTCGTCCACGCCAGCCTCCTCGCTCTCTGCGGGGAGAGGGGACTGAGCGCCGGGGCCGGGGCGGCCCGGGACGCCATCCGGGAACCCCGGGCTGCTGGCGGGAGCTCCACGCACCGTCTCTGTCCATAGCCTTGGCCTCGGGGGCTGCCGGCCCGCCCGTCCGCAGCAGCTGGGCGCTGGAGTAGAGGCTGGGCCTCGAGGTGGTGGGGAGCACAGCGGTGGTGGGCTTGTCCGGCTGGGCTGCACCCCTCAGACGGCGGCACGCAGGCTGCAGGCAGCCACAGAGGACGTCAGAGCCCAGCCCCCCAAAGGCGGGCCCTGCGGGTGCTGCCAGGGGCTTTTCTACCCCCGAGGGCCGCCAGCAGCGGGTGCTCGGGAAGCAGCTATGGCCAGCTGGTCAGCGGGAAGGAGGGGGGAGGGCCTGGCTGAGGGCACGGCAGCCCTGAGCTGGGGAACACCCCGACTTTGGATGCAACAGGACCGGGCTCAGGATGAGCTCCGAGGGTCCACCGGGAACGCAGTACCTGCCTTCGAGCGGCAGCCGCGCTCCGAGGAGCCCCGCCCCCGGCCCCGCACAGGCGGCGGCCCCGGGCTCACCTCCTCCTCCGGCCCCCGGGCCCAGGGCTGGCGGCCCTCCCCGGCGGGGACCTCGGACGGCTCATGCCTCTCGGCGCGGCTCTCCAGTCCCTCGGTTCCCGGCTTCTGGCCAGGCTGGTCCTGCGCCTGCCGCTCCGCCCGAGACCGGCTGAAGGTCCTTTCTGCCTCCTGCAGGTCTGTCAGCGTCACTCCCTGGGAGAGAGGACAGATCAGAGGGGCCAGCCTGACCGGGACCCACGCCCAGCTCCCCAGGAGGCCCTCAGCACGGGCATGTCCAGCCACGCGGGCTCAGAGCCCACCCTGCGTGTGCAGAGCCGGGCGGCCTCTGGCTTCCCGCCGTCCCCGAGGACACGAGCCCCGCTGCTCCTCCCCGCCAGGTAGCAGGTTGCACCGTTCGGCGCCAGCCCCGAGGGGGGACGCTGGGCCGTCCACGGCAGGAAAGGACCCAGGCCGAGAGCAGGCCACACCCACCTGGGTCGACCTCCGGGTCTGCCGGGCTTGCCTGGAGCGTGCCTTCCGCAGAGACTCAGCCTCCTCGTCCCGGACGGGGGTCAGGTAGGACCTGCGGAGCGAGGGGCACGGTGAGGGAGACGGGGTCCGCACCCTCCCGGCCCCCACCTGGGAGGAGCGGAGGCGGCAGCCGCAGAGGCTGGGGGAACGGACAACACAGCCGCACTGAGTCCCCGGACCAGCTCATGGTTTGCACAGACCCACCAGGTAGTCAGGGCTCTCGCTCCTTCCTGTTCCCGGAGAGACGGCGGGAACCCCCCCGTGACCGTGACCGCCGGCTCTGGAGTGCCGGGGGCGAGCGGAGGAATGAGGGCCGCACGTGCGGGTGGGGATGCAGACAGGGCAGCCTCGGTGGGACAAACACGGCGTTCCCCCAAACCACGAAAAGCAGAGCTGCTGTGGATCCCGCAATCCACCTCCAGGCATTTGCCCGAAGGAAACAAAGTCACCAAGATGTGGCGCGCGCGCACACACACACACACACACACACACACACACATGTACCCACGGTGAGACATGCTCAGCGCGAGGAGAAGGAAGCCCCACCATTTGCCACCACACGGAGGCAGCGGAGGCCTCAGCCGCTCTCAGCGGAACGAGTCAGACAGAGATGAGTCGGGTACCTCACTTCCACGTGGAACCTGGAGCCCAAGCTCAGGACGGAGAACAGGGCGGTGCCAGGGGCAGGAGGCAAGTGGGCAATGGGGGTGCAGGGGTCCGAGGCCGGACGCCAGCTCTCGCCCAGCCCGTCCCGGGCAGCACACGGGTGGCTGCGCGGAGGGGAAGGCGCCCCGAGCCAGCAGACCTAAGCGTTGCCACAGAAGGGGAGCGTCTGCCGGGTTGCGAGGCCCAGGCCTGTGGGTTCGGACCATTGGCCTGTCCTCCCCGGAGGCCGCTCACCACACTCACTCGGCAGCCGTCCCCCGGGAGATGCTCCGGCAGGCCTGGCACCTGCCGTCCGTGACGGTCCTGTCTCGGTGCCAGCGAGCACTCACGTTAGCGGGTGACGGAGCAGCGGGACTGAAGTTAACTGAAGCCTCGACAGCTCCCCCTGGCACGGCACAGGCCGAGAACCATCTCAACGACCCGAACCCGGGCCCTCTCGTCCCCCACGAACCACACCGTGGGCAGGCTGCCCGCCAGTGACGCTGAAAGCAGCCGACGTGACCCTCTCAAGGATAAAGCCTCCCTCCCTCCCTCATTCTCCTTGGAGGCACTGTGCTGGCTCCCACTGGGACCCTTACAGAGGCGGCAGCAGCTGGACCCCCCTTCCCTCTGCCCTGGACCACGACAGCCCGAGACCAGACCGTACCTCCTCGCGCAGGCCTGCATCGCGGCGGAAGGCCAAGCCGCGTGGGGCCGGCTGCAGGGGGAGACGCAGCCTCAGCGCCCACTCCGGCCCCGAATGCTGCCCCCCAGCCCGAGGCCAGGCCGTGAGCGCAAGCGGCCGCGGAGCGGGAGGAGCAGGAGGAAGAGGAGGAAGAGGAGAAGGAGCGGGAGGAGGAGGAAGAGGAAGGCAGGTCCTGGGCGCAGCAGAGCCAGGGCCGGTGATAACAGCGCCCACACACGGCAGAGATGCTGGCTCATCACTACCCGATCGATACGCCTGTCTCACGGAGGGCGGGCGCGCAGGGGGCAGATGGGATGCAGCTCGGGGAGGAGCCCGGACGTGGTTTCCCTGCCCTGGGGTGACCCTCCGGCGGCCTATCCCCGGGGCCATGCGGGCGATGACAGTGGTGAAGGGACCGACCGATGGGAAAGGCGCATCGCAGAGTCAGTCCTCAGGCCGTGCGGCTCCTATCACACAGACACCAGAGCGAGCCCCTATCACACATCCACGGAGCTATGGCAGCCAAACCCACACAGCTTCGGGGGAAAGCCTGGGACCCCGCTCTGGGCCCGGCAGCCTCACACCACAGCTCAGAGGACCCTGTTCTTGGCATACTGCAGGCGTCTGGCCTATCGTGACCTCCCTAGAAGGTGCCATGCCACCCCAAACTCGCGCACAGCACTTCGGAACGTGTGCTCCATTAAAACACGCCGGCCTCAGGCGCCAGAGTCACTGCCGCCAGCGGCACGGTCTTCGTTATGTAGGTCACCGTACAGCTAGTTCAGGGGTCAGCGGGGTGTTCCGGACCAGCAATGGCAGACTCCAGCCCCCAGTGGCCAGCGAGAGCTGATTAATTTCACCTCCACAGGCTGGACCAGCTGGACCAGCCAACGGCACTGGTCACTGACCACAGCCAGGCCAGGTCAGACTCGGCACCAGCACCGGGTGTTTTTTTGTTTTGTTTTTTAAAAACAAGAAAGTCCTAGAAATAATCCAAATCTCAAACAGTATGGAAAATAGTTAAATATAGATGGAAGATCCATTATAGAATACTATATAGACATTAGAAGACAAAATGAAAACAAAAGATACACATGTTGGGAAATACCAGAATCTTGGCTATGTAAAGAACTTATAGCAATTAAAAAAAGTAAAAAAAACCCAACTGAAATAAATCAGCAAAGCACAAAGCACAATCAGGAAATGTACAAAAGCCTGTACACGTGAGAGAAAACGTTTATTCCACCAATAACCATGATATGCAAACTCAGACAGGAGGGAGGACTTGGTCTTCCTTAGACTCGCAAACACTGCCCGTCCGGGGTCACGTGCCTGGAAAGAAGGGGACTGGCCCCCACAAGCCCCTCAGGGGCGGGGGCGGGCGGGGGGGGAGGCAGGGCAGGCACTGTTTGCTTCCTGGACAACTTTTAACTCAGGCTGGACCTCCGGCTGCTAAAACCTTTAACTGCAACAAATGGTGTTAATGATAGAGCACCGACCAAACAGTATGAGATACAGGAGACACGCACAGTATGCTCGCCGGTGAGCCTGCAGGCGGTGCTGGGCTAAGGGAGGACGCACTGTGTCCTCGCCGGTGAGCCTGCAGGCGGTGCTGGGCTA
>JAAGEH010000377.1:225380-238702 GCA_011751065.1 Lasiurus cinereus
CATCCCGCCCCCCACATCTGCAACCAAACCGCTTCCCAACGGGCCGCGGGCAGCACCAAGGACAAGCACAAACCGTACCCGGGTGTGGATGCTCCAAGCCAGGCCCCCGGCCCCTCCCCGAGCACAGAGGCCACCTCCTGCCCTCGGCGTCCCGGCCTCCAGGAGCCCAGCCCCGCGGCGCGGCAGGCTCCTTCCCCGGCCGCACGGGCAGCAGCTCACCGGAGCCCGGTCCGCAA
Source organism: Lasiurus cinereus (assembly GCA_011751065.1). NCBI lineage: Eukaryota > Metazoa > Chordata > Mammalia > Chiroptera > Vespertilionidae > Lasiurus > Lasiurus cinereus. The sequence goes on from JAAGEH010000377.1 coordinate 225,617, forward strand.
ACGGGCCGCCCTGCTGCCCCTCCTCGGGAAGCACCGCCTGCTTCACGGCTGTCACACGACTGCCTGTGCCGCACGGGCACCGACCGGCAGAGGGGCCGAGGAGGGCACGCGGCTCGGTCCCCCCCGGTGCGCCGCACTCCCACGCCGGAAAAAGCAGCGCCTTATCGGAAGGAGACTAATCATAGACAGGCCTGACCAGGACCCTGAGCGGCAGGGGTCAGGTGACTGCCGGCTCCCCGAGGTGCTGGGAGCGGGGACGGAGCCAGACACGGGGCCTGGCCTCCCTCTGGACACGGGAGTCCTCTGCGGGGGCCGCCGGCAAGCCCCCACGCCTGGATGCTGGCGGTGGGAGGGCTGTGTGGCCCCCACGCCTGCTGAATGCTCCGTGTGGGGGAAAGGAAGCGAGTCCTGTCTCAACGGCTGTGCTGAGCACCAGAAATCCGGGGAAAGAAAAGGGACTTTTAGTCAAGACCTGGCATCTCACGGTGGTGACCCAGCTGGCATCGCCCCAGCCTTTGCTCCTGGGTCCCGGGCACCAGAGTCACCGACTGCTTTCCCGAGATCCATACATCAGGGATCCATGCACCCATACACCACGGGAGCGCACCCTCGGTCCTTTGTTTAGTAAAACGCATGGTGACTTTCAACGTGATCTTCACCCCGATGCCCCAGCAGTCCCCCGCCGCCTGCCTGAGACCCGGCCCGCGGCGCACGGAGCCCCTCGCCCCCTCTCCGGGCAGTGATTATCTGGCCACGTCTGCTCTGTGCGGCCCCTGGCAGGCAGGGAGGCCACCACAAGCCTCCCGGGGAGGAGCCGCTGACAGCAGGTCCCAGCCACACCCCGCAGGCACCCAGGCACCCTCCTCACCCTCCAGGGCCCTGGTGACGAGTCACATGACAGCCAGACCCCAGGCGGGGAGCTCAATGGACAGAAAACGCACGATGGCTGCTGCCCCCCACCCGTCCCGGGCAACCTCCGCGCAGGAAAGAGGAGGCTCCCGTTAGCCAGGCCTGGCGAGTCTCAGGCGAGACAAGGCCCATTCGCAGCAACAACGGACGGACCGGAGGCCTCCCTGGAGCCCTCCCTGAGTGGACCACGGCCCGTCTTGGCCTGGAGACAGAGGCGAGTCAAAGGCTGGTGGAAACCATGACTCAGCGTTTCACGGCTTACACTGCCGGCCTCCCCTCTGCTGACAGCGTCACCCCAGCGGGAAGAAGCACGCAGCTTAAAGGCCCCGGATCTCTGGTGCTCAGCACAGCCAGTGAGGCAGGACTCACTTCCTTCCCCCACAGGGTGCATTAGCTCACAGGCGTGGGGCCACCCAGTCCTCCCACCGCCAGCATCCAGGCGTGGGGCTTACAGTGGCCCCGCATAGGACTCCCATGTCCAAGGTCGCTACGTGGCGTGTGGGACTCAAGCCAGGCCCGGCTGCACTCCCCCAGTAAAGCGGAGTCGCAGGGGGCTGTGTGGGGCATGAAAACCATTGGCCTCCTTGTGCAGAAACAGAGAGCCGTTCCGTGAAGAAAGGGAAGGGCGCCCACAGAAAGGGAGGGCGGAGGGCGGGGCGCGGCGCCAGCAGCGGCGGGCCAGGGTCAGAGGCCGGCACGCCGAGTCTAATATTAGCCCGGGCTGTTGATGCTCTGTTGCTAGGGAGAACTGGGAGCTTTGGAAAATGAGGCCCGTCTGTCCGCGGTGACAGCTGCCACCTGGCCGCGTCCCGCAGGCCCTGCCAGGCCCGCCCGCCCTCGGAGGGCCCTCTCAGAGGCCGCTGCTCCGGGCACCCGGGACCGGGGGCGGGGCGGGAATTTCAGTGCCGGCGCACGGCTGGCCCAGCCTCAGACCGAGGCCCCCAACCCAGACCTTCCTCCCTCCATCTGGAGGAGGAGGAAGAGGTGGGTGCCCGCCTCCAGGGGTGACGAGGGCCCTCGCGCCCCTCAGGCCTCCGCGTGCCCACCTCACGCGAGGAGGATGCGGGCCCCGTGAGCGGCTCCGTGTGAAGAGGGGCTTTGTCGCCCAAGACCGGCCTTCCGCAGGGAGGGCTGCGGTGCCAGCCTGGCCCCAGCCTCCCCGGAAAAGTAAAAATCGGCCCAGAGTCCTGCGAACCTCGCACCGACGGGCCGCCTCCTCCTCAGCCTGTGGTCGCACAGACTCGGGCACCAGAGACTGCCATCCCGGCGTGCGGCGTGCGCAACTCCTCTGCCCGCCCGTCTCGGTGTCGCACTCGGTCGCGCTGCAGTGGGGGGAGGCGGGAGGGAGGAAGAAGCGGCCCGCGCCCTCCAACAGCCCAGGCGGCCAGTCCTGGCTCCGGCCCGTCGCGGCCCGGCTGCGGCTCCCCCCTCGGGAAAGGACGGGTGCCCGCAGGCGGTCGCCGTGAGAACACAGGTTCTCGAGGAGCCAGGGGTGCAGCCACATCCGATCGTCCCGCCGCCTGCTCTGGGACCCCCTCCGAGCGCTGCCCACGGGCCAGGCCGTTCGAAGCCCCATTTACCCCAAGGCCACGATGCTCCCGCTGGCTGGGCACCAGGCCTCGCCACAGCCCCAGCGAGCTTCCCGGACGGCCCCGCCAGCTCTCAGGAGGAAGCTAGTTGTTTTCAAAACATGTGATTTTCCCCTTTCATGTCTGTCTGGGGAGCGATCCAACGGCTCTCGTTCTGAACCAGCTAAATGATAGGTCTGCCGGCACGGACCTCTCCGGCTGGCACGCCGGTCCCCGCCGCGGGGAGAGAGGTTCAGTTCCCGCCCGGCGCGCTGTCGTCTCCAGCGCACACCCGTGGACCCGGCCTCGGGGTCCGTGATAAAACAGGCCGGCTCCTCACACGCAGACACTCGGAAAACGCTGCAAACTCTGCCCGCCCCACTTCCAACCAAGAGGACCGGCCAGCTCCGAGTCGCCTGCTGACCTTGTGTGACTGCCTTTGCCTTCCTCTCACCTGTTTCACACAAGCCTTTCAGAACCACTGCCGCCCCCCTCCCAGCTCCGACGTCCTGAGCGCGGCCCCCGAACTTCCTGTTTCTGGACCTGCCCCCCAGCATTGTTCACTCCGGGTGCCTCTGCCCCGTCTCCTCCGAGGGGGCGAGGGGAGAGCCCCGGTCTGGGTCCCTTTTTGGAGCGAGTGTGTTCCAGCACCGACCGTGGCAGCTGCACAGCCGTGGACCCACCGGGGACGGCAGAGCTGTGCACGCCGGGGTGTCTGCGGCTGGTGAGCGGCGTCTATACAGCTGTCAGCACCAGGCCTCGGCGCCCCAGGAGCTGGCTGTGAGCGGCTGCCGTCGGCGCTCTGCCGGCCCCGCGCTCCCGGCTTCCCCTTCCTTCTCGCGCCGGTGTGACCTGCCTTCTGCCTGGATGCTGGTCCGCCTCTCCCCTGGCCTCGCCCTGAGCACTGCCTCTCAGGCAGGCCCCTCAGCCCCCGTGTTCTCAGCTTAGCCAGCACCCTCCCATTTCTTCTCTACAATAAACACCCACCCACCCCACGGACAGCTTGTTTTCACACACACACTCACAAAATAGAACCTCCTCTGCTATGCACCTCGGCTCCTCGTCTGAACTCAGGGATAACCGTGGCCTCCTTGTAGGTGTAGGTGGGTCTGAAACTCCCAAATGGAGCGCCCCACTCGAGGGGAGACAGGCTGTCCTCCTGGCCACGCCGCCCCAGGTCCTTGGGTCCCGACCCCGCTCCCTCCCTCACATCCCCCCAGGTCTGCGCACCGCTCTCCGGCACAGATATCGCAGAACCTGCTCTCACGCCCTCCTGCTCTGGATTCCTCTCTAGTGAGTCAGAACGCCACTTCCTCGCCCCATTTCTCTGAGCCTCTTCTGCCCGCCCTGCCTCTGAGCCGCCAGAGGTCACTGCGGACGACCCTGAGCTGAGCAGCCGGTCCTTCTCAGGCCAGGCTCTCCATCTCAGAGCGGGACACTGTCTGCGTCTCTCTCAAACAGTCAGAAACCATGCAGCTCTCCACCAAACACCTCCTGGGAAACCCAAGACCCGAACCGTCACTTAAGGACCTGTTTTCAGAGACACGCGTGAACCAGGGAAGACGTCCTTCCCGACGCGCTCCTGGGAGAACCGAGGAGCCAGCCCGCGACGCACCTCCGTCTCTCCCTGGCTTCCACGGAGGAGTCGGTCCCAGGCGCGGACAGCAGAGAGGCACTGGAGACCCCGTTGGCAGTGCTGGGCGGGGGGCGGTTGGTGATCACACACAGAGGGGTGCTCGACGAGACGCTGTCTGCTTTCTCGGCTGTGGAGTCGGCCAGGGACCGGTGAGGAGTCCTGAAACCAGAGGGACAGCAGAGGACGGTCAGACGCGTGCGCCACCAGCAGAGTGGGGGGCGAGAGACGGGCTGCGTGAGCAGCTTCTGGCTGGGATCCTGCCTGCCGTGGGCTTTTAACGCAGCCCTTCGGGCTCGGACAGTGCGAGCAATTCAGGCGGACCGCCTCTGCCGAGGAGGGATGTTTTATGAAAAATGTCTTTTGCTTGAGATTAAATTTAAAAACAAAAAATGAGCTCGGGCAGCAGGTGACGCAGAGCCTGGGCAGGGGCTTTGGCGACCCCGCACACGGCTTGGTCCCTCCACACAGAGATGGCCACCCACCCAGACACGACTCCGCGGTCCCTCACCGTCCCCTCCAGCCTGGACAGGGCGTCCCCGCGCTGTGCAGACGCCTGCTACCTCTGCCTGAGCCCTGCCGGACGGGACCGTGCTGGGGGCTGTGCTACCTACGGGCCAGGACGGTCACCCCCGCCCCAGCTCAGCAGCTGCGCGTTTCCCGGTTGGCCGGACGCCTGCCTGTCTGCCCACAACTGACTGAGAGCCAGAACACACACGCAGGCTCCAGACGCACAAGCCTGCGATTACAGTCCCTTCACAAAACACCATCTTCGCTTCTCGCAACGAGCGAGTCCCAACACGGGCTCTCTCCCCAAAAGCCGCCCGTGGAGATGTCACAGCTTGTTGCTGGGGTAACGGATTCAAAACGGACTCTCACAGAGACAGGAAAAGCACGAGCCTCAGGGATGCTAAGGGCCGTTCTGTCTCCGCCTCCTCCGGTGACTGGGAATGCCACGAGCAGCTATAAGCTCACTCTGCAGCAGTCACATGACCCGAGTAAAACGAATCACCAGGCCCTGCGGTCTCACACGCTCCTCGCCGCAGACACAGAGCAGACCGCTCGCGGGGACGGAAGACACAGGCAGCGCTCGGCGGCAAGCAGCCCTCGGACCCGGGGCGTCTGCGGAGGGGCCGGCGCGGAGCGAGGCGAGGCTGGGCGCACACGGACCAGCCTGGGCTGGCGTCCCCCCTCCTCGCTGCAGAGATGGCTCGGACCCACCCCGGCGCATCGTGGACTGAACGCCCACTGCCACTCTGAACTCGGTGACCTCACAGCGAGGACCACGGGTAACTGCACAGCGAGGACCATGGGTAAAGCACAGCGAGAACAAGCTCAGAGCGAGGACCAGCGGCTTTGGGCAACTGGGCTAACCCTCTGCCAACGTGGTCTCTGACCGTCATGGGTAACACGGGGTCATGCACCAGCACACTCAGTGGTCGTGTGACGTTCAGTGAACGCACTGTGTGCAGACACCTAGGATGGCCTGGGGGAGAACGCCGCGGAAACACACAGAACAGCAGACAGGACCCCGGACGGACAGACGGGGCGCACACCCGTGGCCTGCCCGCTGTGACCCGCAGGCGAGGGGCCTCGGTCTCCGGTCCTCCTCCTCTATAAAGGGAGAAGCCCCGTCATGAACGAGGGCTCTTCCCAGACGACAGGCCCGCCCTGTCCCGTCTCCCTCCTCCAAGCCTGGGGGTGAGGTGAGCGAGGCAGCCACGGGCCTGGTTAAAAACGCACTCACTCTCTCCCCCGTCCCGTTTCTTCCCCGGGAGGGCAGTGTCCACGGAGTCTGTAACCCGCGTCACCGCACGACCCCCGCAATGTCTCCGCGAGGGCGCGGCGCTGCTCTGTTCCCCCGTCATCGCCCGCCCTCCTGGCAAACGGAGGCCCCCCTTATTCCAGGGGGAGAAGCTGGTCATGACGGTGCCCTGAGCAGCCAGGCCGTCCGCCACTACCACCCCGTCCTGTGTCGGCTGGAGAAACAAGCCCCCAGAAGGAGCCCCTTTGCCAGGCCAGAGCACACAGGGGCCTGACCACAGGGGCCTGACCCCAGGCACAGCCACGGTCCGCTGCCCTCAGACGACCCAGAACCCCCCGGGGCCGAGTCCAGACACACACACCTCCCCGCCGCGGGGGTCCAGCCGCACTCGCTGGCCGGTGTCTGGAGGAGGCAGGCCTGTGCAGCCAGAGCTGGCGCTGCTGGTCTGGGGTGCGTGCACCTTGCAGGAAGCGAGCGAAGGGCCTCCTACGGCTGAAGTCAGGACGCGGGGCTCGGTGTGAGATTTACCACGGCGTGGGCCTCAGCTGCAGCCACGAGCGGTAGGCGGTGAGGGGGAAGCAGGCGGTCCGTGGTGCCGAGCCCCAGATGCCCGGCGGGACCGCTCTCGGCTGCGGGCGGGCAGGTGGCGTCACAGCAGAGGCAGCCTCCCCGTCTCTTGCGCAGCCAAGGCGCCCGCGGTGGTGCCGGGACCGAGCGGCTGCGAGCCTTACCTGCGGTGGGCGCAGGGCGCAGGGTCCACACCGCGGGCGGGCGGGGCCGGAGAGGTGGGCGCCACCGCTGCCCGACAGGTGTGGCCACGGTAACCGGCGAGGCGTCAGGAGACGAACTGACAGTGGCCGAAGGGAGGGACGGGGGGCCACTGCTGCTACCGGGGGAGGCGCTGAAAGACACACACACGGGGCTCCTGGGCGGCGCCCCCGCGGCCCGCACCCCTCCCCGGAGCGCCAGGCAGCAGGACAGAGGCGGTCGGGAAGAGGAAGGACCCGCCCGCGCCAGCACTGGCAGCAAGCAGGCGCCTGCCCATCACCGAGGAGGGAGGACGTGGAGGACAGGCCGCGTGCAGCCAGAGAGAGAAGAACACGGCAGGTGAGGCCCGACAGGGAAATGACAGAGCAGAGAGTCGATTTGTTGGCAAAACCCAACTCCCGACCCCCCAGTCCTCTGGCCATGCCCCGCCCGTCGCCTGTGACAGAAGCAGCCCGAGAGGCGAGGGAGCCGAGAGCCCGGAGCCGGAGCAGAAAAGGCAGCGGGAGAGGGTCAGCCTCCGGGAGCTGGGAGCCACGTCCCGCTGGGTTCCAACTGTGAGTCTAGAAACTCCTGTGTCTGCTGAGCGTGAGCGAGGACGCCCTCGAGGGGGCACGGTCTGGCCGCCTCCGGTCTGGGCAGGGGTGGCGCTCGAGGGGGCGGCCCAACAACGGTAGGAACACAAATCGCACTTCCTGCGCCACGAGAAGGCCTTCCTGCCTGAAGAGGAGGGCCTGGAGCCGGACGGTGCTGAGCGGCGGCCGGGGCCGTGTCTGCTCGCGCCTGCTCTGCCAGCAGAGAGCTGCAAGCCTCCTCCCTGAGAAGACCCTAAGGTTCTGTAAAACCCAACACGGGCTTTCAGGCTGGAGGAGAAGAGCTTTGACCCCTCGAAACGTGAAGCACGTTCTCGGTCTCCTCTCAGCACGTGCTCCCGGCAGGAAGAGGCCTCCCATGCCAGGCGCCCTTTCTCCTCCGCCAGCGCTGCCCTCCGACCTTGGTCAGAGCCGTGCTGTCACTCAGCCCGGGCTGAGGACCTGGGGCGAGCACCAGCCCCCCACGAACAACCACCTGCTGGCAGCTGCCGGCAGCGTCCTCTCCCCCGACCCACTCTGCTCTCTCAGAACAGTCTCCTGGGACCAGCGCGAGCAGCCATGACAGAGGACGCGTCTCGCTCGCTAGACTGACGCCTCCGCTCGAAGGCCGGAGGTGCGGCCTCGGGAGAGGGGGACGGAGTCTGTGCGGAGCCAGGGACAGCCCCGGTGGGCCTCCTCGCAGGGGGTCTCAGCAGCGCTGCTCATCGACAGCTCGTGTCCTGACCCTACCCAGCGGACAGCTCTCCCAACCGGGCGGAAGTCTGACCCCGACAGAGTGTCCGGTCAAAGCCTGCGTCTGGGTGCCCACCCGTCACCTAAACCACCTGCCGGCGAGGGTCGCCACAGGCAGAGGTAGCGAGGGGTGTGGGTGGGAGGGAGAGAGATTCAGAGTAAGCAAGAGCATCAGATCCCCCGTCAGCAGCTAAGTCCAGACTAAAACACGAATGAAGGAGATCTTAGGGCTCGAGGGCTCGGCACAGGGCAGAGAAAACCAGGGCAGAGAAGGAAATACAGACGCGAGGGGAGAAGCCCGTGTACCTTCTCTGCACCAAGCTCGCGAGTCTCACATCTTGATGGATCTGAGGGCCATTCACGTCATAAAAAGAAAACAACAACTCAAGTCCTCCATCCACAGGCTTCACGGTGACACGTCTTTCCTGCCCTGTCGCCCCCCACCTCGCCCCTGCAGGTCCCCTCCTCCCTCCAAACAGCTGGAGTCGAGCGTGGCGTCGTTTTGCACGGGCCAGCCTCAGAGCTCGGCACTTCCTGGCGACTTAGCGGGACCCGGAGGGCAGAGTGAGAGTTCAGGCCTGTCCGGGTGAGACTTCGGAACTAGTTTGCTTTAACTCGGCTAAGACAGTTAATTGTTTTAATTCCCAACTAGTCGAACGTCACTCCCACAGCACCTGCAGCAGTTCATGTCCTGACTCGGACGGGCAGCCACCACCCACAGGCCTGTGGCCAGGGAGCGCCGGCCTCCGCCCGCGGACCGTACCTTTTCAGGTAGGTGGACACGTAGGTGGACGGGGCCGTGGTCTGCGGCGTCTCGCTCCCCTTGGCTTCGTCCCTCCGCAGCTGCCGCGTGTACGAGCCGCTCCTCACCAGGTTCACAGCCGATTCTCTGCGGCAGGAAGAAAGCCAGAGCTCGTGGCGCCCACTGCCAGCTCCTGCCAGACCCGCCCGTGCTGTGTTCCGGGCAGAGGACACGCCTGCTGCCCCTTCACAACTTCTAAGCCGACATTCCCGGCCCAGCCCTGGCCCTCTCCTCCTGAGGACTCTGTCCTCCTGCACAAGGCTGTGCCGACATGTGCCCAGCCGGAGGCAGTGGAGGGGACAGAGGAGGACGAGGTCACAGGGAAAGGAAAGAGCAGGCTGGCCTGCTGCGGCTGCACAGGCATCGCCAGTGGACTGTGCCCCGAGGGCCGCGTCTCCGGAGCCCCTCTTGGCTCCCACACAACGGGCTCCCACACAACGGACGGAGTGGCCTGGACTGTGGTTGGGCCGGGGCGCCCGGTTCAGCGGGTGTGGTGGGCCCCAGTCTGCGTCTCTGACGCGTGCCCGCGACGCCCGGGAGGACCACGCAGAGAGGCTCTGGGGCAGGGCCACCGAGACTCGGCATGCCTCACTGTATGTGGTGAGGCGGACGGAGCCCGATGCTGGCGCTGCCCGGGGACCGGGCTGGGGCGGGGCGAGGGCACCGGGGAGCCAGAGCCCGGAGCCGCCCGAGGAGCCGGGGCAGGTGCACCGCCTCCGCCGCGCCCTTACCTGTTCTCCTTCTCCTCAGCGTCGCTCGTGCTGCCGAGCCTCCGGGGCACCAGGGAGCTGAGGTAGCTTCTGCTCTCCCTCTCCCTCTCCTGCAAAACGAGACGGGGACGTGCAGGGCAGACGCGCCACGGACACGGGAGACCTCAGGATGAACGGCACCTCAGCACCCCACCACCTGCTGCAGCTCGGCCCCGCGTATAGGGGTTTGTCCCAGGGGGTCCGCTCTCCCCCGCTCAGCCCCGGCCCCTCCGTTAGAACCCACGCCAGGGACAGGGTTCTGCCGGGGAAGCCGGGACGAGGAGACAGAGGAGAGCTGCACACCCCGCGCAGCCGCCGAGACAACAGGACTGTCCGGCCAAACCGGTGTGGCTCAGTGGATAGAGCGTCGGCCTGCGGACTGAAGGGTCCCGGGTTCGATTCCGGTCAAGGGCATGTGTCTTGGTGGCGGGCGCATCCCCAGTGGGGGGCGTGCAGGAGGCGGCTGACTGATGTCTCTCTCTCATGGATGTTTCTAACTCTCTCTCCCTTCCTCTCTGTAAAAAAATCAATAAAATATATTTAAAAAAAAAAAAGGGCTGTCCATGCGACGCCCGCCCGAGCCAGGGGCAGAGCTGCGGGCAGGCCGGGCTGGGCCAACAGCGAGAGGGAGCCAGCTCCTCATGGCCGTCGCAGACCCCACGGGGAGGAAGCGGGGCCCCAGGAGCCGCTGCCCGGCCCGGCGTACCTTGTCCCTGTTGTCCAGCAGAGCGGAGATGCGAGGGCTGGACGCCGAGCGGGAGAGGGCGGAGCCCCGGTCCCTCGCAGCCTCCCGGGTGTCGGCCGCGGCGCTCAGTGTGTTGTGGCTGCCCGTCTTCCTCAGTCCTAGGCGCCACGAGGAAGGAGACTCGTCTTTGGGCTCCTCCGGCTTGTTGAAGAGGCTGGCGAGCTACGAGGGAAGGAGGGAGAGAGGGCCGCTCGCCTCTGCGCTGGAGTCCGGGAGGCCCCGCCCTCGCCCCGACCCCCGCTCCCCGGAGGCTGCCCTTGTCCCGGAGCCAGAGCGCGCCTCCCGCACACCGGCCCGATGGGGCGGCTGCTGACAAGCCAGACGCCCTCCTGTCTCTGGAGCTACGACACCCACGATAAGGGGGCATCTTGGAGCCAGAAGGGCGTCCTCACCAGGAACCGAATCGCTGGCACCCTGACCTTGGGCTCCCTGCCTCCAGAGCCGAGACAGATGACCACTGTTTACAGGCACCCAATCTGCTATTCTGTTAGGGCAGCCGGGTATCTTTATTGTCTTGCAAGAATGTATCCTTGTGGCTTTTCTCAGTGTATGTTACTACAGTCGGGGAAAACATAGTATCCAAACTAATCCCCAATACTCACCCTCCTGGCTGAGGACACTGAGGAGGTGTTCTGAGTGGGGGCTGGTGTCTGCTCCAGGATGTGGCCCTTGCTCTCCGAGCTGGAGTGGTTGACAACGGCCTCTGTCTTCCGATCTGTGGCTTAAGACACAGGAAGCACAAGTGCCCGTGTGAAAACCCCATCTTCCTGCCAACAGAACAGGTTTACCCGTGACCGAGACTAGAGCTGTGCATGCTGGGCCTCAAACTGATGAAACCTCTAGCACAGCGGTTCTCAACCTTCCTAATGCACAACCCTTTAAGACAGCTCTTCATGGGGTGGTGACCCCCAACCATACAATGATTTCCGTGGCTACTTCATCGCTGTCATCTTGCTACTGTGATGAACTGTCATGCAAATATCTGATAGGCAGGATGTATTTTCATTGTTACAAATTGAACATAATTAAAGCATAGGATTAATCACAAAAACAATATGTAATTGTATATTGTGAAATATGTATTTCTAATGACAAATGAATGAAATTTTGTCTTGAATGGTGGTGTCGCATGGGCAACAGTCTTCCTAGGACAACAGTCAACGACATGGCGACACTTGGCGACACCGAGGAGCGGTGTGTTGGTGCCTCAGACCATGGGAAATAGGTGTTTTCCAATAGTCTTAGGCAACCCCTGTGAAAGGGTCATTCGACCCCCAAAGGGATCACAACCCACAGGTTGAGAACCGCTGCTTTAACAGCTGCTGCCTTTCAGGGTCTCCCCACTGGACGGTCACAGGAGGCGCCGACCGAGGGAGCCCCAGACCCAGCGGCAGAGGCGGCCCTCACACAGGACCCGGCCCCGTGGCTGCAGGCAGCTGCTCTAACCCAGCCCACCGCCCTCACCACCGCCTTCTCACCAGCGAAGGGACAGCTCGCCCCCTCTCCGCCCCAAGGACCCCGGCTGTGCGTCGGACCGGGCACGCCTCGCACGGGACACCCGGGACCTGGGCGGGCACATCGCATTACCTGCCTCCTTCTCAGTCTCGGACTCGGACGCCTCCTCCTCGCCCTCCTCCTCCTCGGAGCTGGAGCTACTGGACTCCTTGTTTTCCTCCTCCGTGTCCTGGGACTTGGGCGTCTCCTCCTCATAGAGCATCTTCTCTTTGCTAAGTCACAGAGACAGCCGAGTGCCACTCAGACACGACAGCCACGTCAGCGCCTCCCGGGGACTGGGAGAGCGAGCGCCGACGAGCCTGGGTCCCAGCAACAGGAAGGCCTTCGGACCCTCCTCGGCCTGCGTCCCGAGGCCTGGCCTGTTCGAGACACTAAGGCAGCGGTTCTCCACCTTCCTCAGGCCGCGACCCTCGCATACAGCTCCTCATGGGGTGGTGACCCCCAACCATGAAATGTTGCTGCTGTGATGCATCGTGATGCAAATATCTGCATTTTCCGAGGGTCTTAGGCGACCCCTGGGAAAGGGTCGTTGGACCCCCCAAAGGGGTCGCGACCCGCAGGTTGAGAACCGCTGCACTAAGGCTTCCTGTTTGGCGGTGGAGTGTGGCTTAGGAGCTCTAGCCGCCCAAACAGAGAAGAGGCCAGGGACTGGGCACTGCCGGGCAGGTAAACAGAAACCATTCAACAGGTTACTCAGGGCTGATGGCGCCGGGCAGCCCGCCGGCTCTGGGTGGTGGTCCTGAGCTCACGAACGGCCCATCGGAGGGGTGGTGGGGACCAAGAAACGCTGCACCATGCGGATCCGTCCCCCCACCCTCAGAGTCTCCCCATGTATCAACGCCCTCCCTGCCCTCCAACGTCCCCGCGTGTTCCAATGTCACTGGCTACAACCCAGGTGTCCTCACTGGGCCCGTCCTCACACTACGCGTGTCCCTCCACGCCCCCACATCTCACTTCTTAAGGAGTCCGCCCTGCAGCCTGCCGTTCAGGTCCGACTCAATGAGCTTATTCCGCGTCTCTCTTTCGCTTCGAAGCTGCAAGGGAGAAAAGCCAAGAGGCTCATCTTTGGTAAAAGTCAGAAGAGAGGACTCCAAACAGTCCTGTCACCCTGAAGACAAGACCGAACCCACAGGGAGGGGAGAACCTGAACCAGCCACGTCATTTTCCAGAACGCGAGGCTGACTGCCAGTCTGTGGTTTCTAACTCACTGACGGAAGGTGTTCCTGTAAGCCTTATAGTATAAGGAGGCAACTTCACCCCGGGGTTTCTGGGGTGTTTCCCGCTCCCAGGCTGCTGGCAGGGCCCGCAGG
>JAAGEH010000378.1:0-37535 GCA_011751065.1 Lasiurus cinereus
TTCACAGAGAGGAAGAGAGAGGGATAGAAAGTCAGAAACATCGATGAAAGAGAGACATCAGTCAGCTGCCTCCTGCACGCTCCCTATTGGGGATGTGCCCGCAACCAATGCACATGCCCTTGACCGGAATTGAACCTGGGACCTTTCAGTCTGCAGACCGACGCTCTATCCACTGAGCCAAACCAGTTTCGGCTCGTGATGCTTTTTGAAGTTATCTCAGAGACCGTCCTTGGGTTTGGGCCTCTCTGACCTTCCCTGGTGAGGCGGTTCGGGTCTGCCTCCTTGGCTGGATCTTGCGATGCTGCGTTTTCTCAGTGAGGAGGCCCAGGAGGCCTGGCCCCATGCCCCTGAGCGTGAACTTTGTCCCCTTGGTCAAGATGATCCTATCCTCAACTCAGGACATCCCACCTTTAACAGCAGGTACACGAAACGGGGCGGGACAATGTTTCACGTGGTACCCTGGGACGAGAGAGTTTTCACCCCAGAGAATGTCCCATATGAAGACGAGATGGTCCAGCTGGTGGGGCTCCGTGGTTGAGCGTTGACCTATGACCCAGGAGTCCACGGTTTAATTTCAGGTCAGGGCACATGCCCAGGTTGTGGGCTTGATCTGCAGCGGGGGGCACGCAGGAGGCAGCCGATCAATGATTCTCCCTCATCATTCATGTTTCTATCTCTCTCTCTCTCCCTTTCCCTCCTCTCTGAAATTAATAAAATTACATTAAAAAACGGGATGGATAAAGAGCGCCTTTCTCTCACAAATGGCAGGAGGGTTGCTGTGCAGGCGCTGCTTACTCAGGCAGGTACAGAGACACTTACACGCATCGAGGATGTGAGTGATAGATTCCTTTGTGGTGTGCACCTGGGTAAGTCTGTGTCCCGTCCCCCTCCCTGGAGGGTCCCCTCACCTCATCCTGCTGTAGTTAAAGGACCGAGCCCAATGTGCTGATACTGAAAGAGGCCCTTAAGAGCATTCATCTCAGGTAAAAAGTGCTGTTTGACCTGGAAGCTCACATAAATGGATAAACATCACAAAGGTTATTCTCCTGGGCCTGAGGTCCAGAACCCTAAGAGATGGATCCCTGTGGACTCAGTGGCTCCAGGAGTGGAGACTGAAGACGACCTTTAGAGATGATTAACCTGGCTCAGTTTTACAATCTGCTTTCACAAGACAGGTCCACATTCCAACGCCTAGCAGGGGGTGATGGGGAGATACGGAGCAGTCAACAGGAACAATTGCGGCCCACTGAAACCCACCGACCCCCTCCGAGGCTGTGTGCGGATTTTAGAACAAGGAAAAAAAATGTGGTTGGGATCTTTAAAAGGGGCTGCATACCCCTGAGATAGTGCAGTCCTGAGTGTGTGCATGCCACCTGCGTGTGGTGCCCTCGCGGCTATCGCTGGCCGGCCAGCTCCATACATCCTTGCTCGCTTAGTACCAGCTTAGCAGCCTCCGTGGTCATTTGCACCTGATTGTGGAAGTCGCCCCACAACAGACACCTTCATCTTTGTAGGCCCCTCTCTGGAACCTGCTCCACAAATATTTGTGAAAGGAGATTTTTAGGATTTTTTAAAAATGTGTTCTTATTGATTCCGGAGAACAAGGGAGAAGGAGACGGAGAGAAACATGGATGCGAGAGCAAACTATCACTCAGCTGCCTCCGTACCAGGGATGGATCCTGGGAATCAAACGGGCAACCTTTCGGTGCATGAGACCATGCTCAGCCAGCCGAGCCACAGCCGCCAGGGCAGAGGGTGGGATTTAGTGGACCTGCTAGCAGACCCTCCCTGAAAGGTGAACATGGTGGGTGGTGAGCATGGTGGCGCCTGGGAAGGCTAAGGAGCCATCTCAGACGGTGACTTAAGAAAATGGGATTTGCTGAGACCGGTTTGGCTCAGTGGATAGAGTGTCGGCCTGCGGATTGCAGGGTCCTGGGTTCGATTTGGGTCAGGGGCATGTACCTTGCTTGCGGGCACATCTCCAGTGTGGGGTATGCAGGAGGCGGCTGATCGATGTCTCTCTCTCATCGATGTTTCTGGCTTTCTGTCCCTCTCCCTTCCTCTCTGTGAAAAATCAATAAAAATATATTTAAAAAAAGAAAAGAAAAGAAAATGGGATTTATTGAAGGGAAGGGAATGGGGTCTCCACAGGGAAGGGCTACACAGCACCCAGCCAAGTGGACATCGGGCCCCTGATGGCAGCCCCCATCATCCCCGGAGTTTCACCCCCTGTGCAGTCACGGTCGGGAAGCTTGTCATCAGTGGGCTGGGGGCTGAGCCAGTGGGCGGGAATGGGGATGGAATGCAGGTGTGCGATCGGTCCATCGCGTCTCTTTGGGACCATTTCAAGCCCTTATATGGTCTGAGCCCTGGCGTCCAGCGAGCTTTCTTCCTGGCCTCTGTCCCCTGTGGCAGGAGCTCACAAATGGCTGTGAAGGGTTGTATCGCTGGACAGTTCTAACATTTCTCTCCTCTTTCTGCTTGTGAATCATTATCGTTAACAAACTGTTAGCCCTGGTATCAGAAAGCAGCCAGAGGCAGCTTAGTATGTCCATTCCTCTCAGGGAGGCTGAGGAAACCTGCTGAGTGACTTGGGAGATAAAAGCTCCCCCACCCCCACACCGTTTTTCCCCCTACCCCCCACCCCCCACATCACTTGTCTGGTTTTGCTGCTTCTCTGGGCCTGGAGCTGAAATACAACTGAGGCCTAGATGTTATCTTAGGGAGGAAAAGGTCAGCGATTTGAAAGATCAGGGGTCCAAACCGCATGACCAGCGATATGCTAGCGGAGGAGGGGGTACCCTGGGGGCCAGGTTCTTGGTCTCCAGTTTTGCCCCTTGCTGTAGGCATCGGGGACTTTCTGCCCTGGTGAGTTTCTGTACCTGGCCCACCGGCCTTGCCCCAAGGATCTAATATTCTGGAGGGAAGGGGAGGGAGTCTGTCTAATATTCACCATTGAGGACCCTCTCCCATTGCTCCCAGCCCAGCCCAGCCCAGCCCAGACATTGACTCAATGGTGCACAATACGCCACCGGCCCGCCTGACTCTGTAAAGACCAAACCAAAACCGCAGGGTGGCTCCTGGGATGCAGGGCAAGTCCTGTGGCGCCTCTCCAAACCTTGGGCACCCCCTGTCCCTCTGCACTCGGGCTGAGGCCGATGTTCCAGGAGCAGTGATCCACCCCTGGATTTCAGGACTGACCCGTTCAGGAAGCAAGCCGCCCTGGGAAGCCGGGCACTGAGCGTGGTCCCTCTGGCAGGGTCTGATGCGCACAGGTCTCTCCCTTTCCCAAGAGCAGGTTTGGGTGAGGTGTCCAGGGAACCGATTTCATAAGTAACTGCCGAGAAGGGAAAGGCCCGGATGCTGCAGACACGTTGGCCCGTTTCCTCACTGTCTGGGGTCAAGCAGCCGCTTGGGGTCATGCTGTCGTCCCTTCTCTGTTGTAACTCGCCGTTGACTCACTCCTCTTAGACCAGTGGTTCTCAACCTTCCCAAGGCTGCGACCCTTGCATACAGTTCCTCATGGGGTGGTGACCCCCAGCCATGAAATTTTGCTACTGTGATGCATCGTGATGTAAATATCTGCATTTTCCGATGGTCTTAGGCGACCCCTGTGAAAGGGTCATTCGACCCCCAAAGGGGTCTCGACCCACAGGTTGAGAACCACTGTCTTAGACGCTTGCTGGTGGCATCCAGCACTGCTGCAGGCACTGGGCAGGGGCATCTTCGAGGGGTGGCCAGAGCGGGTGGTCCTCTCACTGTCTCCCCCTCCCCCCCGCCTGATAACCCCCCGGGGCATCAGCTGGGGCATCAGCTCCACGCCCCGTCCCCCCTTGTTCCGCAGAGGAAGGCTGAGTCTCCAGGGCCCAGCGGGCGGGGCCTGTGGCCGTCTGTCCCGGCACAAGGAACAAGGTGTGATGTGGGGTTTCTCGCAGGTCTATTAAAAGCAGCGGCGCTCTTGCTTGAAGCCAAAAGGAAAACATTCAACTGGGGATCAACAGGCTTCTGTGTACCCCGTCCCCCTGGGGAGCTGCGGGCCTCCCCGCTGGACACCCGAGCTCGGGCCTGGCCACGGGAGCGAGCGCCCCCCTCCCGGAGAAGGGAGCCAGCACCATGCGGACCCTGCATCTCCTGTCGGCTCCCCCTGCACCAGACAAAGGCCAAAAATCCCGCCCAGGCCACCGGCAACACGTTGCTTATTTACACACCACCCTTCCCCCACCTGCTCCCCAAAAAGTTGGCTGAATCCAGCCACGGGGTTTAGGTTCAGATAGGTCGGGTGGTCCTGGGCATGGTTGGCAAACTCCTTAGTCCACAGAGCCAACTATCCACAGCACAACGATTTGACACTTCTTTGGAGAGCCACATCTTTTTAAACTTAAACTTCTTCTAACGCCACTTCTTCAACATAGACTCGCCCAGGCCGTGGTATTTTGTGGAAGAGCCACACTACAGGGGCCAAAGAGCCGCAGGTGGCTCGAGAGCCGCGGTTTGCCCACCACAGGTCTGGGCATAAAGGGTCACGGATGACTCGGATGACTCGGATGGTTGGGAGCACCGAGCCAGTGATTTGTCTTCTTTTTTGTTTTGATTTTCTGTCTGGGTTTTGTTGTTTTATTTAATGGGTCAACATTGAGTTCTAACGGACAGAGAAACACCGGGAGAGGCTGGTGTTTTTCACACTCAGACCGACACGCACTGAAGGCTCCTTTCATCCATGAGTTCGGCGAGGCCTCCCCGTGTCCCGGGTCCACGCGGCCCCGCTGGCTCCCTTCTTCCAGGGCCCCTGCCTCTCCCGCAGCCGCCTTCCACTTTCACTTGTGTTTGGAAAACAAAAAAAAAGTGCCTCTGAAAACAATCCGAATGAATGCATCTCAGTGTGGGAGGCTGGGAGGTCGGGCAGGGACACGGGTGGGAGGCTGCTGTCGCTCCTGCTGCTCCCAGCGGGCGGGGCCCTGGGGACAGGGGTCCCCGCCTTCTCTCTCCCTCCGTTTTGTGGGTGGAAAGTGGGCTGGTGGGCCTGCTGGTGGCAAGATCTCTCTGTGTATCCGAGGGGGAACCCCCCACCACCACGAGGCGTGGCCAGGCACCCCAGGCTGGGGCAGCTCCCCCCTGTGTCCTCCAGCTCCCACCCTGGCCACATGCCGGGGCCGATGCCCACCAGGAGAGTCTGGGTTCGGCTAGTCTTTGAGGGTCTCCTGTTAACGTCCCCAATCTGTGTCAATCGCCGTTCTAAGAATCTAATTCAGAAACTCAGACTGGAGCGGCGTCTGCCAAGCGGAGGGTTTGGCCGCGAGAGGAAAACAGGAAAAGGCTTCAAAGTGAAGAAAGCTGGAAGAAAACAGCTTCTGTGAGCGGCCAGTGTGCGGGCCCGGCCCCGCCCTGTCCCCCGCGGCCTGCGGCAGACAGGGCAGGGGCCCCCTGGCATGGCAGTGTGGCCGGGCTTCCTGCAGACGGTGGGCGAGAGGCACGGGCATTTCTGGGAGAAGTAGCTGTTGTCCTCAGCAGCCGGGGGGGACGGGGTGTCTTTTCTCACTGGCACTAACGCAGGAAGCCGCAATGACAGGTAACTGAGCCTTTCATTCAGCAGCAGCCTGTTGCCCATCCACTGGGTGCCAGGCAGTGTCCTAGGCTGGGGGGACATGGCAGGGAGCAGGCAGCCAGGGGGTTGTTTGGATTGATTTCTTACAGAGAGGAAGGGAGAGGGACAGAGAGATAGAAACACCGATGAGAGAGAGACATCGATCAGCTGCCTCCTGCATGCCCCCCACTGGGGATGCGCCCGCAACCAAGGTACATGCCCTTGACCGGAATCGAATCCAGGACCCTTCAGTCCGCAGGCAGACGTTCTATCCATTGAGCCAGACCGGTTTCGGCCAGGGGGTTGTTTGGAGCCTCTTTCATTGGTGTGTGTGGGGGGGGGGAGGGAGTCACGTGGGGGGAGAAGGCAGAGGATAGGAACAGAAATCAGTAAGATGAATAGAGGTGTGCTGAGTGTTTGAAAGAATAAAAGAGGTCAGTGTTCTCCCAAGTGGGGTACACAACACTCAAGGTGGCATTGACCCTCCCAGGGCACATGCAGGCCAGATAGTTTAAAGTGCACAGCTTGCCCGGCTGGCGTGGGCTCGGTGGTTGAGTATCTATCAACCTATGAACCAGCAGGTCACAGTTCGATTCCTGGTCAGGGCACAGGCCCGGGTTGTGGGCTCGATCCCCATGGGGGCAGGCAGGAGGCAGCAGATCCATGCTTCTCTCTCGTTACTGGTGTTTCTCTCCCTCTCTCCTTCCCTCCTCTCTGAAAGCAATAAAAATATATAGGAAAATAAATAAAGTGTGTAACTTGCCCCAGCTTGTTTTGTTCAGTGGATAGAGCCTCGGCCCACAGACAGAAGGATCCCAGCTTTGATTCTGGTCAAGGGCATGTGTCTTGCTTG
Organism: Lasiurus cinereus; assembly: GCA_011751065.1. Lineage (NCBI taxonomy): Eukaryota > Metazoa > Chordata > Mammalia > Chiroptera > Vespertilionidae > Lasiurus > Lasiurus cinereus. The sequence continues at coordinate 6,435 of JAAGEH010000378.1, forward strand.
CAGGCTAGATCCTCGGCCTTGGTTGGGGCACGTGTGGGAGCCAGCCAATCGATGTGTCTCTCTCACATCCAGGTTTCTCTCTGTCTCTCCCCCCTCCCTTCCACTCTCAAAAACAAAAAAATAATGGAAAAATTTCCTTGGGTGAGGATTAACAAAAAAATAAAAATGGATAGAGCGTCGGCCTGTGGACTGAAAGGTCCCAGGTTCGATTCCAGTCAGGGGCATGTGCCTTGGTTGTGGGCATATCCCCAGTGGGGGGTGTGCAGGAGGCGGCTGATCCATGTCTCTCTCTCATGGATGTCTCTAACTCTCTATTCCTCCCTCTCCCTTTCTTTCTGTAAAAAAATCAATAAAATATATTTTAAATAAATAAATAAATAAAAATAAAAATGAAAGTGGTAGTTAAAGGGGACACCCCTTTGCTAACCTGGGTCTACCTCCCTGTCCACCACAATTTTCCTTTCACTTTGCTGGGGAAAGGCGAGCCTCTGAATCATCTTTCATCCTGCTCCGCTGCCTTGCCTGAGGGATGCAAAAATCCTCTAAGGGCAGATAAGGGTGGATTCAAAATGCTGGTGTGGGCCAGCCTCCTGGGAGGCAGGTATCCGAAGCCCGCAGGACAGCTGTCTGTCTGTCTTTGTCTGGCATATTCATGCTTCCTCTTCCTTTTTAGACAATTTTCAAAATCTTCCATTATACAGTGGTACCTCGAGATACGAGTTTAATTCGTTCTGTAACCTTGAGGCGTGGGAAACTATGAGATGCTCGAGTCGCCGTAAACTGGTGGGTCGTGTGCAGCTGGCTGATCCGCGAGATTACTCCTATCTCAAATGTTGCTCGTATTTCAAAGCAAAAATCGCTCGCTCGACGGCTTGTATCTCAAAAATCTCATGTTAGGGCACTCGTATCTCCAGGTACCACTGTAGTTGGCATTCAATATGTCATTAGTTTTAAGTGTGCAGCAGAGTGACTAGACATGTATGCACTTTACGAAGTGATCCCCCCGCTAAGTCTAGTACCCACCTGACTCCATTCATGGTAATTAACTATATTATTGGCTATGTTCCCTGGAGCAGGGAGAAGAATCCAGATTCTCAAGAAGGTGTGCAATCATACATCATCCTGGATCTAAATCAAAGTAGTCCTGACAGAGGAAAGTTGCTTTGGCTGGCCGGTTTAATACCGTGTGCTGGCGTTGAAAATTGGGTTTCAGGGGAGATTGCCCATTCATTTCATGAGCAAAACTCACTGCTCTATTTTTTTTTGTGTGTGTGTGTGAAAATAAATATCAGTGATTTATTTAGAAATGCATGTATCTGTCCCTCAGGTGCTAAGATAAATTCAATTTATTTAAGCACATTGGCAAGGGTGTCTTTTCCCAACTGTTTTTTGGTTCGAACCAATCCACCCAAGCGCCTCTCAGTGGAAGCACCACAGGGAAATCAGCGGCTGCACCCTGTGTCGGCAATACGCTCTGGGCGTGCCTCCCAGAAACTGAAAATGGCTCAGACGACGTGGGGATATACATCTTAGCAAACCTCTCTCGTCAGAATTATGGTTTCTGAGCCCCGACAACTGCCAAATTGGGGTCTCCAGGCAGAAATCTGACCAGAGCTCCCGGCTCCAGATCCAGCTGCCTGCTGGGCTGCTCCATCCTCAGAGAGGAAGATGGGTCGGGAGATAGGGAAGGGGGAGAGAATGGGTGTTTTGAGGTGGAAGGAAAGAGTGAAGACATGCAGAAGGGAGGACCATCTGGGAGCATATGCCACCTGCACCCCTTGGGGCTCCGCCCAAGGTCAGAAACTCCTGACAAGCTGAGGGCACATCCCAAGAGTATACCGGGTGACGTTCTGTTTGCAGAAACATCCAGTGTGATGAGGAGAAAGTAGGGTGAGCTGGTGAGAGATGGGTTCCAGATGGGTGATCCTGATGGCAGAGCTGGGCCCTCACAGCGAGAAGTCCCTGCATCCTCCCTGGGGGACACAGAGATGGTAACAGAGCCAGGTGAGGGCAGACTGGAGCTGTTCAGGGCAGGGGACCTCAGAGTGTGGTGGTCTTGGGATCAGAGCCAAGGATGTGCAGTAACAGTGATGTCACTCCAGGCTTAGGTGCAGGCAGGACCAGGACATCATCAGCGACTCAGCAGAAACAGAGGCTGAGGCCCAGAGGCACACAGGACGCCCCGGGGCCCAGCTGGAACAGTCAGCTTGTGTAAGAACCCCGCCTCTCACCGCTGTTCCCCAGGGGCCTGGTACTTCCCCTGCACTCAGCTCCTCAGGGAGAGAAATCCCGAGGGAGAATCTGAGTATTTCCCCAAAAGAGAATGGACTTGGCAGGAACTGTTCTAACCCAGAAGAGACTGAGTCGGCGGTAATCAGAGCAAGGGTCTCTCATACCCAGGATCTGGATCAAAGTGAGGACAGCTATAAAAAATGCAGAAAGCACCTCTATCTACCCCAAAGACATGTTTAAGTTCTGGCTTCTGCCACAAAGTGTTTTCCATTACATTAAATAATAATGAATTAATATCCTTTCAATGTGCATGAATCCGTGCACTGGGGCACTAGTAGCTTCATAATAAGTCCTGGTATGCAATTAAGCAAATTCCTTCACCCTCATCTTCCAGCCAACGTTTCTTCACCCTAATGCCCTAAACCACTTGTTCTGTGTGAAGAATTACTTCTCTCCCAGGCATCTAGGATGATACTAGTCATTACCATCTTTGGGAGGGCCTTGAAAATAGTCACTAAAATAATTTTCTATACTTTGTGGTTCAGAGGAATAATTTAGTTGAGGAAGGCTCTATATTACTTTAAGCTCATTGCCCATCTTTCATATACATTTTGGAATCAACTTCTCAAATTTCTCAAACAAACAAACCTTTTGGGATTATACCGAAATCACATCAAGTCCATAGGTCAATTTGGAGACACTGCATATAGTCAGTCATATTGTGTATGTCTAACCATAACTCAGTATTTATTTACAGTTTAAAAATGTCTTTAAAAACGTTTAAAAATTTTCTCTATCAACTTCTTGTTTAGCCTCTTGTTTTATTTATTCCTGGGTACCTTACATTTTGTTGCTATTGTAAATAACATCTTTTAAAAATGAATATTTTAATTTGTTGCTTGTGTATGAAGACACAATTGATTTTCATATATTGATCTCATTTTCTACCACTTTGCTAAACTCTTTTAGTAATTCTAATAATTATGTCTAAACATCTTTTGGGCTATCTCTTTGCAGATAATTATGTTATCTAGGAATACTGGACTTTTGTTTTCTAATCCTGAAGCTCATGTTTCTTTTTCTTGTCGTATTGCCCTGGCTAATATCTCTAGTACATTGTTAAATGGAAACAGGGACAGTGGGCCTTCTTGTCTGGTTTTTGATTTCAAAATAAATGCTTCTAATGTGTCTCTATTTACAATGATGCTTTCTATAGGCAAATTCCTTTTTATTCCTAATTTGCTGAGAGTTTTAAATAATGATTTTGGTGCATCGATTACAATGATCATATGATTCTATTCTTTAATTTGTTAAGATAACAATTGCTTATACATTTTGCTCATATTAACTACTCTTGTATGTTTAGATTACACCCAATATCAGAATTCATATCATTCTAAGTCTACCCCTTGTTAATTCTGCTGATCTCACGCAGTGAAGCTTGTTTGCTTGAGAGTTTGCTAATTTTTTAAAAATATATTTTTATTGATTTAGAGAGGTAGAGAGAGAGAGAAACATCAATGATGAGAGAATCATTGATCAACTGCCTCCTACAGGCCCCTACTGAGGATCATGAGCCCAAAACCCAGGCATGTGCCCTTGACCGGAATTGAACTGGAGACCCTCCAGTCCCACAGGCTGACTAAGAAAAACCGGCCAGGGCTGGATTTGGTAATTTTTAAAACTGGGAACTTATATTTGGTTGAACATGCTCTGTAGGGATCCGAAACTGGCGATGCCTTTTTTTTTTTTTTTTCCAGGGAGGATTTATATCTGCTTTTCTCAAGAGCCAGAGGCTGTAACCACACCGGGCACACTTGAGCTCTGTTTAGAGAATCAGGGCTTACGGCAGGAGCCTCAAGATTAGTTTGCCCATCTTGTGGAGAACTCAAGGCTTAGAGTCCTGATCCCAGGGCCGGTCCTCACGCCATCTCTGGCTGTCACATTTGCTGACTATTCCCTTCTGCTCTCATGTTAGTGCCCTCCCCCATCCCCCACCAACCTTGGAAATTGTCCTTATTGTTATCAAAGTCTAGCAGTCATAGAAGTATGTTTAGTATAATCTTCCCAGGATCAAGTTGTAGTCTAGTGTGTGTGTGTGTGTGTGTGTGTGTGTGTGTGTGTCCGAGGGGGATGGGGGGGGCAGGAGTTTGCCATTCTCCAGAAAGAGGAATTCAGATAATTTTTAATCTTGGGATTAGATCAGGGAGAAAGTCTGAATTAAGTGTCCCTGGGTCCTCCACACCTCTGAGCATCTGGGAGGAGTCAGAGACTTCACCAGCAACAGGATCTAGCGAGAATGGAACGGCACTGTTTTTGTTTTCGCTTTTATCTTTTTTTTTAAATATATATATTTTATTGATTTTTTACAGAGAGAAAGGGAGAGGGATAGAGAGTTAGAAACATCGATGAGAGAGAGACATCGATCAGCCGCCTCCTGCATGCCCCCCACTGGGGATGTGCCCGCAACCAGGATACATGCCCTTGACCGGAATAGAACCTGGGACCTTTCAATAGAACCTGGGACCTTTCCGTCCGCAGACAGACGGTCTATCCTCTGAGCCAAACCGGTTTCGGCTCGCTTTTATCTTATGGTTATATTCTATGATGCAGAGTGATACTGGCTTCCCTTTTACTGCAGTGGTATAAAGTTTCCTTTAAAGAGGAGTAAATTTATATATAAAAATGACTTAATTTATAGAAAATGTTAAATGAGCAATAGTATAAACTATAGCCAAATATTGCAAAAATCAAGTGGGAATGATGATTGGAAAACACCGGAGTGTATCTTCCCATACACTCCCCGATTCCTCAGCTCCCACCTCTCCCCCCCACCCAAAAAAAGTGTTTCTGCTCAGCCCAGCCCCAAGTGCCCTCTCGCACCTTGGAGTGACTAAAGCATCGTGGCCAGTCTTCTCAGTCATAACCCCTTGATTCTGTGCCCGGACCCCTAATTCACCCCAAGACGGGAGCAAACTCCTTGAGGCCAGTCAACACCCAAACTCAGCTCCCCGCAGGGCGAGTGATTCCCTAGATCTCCTTGTCTCCCTCTGAGCCTCTTCCTCCCTGTGAGACCCTCTCTCTCCCTGTCTCCCCTGAGTTCTTTTCTTCTCCTGTCTCCCCGCCAGCCTTGCCCTGTGGCACACAGAGGATTGTGCTCTCCTGGCAGTTGGTGGGATGCTGATTGGGTGTGGACAGTAAAGTGAGTTGGTGTCCCTAGAGGGACGCCGCTGGGGGTTGAGGGTGGGGGGTGAGGGATTTGAATTCTTTTTTATTTTTTATTTTATTGATTTTTAAAATATATATATTTTATTGATTTTTTACAGAGAGAAAGGGAGAGGAATAGAGAGTCAGAAATATCAATAAGAGAGACACCAACCAGCCACCTCCTGCATGCCCCCCCCACTGGGGATGCGCCCGCAACCAGGATACATGCCCTTGACCAGAATCAAACCTGGGACCTTTCAGTTCGCAGGCTGGCGCTCTATCCACTGAGCTAAACCGGTTTAGTAGATGGACTGTTAACAAGGGTTAGGCCAGACACCAATCAGTTGTTTGTCTCGCAAACAAACAAACGGGGCTTGCGTTTCTCAGGAAGTGAGTGCAGTGTGAATCCTTCCCTGGTTTCTGGTGCCTGAAGCCAGCAGACCATCTGCTCTGGCCACTGTCTGACCTATCGCTTTGCTGCGGTCTCATGGACACCCCTCTTTATCCATGGAAACAGCATCCACAGAAGAGATGGGGGGTGAGAAGAAGCAACTCTACCCTGAGAAGGAAGCTACTCCCGGCCCACGCTTCTGCCTTTTGGGAACAAATTATTTGCAAGTGGGAGGGGCCTTCAGAGGAAGGGACTCCTTTTTTTTCTCCTTAAGTGTATTCCTAAGACCTGGGAAAAGCATTTGTGGGGATTAGCTTTGTCTCTGCCGTCCAACAACTTCACTTACTTAGACTTTCTTGCCTCCTTTGAAGTCAATGGTTATTTCTGAATTTATCCGTTTTAATAACTACTTCCTGGACAGCCTCTCTCTTGCGTGGGGTTTAAGAGCAAGACGGTGGAGGCAGACAGGCTGGCTTCACTACCCCCGCCACCTGCTACCTGGGCGACCGTGCTAATTAACGTCTCCGAGGCTGACTTGTCTGCTTCGTTGAGATGGTAATGGTGCCTGCTAGCAGAGGGTCACAGTGACAGAACGAGATCGTTCCTGTGATGGAGTTAGTACACTGCCAGCTAGTACTCGGTGATGGGTGACAATGGTGGTGATGACCATCCTGGCACATGCCACGCCCCACGTTAGGTTCTGGGGACACCTACGCCCATGATAAACATCGCCCCCAGATCATAAAACCTCCGGCAGGTGTAACGGGCGGTGATGGAGCAGAGAGTTGACTGAACCAGGGAAGGGGTTGGTAAAAATCCATTCTGTGGCCAGGTGGTTATATGAAGGGGGGTCTATTAGAGGAGCACCCCGGCTTCCTGGGATGGAGAAATGGCAGTGGTTGGCCAGTTGGGAGGTGTTGCTGAGCCTGCCCAGCTCAGCCCATTCTCTCTCTCTTTTTAAAAAAATATATTTTATTGATTTTTTTACAGAGAGGAAGGGAGAGGGATAGAAAGTTAGAAACATCGATGAGAGAGACATCAATCAGCTGCCTCTTGCACGCCCCCTACTGGAGATGTTCCCACAACCAAGGTACATGCCCTTGACTGGAATCGAACCTGGGACCCTTCAGTCCACAGACCAACGCTCTACCCATGAGCCAAACCGGTTTCGGCTCAGCCCATTCTCTTCGCAGGATGTCTTAGGCTCAGCAGCTCCGTGTGTTAGGCCTGTCTGACCTGCTGTGGAGTGTGGTGCCCCAGTCCCGCCTGTGAGCAGGTGGCTACGTGGGCCTATTTCAGAGAGGAAATATTAAAAAGCCCCTTGTGGCCGAAACCGGTTTGGCTCAGTGGATAGAGCCTTGGGACTGAAGGGTCCCAGGTTCGATTCCAGTCAATGGCATGTACCTTAGTTGCAGGCACGTCCCCAGGAAGGGGCGTGCAGGAGGCAGCTGACGATGTTTCTCTCTCATTGATGTTTCTAACTCTCTGTCCCTCTCCTTTTCTCTCTGTAAAAAATCAATAACATATATTTAAAAATAAATAAATAAAAAGCCCCTTGTGGCCACATGTCTTATGCCCTGTAGCTTATCCTTGGATGAAGCTCTGACAGGGTTAAGGCCAGAGGCAGCCTCTGAGATGATGTCCAGAAATGCCTACCTCCTGGCACTCATGCCTGGCACAGTGCCGTACTGTAGCAGGGTGGTCTATGTGAGCTTTGGTAGATGGACCGTTAGCAAAATGACTCTGGAGTAAACCAGCAACCGTATCGTGAGCACCCCTCCTGGCAAGAAAGGAGGCCTCCAAGTGAGGGCGCCTAGGAGCAAACCCTCTACCCTCCTTGGAGCTTTGAGCTGGCCACAGGCCAGGCTGCCCTCTGGACCACAACCTCAGAAGAGACCCTGCATTAGAATCACCCCACTAATCCACCCCCAGATGCCTGGCCCTCAGAAGCTGAGGCAGTAAAGGTCTATGGCTTTGAAAGGCTGCTACTTGGGGGAATTGCTTACACAGCAACAGGTAACGAATGCAGTCTGTGTCTCCAACAGGGTTAAAGGCTGCTGTTGATGGGATCCCCACCATTCCCACCAATGGCAGGGTCTGAGGTGCAACACGGGGCCAACTCCGCCAGAGCAGGGTGCCGGAGCACCTGTCAGGCAAGCCGGGATTTGAATTCTTTTTTTTATTTTATTTTATTGATTTTTAAAAGTATATATATTTTATTGATTTTTTACGGAGAGAAAGGGAGAGGAATAGAGAGTCAGAAATATCAATTAGAGAGACAACAACCAGCCACCTCCTGCATGCCCCCCACTGGGGATGCGCCCGCAACCAGGATACATGCCCTTGACCGGAATTGAACCCGGGACCTTTCAGTCCGCAGGCCGGCGCTCTATCCACTGAGCTAAACCGGTTTCAGCTGGGGTTTGGATTCTGACTCGACCATTCCTTCCCCCTGCTTGATCACGGGGAAATCATTTAACTACTCGAAGCCTCGCCTCTAACTCAGTGGATGCAGGTAGTAATACGTACTTGGTGATGTTGCTGGAAGAATTAAACAAGATAACGCATGTCCGGAGCGTAAGGACATGATGCTAGCTTTGAAGGCAAATCCGTCCCGTCTCTTTTCTGATCATGAACTTGCGCGAGGCGCCAAGGGCCAGGCCTCTTCATTGCTCCCACCCCACGTACCGTGCACCCTTTTGGGAGTGGGAGCGGGAGGGGAACCTCGGTTTTGAAAGCTAAGTGAGACATGTTTATAAAACAGCAAATACATATTTGCCTTTTGGAAAGCACCCGAAACCTCACTCTAATTTGTGCCCACCGCAACATAACCCCCTGACGAGGGACGTGACCGCACACAGACAGACAGCACACGGCTCTCCCCGCCGGTCTGGTTGGAGGATGCTGGGGACAACGGGTCCCCTTCAGCGCGGGCCCGTTGGCTATTTCTGGGGAGGATAGAGTCCGATTATGGTCCCAAGCGTCCTTCCCGAGCGAGGCCTCCCTCACAGACACCCAGGCGCTTGAAAGCAAGCATAATGCCCCGGCATGAAGTCGACAGGCTAATTTTAAATCTCTGGGCACCCATCATGTACTTAGCTCCAAATTATACGGTGGACCTGCGTTTTTCTTAGACCTCTCCGAGGCTGCAGGTAAATAAAGCAGCGCTGTGCGCGGGCCATAAAAAGCCTCGTCAAGTCTCAGAGTTTCTGTCCGCTGGCCAGGGCTGTCTGTCTGTCCAGGAGAACTTTCACCCAACGCCTGTGCCCTTTGGCAATCCCAGGAGAAATAACAGCCCAGGTCAGTGGAGGCCACCGGCCCTAGAGGCCCTGGGCTCCCCGGCCTCTCGAGCAGCAGCTCACTCCGCCTCCTTCTGGCTAAATTGTTCAGGGTCCAAATCATCCAATTTTTCCTCTAGTTTGGGGAAGAAAAATAAAAATAAAAAATCGCTTCTGGGGACATGCACTACCGATTCTGGCCACTAGAGGGTGGAACAGGGCAACATTGGTCCTGGGAGGGACAGTTGGCAGGTCCCTTCCTGCACCCCAGGATGCGGCCTGGAGACAGGACAAATATAACGCAAACAATAGGCAGAGGCTGCCATTGGGTGCCACAGCCTAGGTGCCAGCTTTTTCTCCTTCTTTTTTTAAGTTTTTTCTTTCTTTCTTTCTTTCTTTTTAAACATCTAATGAGGGAACTGTGCCGGGCTGGGAAATAGAAGCCTCCTTCTTCAGGGCAAGGTCTGGATCAGTGGTCTGCAAACTCATTAGTCCACAGTGCCAAATACCAACAGCACAATGATTGACATTTATTTGGAGAGCCACATTTTTTAAACTTAAATTTCTTCTAACGCCACTTCTTCAACATAGACTCGCTCAGGCCGTGGTATTTTGTGGAAGAGCCTCACTCAAGGAGCCCAAGAGCTGCATGTGGCTGGCGAGCCGAGGTTTGCCGACCACCGGTCTAGGATCAGATGTGCAGGGCCTTGGAACCGCCGTGTGCTGTGTCCTCCGCTGGACGCCAGAAACACAAGCCTGTCCCAGTGTAGCTGAGGATGTGGGCGCTCTGGAGGGCGGGTACCAGCCTGCAGGCCGGCCCTCACGGAGCGGGCGGCTTTGCAGGTGGAGTTACACGATGCCTATGAGTGTGCAGGACAGACAGAGATCGAGAGGACGCGGAAATTTCCGACAGGGGGTAGGGGATGTGAGAAGACTTCCGATCTGACTGGCTTCACTATGGGCAGCAGGGGCCCGCCCACCTCCATTGCCACCACTCTTGACCGCTGCCTTTTACCTGGGACTCTGCTTCCCCTCGGACCCCACTGTAACCAGCCTCCACCCAGAGGCCAGTCAGATCTTTATATCAATCAGACTGAGCCCCTCCCTTGTGCCACGCCCCCAAACACACCGCTGTCCTGGGCCACCATAGTCTGCCCCACCCACCTCCCCTACACACACACCTGTCATGCCCACTGCCCTCCAGGCACACTGGCCTTTCCAGTTTGCAATTTTCCAAGCCCAACCATGTCCAGGGCTCTCACACTGACCACTCCTTCCCCCAGGGCCTCCTCCTCCCCCAGGGCTGCTCCTCAGGCTTGGACCCTGCAGTTGCACAGGGCCTGAGTTTTGGGGGTTCAGGCTCTGCTGGTGCCATCTTGAAATTCCTTTTTTTTTTAGAAATCAGTTTTTATTGATTTTTACAGAGAGAGGAAGGGAGAGAGCTAGAGAGATAGAAACAACGATGAGAGAGAGAGACATCATGAATCAGCCACCTCCGGCATGCCTCCACCCCACCCCCCGACTGGGAATGGAGCGGGATACCTGGGAATGTGCCCTGACCGAGAACCGAACTGGTGACCGCTTGGTTCCTGGGTTGATGCTCAACCACTGAGCCCCACCAGCCAGGCTGGAAATTCTGAATGGGTTTTGAGGAGGCCCCACATTTTCATTTTGTCGGGGACCCCACGAATCGTGTGGCAGGTGGGCCCTGCCTCTAACTAGAACATTCGGCTCTTGCTTGGCACGTCTGGCTCCTTCAACCATTTGGTCTTCTCAGCTCCAATGTCACCTCCTCAGAGGGGCCTTCCCTGGCCACCCAGGTCGCCTGGCCTCCCCCATCACGGAACTGCTGTTCCATGCCACCCAACCGCCGCTGTCCGGAATGAGCCTCCTGTTGGGTTCTCCCCGTGTTTGTTGTCTGTCTCCTCCTGCTCGTGCTTCCTGCTCGGAGCACAGAGCCGGCCCTGTGGGTGCCGGGCAGGAGCTGGTGGGGAGGGGGGGCGGGGACTGAGCCCAGGGGCAGGGCAGAGGCCGTGTGGAGGGAGCTTGTCCTCTGTCCTTCTCAATCTTCGTTCCACACTCGGGTGCAGGCCCCGATGAGGCAGCTCCCGGGCCCACCAGCTCCACTCAGAGTGCCCCGTGGTGTGGCCCAGGCCTCCTGGCAGGCAGCAGCGTGAAATTCTAGACCAGCCCACGGAGGGGGGCCGTGCATTCCCTTCAGACGTCAGCGGCTGATCCAGCCTGGGTCCTGGATCCGGAGGAGAAACAACTGGCATGTTCTCTGCCCCCGGAGCCTCTCAGATACAGCCATGGAACAGGCAGGGCTGGGTGGCAGGGAGGGAGAGGATGGGGGGGAGGGCAGCCAGCAGGCAGGCTGTTTATAGCTGAGTCAAGCTAAGCCCGGCTCAGGTTATTGGCTAAACGTTGGCATGTGCGTCTGTCTTCGGGTCAGAATCAGCCAGAGCCTCCGAGGGCGCCTGGAGCCACACAGCTGCTGCCTCTCGGCCGGTTTTGCCAGCGGATGGGGTTTCCTTTCTTTGGAAACTTCTCGGGCGTGGGAGACACGGCCGCACGGAGGCTAGGCTGGTGCTGTAGGCCTCGTGTGGTTCACTTCCACCTGATCACCAGCCTGATGATGACTGGGGGGTGTTGATTTCCCCAGAACTAGAGGGGTAGCTCCCTCGGGGAGAAATGGAAGCTTTCATCCCATTCATTCAAGAAATCCTTATTGGCTGAAACCGGTTTGGCTCAGTGGATAGAGCATCGGTCTGCGGACTGAAAGGTCCCAGGTTCGATTTCGGTCAAGGGCATGTATCTTGATTGCGGGCACATCCCCAGTAAGGGGCGTGCAGGAGGCGGCTGATTGATGTCTCTCTCTCATCGATGTTTCTAACTCTCTATCCCTCTCCGTTCCTCTCTGTAAAAAATCAATAAAATATATTAAAAAAGAAAAAAAGAAATCCTTATTGCGTTCCGCTCTGTAAGCTGCAGGGTGTGGGTCTCGCCTGGGGAGAACCAAAGATAATAATTGTGACCTCCCTGTGACCCCCAGCCACTCCATGGCTGGAGGAGGGGGAGGTACTGTGATTCCCGATCGACCCCTGAGGAATCGGAGTCCCCGAGGGAGGTGCAGCCACAGGTGGAGTCGCCCCACTGGTGACACGGACAGTCGGGACTGGGCCTCTCTGCCACGCCAGTGCCCAAGCTCATGCCCACCGGCCCATCGCGCCTCGCAGGTGCCTTCCTGAGACAGGAAGGAAGGTGGCGACCTAAAGCCTTGGGCTTTGCCTGCAACCACAGAATTTGTCTTCTGGCGCCTGTGAAAATGAACCGCCTGCCACTGCCGCTCTTGTCTGTCTGTGGTCTCTGCAGAAAACCCTGGCATCTGGCACTTTTCCTGGTGTGGGTGGGGCTGGCCTGGCTGCCCTGGGGATCGGTGCAGCCTGTTGAACATACACCAGGGGGCGCCATTCACAAAAACCACTGTCCCTGTAGCAGTGCAATGGCTGATTCAGCAGTCCTGAGATGAGATGTAGTAATTGCCTTAATGAAGTTATTGAAAATAAAGAGGAGCTGAGACCGGTTTGGCTCAGTGGATAGAGCGTTGGCTTGTGGACTGAAAGGTCCCGGGTTCGATTCCGGTCGGGGGCATGTACCTTGCTTTCGGGCACATCTCCACTGTGGGGCGTGCAGGAGGCGGCTGATCGCTGTCTCTCTCTCATAGATGTTTCTGATTTTCTATCTTTCTCCTTTCCTCTCTGTAAAAAATCAATAAAATATATTTTAAAAAAATAAAATAAAGAGGAAAAGGGGGGGAAATTCGCTGGAGAAAGGAGGAGAGAAATGGTCAAGGATGGGTACAACCTGGCCAGGTCTGGTTCATGTAAACCATGCGGAAACTTTGAAAAGAAAACAACAGTGCCGAAACCGGTTTGGCTCAGTGGATAGAGCATCGATCGGTCTGTGGACTGAAAGGACCCAGGTTCGATTCCGGTCAAGGGCATGTACCTTGGTTGCGGGCACATCCCCAGTAGGGGGCATGCAGGAGGTGGCTGATCAATGTTTCTCTCTCATCGATGTTTCTGACTTTCTATCCCTCTCCCTTCCTCTCTGTAAAAAATCAATAAAATATATTTGAAAAAGAAAAGAAAACAACCGCTATTTGGTGTGTGTCTTTGCTTTTTCTTTCTGCAAAACAAATGACCCCCACACTTAGCTTACAATAACACACATGTATGGTCGCATGGGCCCTGTGGGTTGGGAACGCAACAGAGGCTGCGCTCGGTGGTTCTGGCTCAAGAATTCTCTGGGGGTTCTGGTCAGGATGCCGCCTGGGCTGGAGGGTCCCCTCCCACGCTCCCTGATGTGGGTGTTGGCAGGAGGCCACGTGGCTTCACTATAGACCGCACCACGTGGCGGCTGGCCTTCCCAGGAGAGAGTGTTTGAGAGAGAGAGAGGGCGAGCAAGAGTGATGTCTGAGATGGACGTTGGAGCCTCTCCACAACCTAATCCTGAGAGGGACGTGCCTGCTACACGCTGTTTGTCACGGGAACCGCCTCAGGACAGGGTGGCTGCTCAGGGGGTGGCTGCCAGGAGGGGCCGCGTGGGGACTGTCTGGGAAGTGGGCCACCACACAGCTGCAGGACAGGGACACTGACACCCTTAGCCAGATTTCTTTCTTTCTTTCTTTCTTTCTTTCTTTTTTAAAATATATTTTATTGATTTCCTACAGAGAGGAAGAGAGTGGGATAGAGAGTTAGAAACATTGAGACAAACGTCAATTAGCCGCCTCCTGCACACCTCCCACTGGGGATGCACCCACAACCAAGGCAAGTGCCCTTGACCGGAATCGAACCTAGGACCTTTCAGTCCGCAGGCTGATGCTCTATCCAGTGATCCTAACCAGTCCTGGTTATTTTGTTTATTTTATATATTTTTATTAATGTTAGAGAGAGAGGAAATGAGAGAGAAAGAGAGAGAGAGAGAGAGAGAGAGAGAGAGAGAGAAACATCGATAAATCAATCAGCTGCCTCCTGCACGCCCAGCACCAGGGATTGAAACTACAATCCAGGCCTTTGCCCCGGACTGGGAGTCAAACCATGACCTCTTGATTCATAGGTTGACACTCAACCCCTGAGCCACAACGGCTGGCCAGACATTCAGATTTTGAGGCTGAGACTGAAGCCGTCAGCATGGGCTCCCAGATCAGCAGGCCTTGGGGAGAGGCAGGGAGGGGTTGGCTCATGAACATGGGGCCTCTCGGGCTTTTCCAGTTGGGCTTTGAGCGGTGGGTCCTTGGCCTTAACACCCATGCGGCCTCACCCAGGCTGTTATGAAAGCCAGTAGGTTTCATACATGGGCTTGGACTTGAGATCTAACTGGAGAACCGGGGTGAAATAGGCCACCCAGAAGCTGCCCCTTTGGCATATTGATGATTTGGGATTAAGGGAACTTAAGAAACATGAGGTGCAGGAAGGACACTCTGACCTTGTTTGTCCACCTAAACGCAGCAAAGAAACGTCCCCGGTGAAGAGACCCGCTCTGTACCCGGAGGGCAGGCGGCATCCTCACCCCCAGAGACAGGGAGCTCAGGGCGAGAAGGCTGTCCAAACCAACCTTGTAACCTCTTCGTTAATTAGCTGCTCCGAGCTCAAACTCTTCTGTCTGGTCCATTCTGCACAAACGTATTGTTTCTTTCTTGAGAAGCTATAACAGCTGCCTGCATTGGCCACTTCTGTGAACCCCATATCTTTGGAGCTCCCGTCCCTGTGAAATAAAATGTGATTTTTCTCCTGTTCATCTGTCTCATGTCCATTTAATGATTAGACCAGCCAAAGAACCTAGGAGGGAAGGAGGGACATATTTTCCTCCCCCGCTCCTGCCAAAGGTGTGACCAGTCTCTCACCCCCTAAAAGTGAGACTCCTGCAAATAGGACCTGTTAGAACCGGGCTGTGTGCTGTTTTCCTCAGCAGCTGAGGTTGTTTGTTGCGTTTCTTACTTTAGACCAGCGGTTCTCAACCTGTGGGTCAAGACCCCTTTGGGGGTCGAACGAGCCTTTCACAGGGGTCACCTAAGACCATCGGAAAATGCAGATATTTACATCACGACTCATAATAGTAGCAACATTTCATGGTTGAGGGTCACCACCACATGAGGAACTGTATGCAAGGGTCGCGGCCTTAGGAAGGTTGAGAACCACTGCTTTAGATCTTTAACCCAGGTCTGGAGGGAAAGTATACCAAACCCAGAGCCATCCAGACCTGGCTTGAATTCCAGCTTCGCCTCTTCCAATTCAGAAACAGGGGGAATTACTTAATCTCCTTAAACTTCATGATGGCATCAAAAAAGGGGAATAATAGCTGAAACCAGTTTGGCTCAGTGGATAGAGCGTCGGCCTGCAGACTGAAGGGTCCCAGGTTTGATTCCGGTCAAGGGCACGTACCTTAGTGGTGGGGGAACCCCCAGTAGAGGGTGTGCAGGAGGCGGCTGATCCATGTTTCTCTCTCCTTGATGTTTCTAGCTATCTCTCTCCCTTTCTCTCTGTAAAAAATCAATAAAATATATTGAAAAGAAAAAAAAAGACGGGGGTGGGGGAGATAATAATCTCTAGATCACAGGATTGTTGTGGGGATGATCTTCGACACCATAGGAAATGCCTCGCCTGGTGCCCCAACCTTCGAAACTACCCCAGAAAGGGTGGCTGACATTGGAACTGTTGTTCCATGTAGAGAAATAACCCTTGGTTATGGCTCTTTTTTGTTTTCCAGCTTTTTTCCCCTGTAATTTTTTTTTAATTGTAAGAACACGGTTCGTTCCAGCTATAAAAGAGATAATGGGACAAGGTTTGGTGCAGCCTTCGCTGTGGTTTCATTACCTCCGAAAGTGTACGGATATTCCGAGGACCCATTTTTGCGAAGAAGGTAATGGGAAATAAATGACTGAGGTTATCAACATCCCAATTTGCAGCTATGTTTTCAGGAACACATGTCTTCACTGAAGAGGAGACACGTGTACCTGAGATGAGGTGGGAAGTCCGCTGTCCTCTGCCTGTCCATTCCTTCCTTCACAGCCAGACAACGGGGACAATCACCACGGCTTCTTTCTCTGAGATCCTCACCTGCAAGGTGCTTGCTCCTCCAAGATACCAAGTTCAAGGCAGCAAATCTGCTTTTTGCTTTTTGCAATGTGCGTTGTCATTCTGTTCGGAGGATTCCCTCTCTAAGTTCCATACTTGAGGACAGTGGTCTGCAAACTGGGGCTTGAGAGCCACAGGTGGCTCTTTGGCCCCGGGAGTGTGGCTCTTCCACAAAATACCACAGCCTGGGCGAGTCTACTTTGAAGAAGTGGCGATAGAAGAAGTTTAAGTTTAAAACAGGTGGCTCTCCAAAGAAATTTCAGTCTGTTGTGCTGTTGATATTTGGCTCTGTGAACTAATGAGTTTGCGGACCACTGCTTTAGGAGATTGAAAATCACCACAAGTCATCAGCAGCTCCTGAAGAGCTAACTAGGAGTGGGAGATGGGACACCATGACCTAGAACTCTCTGCTCTTCTTTATTTTTTTAAATATATTTTATTGAATTTTTTACAGAGAGGAAGGGAGAGAGATAGAGAGTTAGAAACATTGATGAGAGAGAGACATCGATCAGCTGCCTCCTGCACACCCCCTACTAGGGATGTGCCCGCAACCAAGTTACATGCCCTTGACCGGAATTGAACCTGGGACCTTTCAGTCCACAGGCTGATACTCTATCCACTGAGCCAAACTGGTTTTGGCAAACTCTTTGCTCTTACAGAGCTTGTGATTAAGGGGACAAAAAGGTCTAAATTCGCCCTCTGTGTGTGTGCATGAGCCTTGCATTGGGGCTTGAGAGGTAGACCAGATGTTCAGAGGGACTCTTCCTGTAAGGGCCGGTCAAGGTATCTGAGGAAACCACTCTCATTTGCCTTTTTAAAAAATATATATTTTTATTGATTTCAGAGAGGAAGAGAGAGGGAGACAGAAACATCAATGATGACAAAAAAAAATCATTGGTTGGCTGCTTCCTGCACGCCCCCCACTGGGGATCAAGCTCACAACTCGGCATGTGCCCTGAGACTCGAACCGTGACCTCTTTCCTGAATCACAGATGACTGCTCAACCACTGAGCCACGCCAGTCGGGCCACATTTGCCTTTTCATCCCAGTTCCTTGATGAAATCCACTCTCTACTGAAGTCATTTGCTCCCTGAAGCATCAGACGGTTGGCCTCCTAATAGACACTGGAGAGTTTCCCCATTTAGCATCGCCGATCTCATTTGAGTGGCCCTAAGTGCTTCGCCTTTGAACCTCGCGATGATTAAGAGCATTTCCATGATGAGCTGGCTGGCTGTGTGGAGACTGGAGGTTAATGACTATTGGGAGCCACGCCCGTGGCTCAGATTGTGCCTTCTGTTGCCTTTCTCTTCTCCCGAGTCTGAGGACCTGGCCTAGGGCTGCTTTAGGGCCCTTTGTGTACACCAGGGGCGCTCAATAAATGCTTACTGATGACATGGTCTTTAGACACACATGTAATTAGGTCATCTAGCTCCATCTATTCCTTTCCTTGAGTAGCTTTAGGTTTACCTGTGTCCACTCACCTTCCCATTCTGCCACCTGATCACTTCTGAGGCCTGCTGCACCTCATCCATCAATGAGCCTAAATGTACCTCATCTGCTAAGGACAGAGCTGGTCTGATAGCCATGGGAAAAGCCACAAATCACGTCTCCTCCCAACGACTGCAAAGAAGGGCCGGGAAAGTTCCCGAGGCTGGAATGAGGCAGTGGCTGGGAAATTACTAGATACAACTTGTTTCTATCAGTGATTAGGGGGGTTTCTGGCTAAACTGATCGAACGGGATTCTTGCTGAAGGGGGGCCAGGTGGTCAGACATCCCCCGGGGAATGGTGGGGGATGAGGAATTTGGTCAGATGTTGAGGATAAGGTTCTGGCTAAACTGACCTCGCAGGATTCTTGCCAACATCGGGCGCTGGAGGATGTGCCCCAGGACAGGCCTCGTGGACAGAGAGCCTGATGGGAGTTGGATCAAGGGGAGAGTCTTTGGAACTTGCCAACAAGAAGATGGTTGGGATGAGAAGTGAAAGAAGGGATGGTGAGGTGACAATCAAAGCATTCCACTCCCGGATGGAACCAGTGACCCTAACCTCCAGAACAGCGATTCTCAACCTGTGGGTCGCGACCCCTTTGGGGGTCGCACGACCCTCTCAC
Source organism: Lasiurus cinereus (assembly GCA_011751065.1). Classification (NCBI taxonomy): domain Eukaryota; kingdom Metazoa; phylum Chordata; class Mammalia; order Chiroptera; family Vespertilionidae; genus Lasiurus; species Lasiurus cinereus. The sequence goes on from JAAGEH010000378.1 coordinate 24,788, forward strand.
AGGGGTCACCTAAGACCATCGGAAAATGCAGATATTTACATCACGATGCATAACAGTAGCAAAATTTCATGGCTGGGGGTCACCACCACATGATAAACTGTATGCAAGGGTCGAGGCCTTAGGAAGGTTGAGAACCACTGCTCCAGAACCATGTGCTCTGCCCCTTCAAGTGCTGGGGGCAGGGTAATGTGGTGTTGCTTCATGTTTCCCCAGCGTGGCCACCAATTAGAGAGAAGGTACTCAGGAAGATTCTTAGACATCATCTAGGCCAAGAGCCTTCTTTTATTTATTTTTCCTTTAAAAAATATATTTGTATTGATTTCTGAGAGAAAGGGAGAGAGGGAGAGAGAGAGAAATATCAATGGTGAGAGAGAATCATTGATCGACTGCCTCCTGCATGCCCCCTACTGGGAATCGAGCCCACAACCAGAGCCTGTGCCCTTGACCGGAATTGAACCCAGGACCCTTCAGAGCGCAGGCAGAAGCTCTATCCACTGAGCCAAACCAGCTAGGGCAAGAGTCTTCTTTTAGAGATGAGACAGAGGATGAGAGAGCTCATGACTTGCTCAGAATGACAAGAGTTAGAGACTGCGCTGGCTTCTCCCTCATGTGGGACATCAGGCACGTTGTGGTGTAGCCCCAATGTGGAGTCCACTCAGAAGGCAGCCAGTCAGTGTTGGTGGATGAATGCTTAGGAATAGCAGCTCTGAGGTCAGAGATCTTGAAATGCTTTTACAAAACCCAGGGGTTGGTGCACCAGACCATGGGACAGCTGCAAAAGAAGGTAAAAAACAATCATGGATGAGGAAGCAGGAGACCAGGTTACTTGCCAGGGTTTCTGAGGTTTAGTGAGACTTTCTCAAACGTTCACGGCCGAATTCTGAAGCATTGTGCAAGACCTCCATGCCTTCGTGTACGCAGTTCCTCTCTCTGGAACAAATTTCCCTTTCCTTGAACAGATTCTCCACCTGCTTGTAGAACTCCTACTCATCCCTCAAAACCTTGGTCAGCCATCACCTCTTCTGTGTACCTTTGTCTGATCCTTTTCATCCAGGCAGAGTAATTCCCCTCCTCTTTGCACACACTTTTAACGTTGCACATCCTACAAATATGTGCTTCTATGTCTGCATACCACTCTAAGCTACTTGTCAAGGTGTCTGAAGGAGCCACATCTTGCCTTTTTAGCTCCGTTCCTTGGCACAGAGGAATTTCCTATAGTTGATATTCTAATTGGATTGAACATTTTCAAACTTCAGGTTTCCACTGTCAGAGGGAGCTGAAAATCCTGGCCCCCGCTACCTGACAGGACTTTAAAAATAAGAATGAGATGACTAATAAATAAAAATACCTCGATAAAAGGCACCAAGGTCAAGTTCAGGAAACTCTTGCTTGGTCAGAGCACCTGGTTACTCAGCTGGACATGAATCGACCTTATTAGGTTCAGGGAAGGCTGGGGCTCTCCTATGCCTGCATGCAAACACGGACGTGGGTGTCGGTCAGTTCACGATGGTGATTAAGAGCTTGCGGCTGTCTGAAGATGTGACCGCCCAGCCCTGCAGCGCCTTCCCTTTTTTTTTTTTAAAATATATTTTATTGATTTTATTATTATTTATTTATTTTTACAGAGAGGAAGGAAGAGGTTTAGAGAGTTAGAAACATTGATGAGAGAGAAACATCGATTAACTGCCTCCTGCATGCCCTCCACTGGGGATGTGTCCGCAACCAGTCTAGATGCCTTTGACTGGAATCAAACCTGTAACCTTTCAGTCCACAGGCTGACGCTCCATCCACTGAGCCAAACCGGTTTCTGCCCTTCCCTTGCTCTTGTTCTCTTTGTGCTCACTGCTCTCTGGCATCACCCGATACCGTTGTTTGCTCAGTGAATGTCATTCTGTGGAAAGATCCATTCTCCCTTCCTCCTCGGCTGGTGGCCAGGTGCCATTCCCTAACCCCTCTTGAACTTGGACATGCCCACCAGACTAGATTTCACCCACAGACAGGAAATGGACATGACAGTCGCCTCTCCTGTCAGGCCCGGCCTTTACCACCCAGGGGGTGGCCCCTCATGCTCCCTCCTGCCTTCCTGCTGGTGACACTGGGATGTGGCAGCAGCCCAGGTCTACCCAAGCAGCCAAGACTGTGTCCTAGAAACCTAGCAGAGCAATGACTTGGCAGGAACCTGGGTTCTCCCCAAGGACCACATGGAACAGGTTACAGAGGTCCTTTGTTTCCGCAATCTGACCTCACCCTAACGAATGCACACGGATGCTTTGTGACGGCAGGGACTTCGTCTTCGGTTCAACGTAGTGTTCCCAGTGCCTAGAATCCTGCCTGACGCATAGTAGGTGCTCAGTCTCATATTTGTGCATCAGTGAACGGAACTAGACTGCCCATGCTTGAATCACTGACAAGCCATTGACCTTCAGCCACGTAGACCTCAGACCCTTCCTCTGCAAAATGGGGGTAGTAATTGGGCCCACTCTGTGGGTTATGAAGAAGATAATATGTTTATAGCTCACAGAGCAGTGTTGAACACGTGATAAGCATTTGGTGTTTATTATCATTATCATTATTATTATTATTGCATAAGTGTGTTTTCTGCAGCTTTCGAGATCTTCAGTGACACTGAACATGATTTCAGGTTAAATTAGAAGCAAGCGTCAGGGGCCAGAACCCTCACACATGGGTAGTAGATGCACCTGTGTCTGCCACTGGCTGACACCGATAGAGTGGATTCACCTGTAAATTGTTTATTTTCTGAACTCGGTGTGCTGGCTTCGGAAAAGGCATGCAAATGTATGCAAATCACTTCAATCCGCATAACAATAGCCTCCGGTGTGCCTCTGCATTGCTGGGAAGAATTCTGGTGGCTTTATACTCCTCCTTTCAGTTCCACCTTATGTCAGCCTTCCCATCTCCCTTCTCAGGAAGTCCCACACCTGGAAGGAGGGAGGGGTGTGGGGTGTGCGTGTGGAGATATGCGCACACCTGCCGTGGGAGGGTGCCGGAGGGGCTAGTGAGGACCGGATCAGATATGTGCGGCTGGTCCAAAAGGAACATTAACATCCCGGGCTCTGTGGCCCATTCAGTCAGTCAGCCCATTCCATCAGCAGCATCTCACCACCTGCCTGTGCCCTGGAGGCTGTAAGAGCCGCAAAAGGAGATAGGAAACTCGTTCCAGGTTTGAAAGGCCCAGGACCCTTGCAGCTCGCCCGCTGTGAACAGCTGAGGAGTGGGGGAGCCACGAGAGGCTTGGTTTCTGTGTAATGAGCACTGCGCCCCCCCCCTACCCCCGCCTGTCCACCTGGCCATGGCTCTCAGGATCCACGGAGGTGACCGGTGTAAGGGGCTTCGCAATGTGTAAGTGGTTAATGAGAGGCTCAGGCCATCGGTATTATTGTGGGTGGGGATGGCGGGGCGGGGGTTGAATGGGTAGGGCACATGGGGTCGAACAACTACCGTATTTTCCGGCGTATAAGACGACTTTTTAACCCAGGAAAATCTTCTCAAAAGTCGGGGGTCGTCTTGTACGCTGGGTGTCATCTTATAGGGCGAGTATATCCCAAACTCTATATTTTAACTGGAAAAGTCGGGGGTCGTCTTATACTCGGGAAAATACGGTAGTTCTGAAGCATCATGACAGAGACCCCCATCTTTTGAGCTCTCCAATGCATCTCAGATTTCAGATATTTTGTCCAATTATAATTGCACATGACGGCTTCATTCATGCATGCATGCATGTATGCACTCCTTCATTCATTCAGCAAATATGCACTCCTTCATTCATTCAGCAAAGACACTGAGCACCTGCCCCGGCCAGGGCCTTATGCCGGGTTCTGAAATCTCAAGATAGAAAAGATGTAATATTTGCTTACAAGGACCTCTTTCTTCTCACGCTGGGGCTGGCAAATCCAGCAGGGGGACAGACATGTCATACATAAACGCCACACCACACGTAAGGGGACAGTGACAGGAGCCCAGAAAATGGGAGAGGCAAAGGAAGAGATAGCTGGCTGCACCTGGGAAGGTCAAGGCCACCTGGAGAAGCGCAGGGTGTCTCCCAGACTGAGCCTGAGCCAGCCAGGTAGACGGGCAGAGGGTACGCCATGTGCCAGGGCACAGAAGCGTGAAGCCACGTGGCCATGCGCTCCAGATCTGGTTTGGAAAACACGGTCATCGGTGTCAAGCTGTACCTTTCCCAGCCAGCAGCCCGGGCTTTCCCGCTCCTCCAATGCCCGTGACATTTACGAGCTCCTGAGACCCGTTTGGCAGCGACTGTCCGCGGCGCGTCCTTGAGCTGGGTGCTGGCTGTCGCCGCTGCTGCAGGTCCCCTCTCTTCAAGGAGACTGGGCGGCACCGAAGACCGGAGGCTGTCTATTCCCTCTGTGTCTCCCCGGGACCCAGCTCCAGGCCTTGCCTGTGAATATCGAGCAGGCGGCAGGCGGTGGTTGCTGGAGGTTGTCCGAACCGTGACCGTGCCGGATGCCACCCTTTACGGAGGATCCCCTTAAGAGGCTACGCCACATGCTAATTTGCACGTTATCGCTTTTAATCCTCACGATCATCCCACGAGGTGGATGCCAGGCACCCCCATTTTACAGGTGAAGCAACTGAGGCTTGGAGCGGTCTCATCACTCGCCGAAGAGGCGTGGCCTCCTAGAAGGGCTGAAACTGGAATTTGAATCCAGGCTGACGCATGCACGACCGAGGCTGAGCTCTGACTCTACCCAAGTTCACCGCCTCTGTTTCATAAACAGCGCGAGTCAGGGTTTGACAGGCTGACGGCTGAGCCCTGAGCTCTCACCAAACGGTGGACCTTTCTTCTGACGGCTGCCTCCTAGGCCACGGGCTCCCTGCTCCATCTCTGTACTTCCATCCCTAGCATGGCACCTGTTCCCCCAGGATGGAGAATGAGGAGACTAGAAAACTGTCCGTGGCAATTCTGGAAGACTCCCTGGAGGAAACCAGGTTCCTTGGAATGTGGTAAGAGGGGCACGGTGGAAAGGGGGTGGGGTGTAAGGTTCAAAGGTGGGCACGATGAAGCCATTTAGGGGGTGCTATGTGCTTTGGAAGGAGTGGAAAAGAACTAGAGGTGTGTTTGGAGGAGCCCGAAGTCCCCGACTATTTCAGGGGTACAGCTGGAGCAGTTTGAGCTCCACACGAGAGCCCTTTCCCTCTGCAGGAGCAGAGCCCGGGCCTCCTCGGGAGTGATGAAGGTCCTGCCTCCTCCGGAAGGGATGGATGGGCATCTCCAGGTGAGGGACCCCTGAGAAACTGGTAGGCTGCTTGAGAAGCATCATTTATAGGTAACAGTTAGCTAATTAACTGTTACCTATTTAATTAACTAACTGTTACCTATTAACTGAATTCAAATCCCAGAGGACACCAGAAGGGCAGTGGGGACTTCAGTATTTCTTTTTTTTTTTTTTTAATATATTTTATTGATGTTTTACAGAGATGAAGGGAGAGGTATAGAGAGTCAGAAACATTGATGAGAGAGAAACATCGATCAGCTGCCTCTTGCACGCCCCCTACTGGGGATGTGCCCGCAACCCAGGTACATGCCCTTGACCGGAATCAAACCCGGGACCCTTCACCACAGACCGACGCTCTATCCACTGAGCCAAAGCGGCTTTGGCTTGAGTGCCTATTATATTCTAGGGCTGATTCTAGGAACTGGGACAACGTGCTGGCCCTCATGGAAGTTTCATTTAGTGGGAGAAAATGAAAATAAAGAAGTAAACTAAAAAACAAGCTAGGCATTTCAGGGGGTAATAAAATGCTTTGAGGAAAATACAACAAGGTTGGAGCATAGAGAGTGACTGGGAGAGAGGAGGTCAGTGAAGGCCAGACTGAGGAGGTGACATTTAGGCCCAGAAAACCTGAATGGCCACATGGCAGCAGCTATTCCAAGAGCTGGGGGAAATATGTTTCAGCCAGACCACAGAACAGGTGAAGGTCCTGGGGGAGGCACAGGAGTGTTGGGTTAGATAGGACGAGAGTGACTGGAGGGTGGTGAGTGAGGGCAGAGTGGGAGAGGCATGTGGGGGGAGACCGCTCAGAGTCTGGTAAGGTTTTATTCACACAGCAGTGTATCAGCTAGTTACTGCTGCATAACAAATGACCTCTACTGTTCGCAGTCTGGAACAAAGCTCATTTAAAAAAATATATATATATTTTATTGATTTTTTACAGAACGGAAGGGAGATAGTTAGATACATCATCGCAATCTCATCACGGAAATGGCATTTGTTAGCCTGGCCATATTCTATTCGTTAGAAGCAAGTCACACAATGGGTTTCGTCCCCACTAGAGGAATACCGGCAGGTGGATCACCTTAGAAATCTGCCCGCCACTCACAGGAAGCCACGGGAGGCGTCTGACAGGCAGGTGACATGGCCTGATGTATCTTGTTACAAGATCACTCTGGCTTTTTAAAAAATATTGATTTTTTACAGAGAGGAAGGGAGAGGGATAGAGAGTTAGAAACATCGATGAGAGAGAGACATCTATTAGCTGCCTCCTGCACGCCCCCTACTGGGGATGTGCGCACAATCAAGGTACATGCCCTTGACCGGAATCGAACCTGGGACCTTTCAGTCCGCAGACTGACACTCTATCCACTGAGCCACACCAGTTAGGGCTCACTCTGGCATTTTTTAGCTCCATTAGGAGTAGGAGTGGCGGGTGGGCAAGAGAGGACACCGGAAGGTCAGGGGGGCTTCAGTAAAAGATGATGCCAGCCAGGACTAAAGGGGTGACCGTGGAGAGGCAGGGAAGGGGGCCCAAGGGGCCTCGCCAATGGACAGGAGGCAGGGGCCAGCGGGGAGGAAACAGATGACCCCGGGCTGGCGGTGACATGCGCCCCCTGCCGGTGGGATGACGTGCCTTTGAGTCTCGGGATGTGTGCTCTGTGACCATCTCCTCCTGGGAGAGACAGGGTGACTGACCTCTTGCCGACCTCCTCCAGCCCTCCCCTCCCCGAGAGCACATTGGCTGGGTGGCTGGTCTACCTGAGCAGCACTGGCCGGGAGCAGAGAACAGCTGTCTCCTTGTGCCCAGCTGAGGGATCGACCCTATGCCCTCCGTCTTAGTCTGCTCCTGCTCAGAGCGACCAGGCCAGCGAGCGGGGGCGGGGCGGGAGGGCGCTCACCTGTAACTGCTCACCAAGGCAGGAAAGAGCCAAGGGGTGTGTCTGTGTCCATCTGTCCCTCTGTCCCTCTGTCTCAGGTGGGCTAGGGTTCAGGGCAGGGAGAGTCACTAATGTTCACCCTCCAATGTTAGGGCATCCCTAAGAAATAAACTCCAGAGAGACAAACACAGTCTTTACCTCCACAAAATCTCTACCTGATGTAGGCGAAAAGATAGAGAACCTGATCACTTTTTAAAAAAAATACATATTTTTATTGATTTCAGAGAGGAAGGAAGAGATAGAAACATCAGTGATGACAGAGAATCATTGATCAGCTGCCCCCTGCACACCTCACACAGGGGATGGAGCTTGCAACCCAGGCATGTGCCCTGACCTTCTGGTTCATAGATGGATGCTCAACCACTGAGCCACACCAGCCGGGCAAGGGCTTGATAATGATGCAGCTACCGTTTGTTGTGTCAGTCTCCTGCCAAGCACTCACAGCGATCTCAGTTACTCGTCTTCACAGCCCAGGGATGCAGGCATTTCCCATTTCCCGGATGAAAAAACTGAGGGCCGCAGAGCCCGTGAACAAGAGGGTCAGGATTCGGGTCTGCCCAACTCCAAGCCCGTGTTCCTAACCATACCACCACCCTGTCCCCCCGCCCCTCCTCCCCATTAAGGCTGGTTGCATATTCCTCTCCTGCCCCCAGGAGTCAAAAGGGGCAGCAGCTTTTATTCTCAAGAGGGGGTCCGGGCTTGCCAGAGGGGAGCAGAGCACAAGTGTGTTTTCCTGCGGCAGCAGAGAGTGCCCCCTGGTGGTGGCAGCGATGAAGAGCAGTTGGGGAGGGAACATGAGTAGCCTGGTTTAGCTGTCAGTGGTCAGCAAACTCATAGGTCAACAGAGAGGCAAACCGTGGCTCAGGAGCCGCATATGGCTCGCGAGCCGCAGTTTGCCGCCCACAGAGCTAAACTGTTTGGGGATGATAGAGACAAAGCTGTGTCCATAGAGACTGGGTTCATCAAGTCCGCTTGCCCCAGGCAAAGGGCCAAAGTGCATCTCCTTTCCTGGAGCCCATGGGTGTTCTCATGGCTCCTACCTAGGTCAGCCAGGCACTCATCACCATGGTAACCCAGGTGACATCACCCCACACCAGCCGCACTCCTCACTCACACCTGGTGTCTGCAGCTACACTCATGCTCCTGCATGTGCCATACCGGCATCGTCTCGTTTATAATTCAGGGCCTAGAATGTTGGCTGATTTAGAGGTCAGTCTGATGGGATTGTTTCTGCTTACAGGGGCCAGGCTCCACATGGGGGCTTTCCTGGGTACCACTGTCCACACAGCTCCCCAAGGTGGCACGGGGAGCCGGACATGGGCCACTTACAAGATGAGACAGGAAGAGCTCTGTGGCTAGGGCAGCATGGGGCAGGGGTGGGGATTTCAGCTTGGCCATTGGGGGGCGGCGTGTTGTCATCTTTAAAAACCCCAGCCCCCCTGGGGTTTTTGCCCCCCCCCCCCCCCCCCCCGTATGAGCCTCTTGAATGAGAATCACAAACTGTGTTGATTCTGAGAATAAATATGAGCCTGGAGCTGCCCAGCCGAGCCTCTGAAGGTCCCTCCAGTCACCTGCCCGATTTCTTCACGCTGATCTGATCTTGAGCTGCGAGAGGCCCCTTCCCGGGAGGGAGCGGGGAGCGCAGCAGCTGGGTGTCAGGATGCCTGAGTTCTATTTCCAGCAGCTGTCACTGGCTCGCCGTGCGACCTTGCTGAGGTCACAGCCACGCTCTCCTCGCAGGGGAGAACAGAGGGGGCAAAGCTAGCCTTTTCCCAAGGGAGGCAAACCCTAGAAGGTGGGGTCCCCCCTGCCCCCCCGTGAACCTCAGCCACGCCTGGTCCTGCTGATATTGATGAAAATTCTTCGATTTGAATGCAGGGGACTTTGGGGGGACATAAAGCGAGGAGTTCCTGCCACAGGAAGACTTATGACCACTTTCACGTGACCCAAACATTTCTCAGATCACGTTCCACAGCACTGGTTCTCACATGGGCCTCGAGATGGGAGGGGGGGGGGAGAGTGAGAGGGGAGGAGAGGAGAGGAGACAAGGCATTTTCTCTCTAGTTTCAAGATGAGGGAGGGCATCAAGGCCGAGAGAGAGCGGCTTTTCTCAATACTTGAATGACCAGGGACCCCTGTTATTATTTTACTACCATGCACCCCCCTGTCGGAAGCCCTTGCTAAATGCTCTGCATTTAACTAGTAGAAATTCAGCTCTGTTTTCACTCATCAAAGTCACCGATGAGCGCACATTTCTGCTCAGCACCAAAGAACTAGGGCTACCCCAGCCCACTGCCCAGAAAGGCAGCAGTTACCGTATATTCCAGTGTATAAGACGACCCCCACTTTTGAGAATATTTTCCTGGGTTAAAGAGGTGTCTTAGACGAAGGGAAACACGGTACTCTGGGGGACTTCCTCAGAGGGGAAGGCCCAGTTCCCAGCACACGGTTGGGAACCCTGAGAAGAGTTTACCCTCAAGAAGCCCCGGACCCCGGGCTGGGAAGTGTTCCCCAGAGAGGTCCAGTGGCCCAGGAGAGGCACCGGGGCTGGTGGTGGGGCCAGGGCGGGGGCCAGAGGCCCAACTCCCAGGCCAGGGCTCCAGCCAAGCATCCCGCTGGGCAGGGCTGCCCGCACTCAGACACATGGGCACAGGGGCACACACACCCACAGATATTACAATTTCCAGTGGTACCTCAAGATACGAGTTTAATTCGTTCTGTAACCTTGAGGCGTGGGAAACTATGAGATGCTCGAGTCTCAGTAAACTGGTGGGTCCTGTGCAGCCGGCTGATCCTCTCAATTACTCCTATCTCAAATGTTGCTCGTATTTCAAAGAAAAAATTGCTCGCTCGACGGCTCGTATCTCAAAAATCTCGTATGTTAGGGCACTCGTATTTCGAGGTGCCACTGTATTGTGTATGCAGGGGGGCACTCTCACCCACTCTGGGGGCACTCAGACCCTTGCTCTGGCACCTGCCGCTTCAAGAGGAGGAGACAGACCAGAGAGGGGGCTGAGCCCCTGCAGCTGGGGACCCTGGAAGCATGGGGACACCCCCAGGAGCCTCAGGGAGTCTGGCATGGACCCCCAGTGGCTCCGAGCTCCCCTCCCCCCTGCTCCCCAGGGCCCCTGAAACTCCTCGTCTGTGGAGCCGCTGGCTCAGACCCAGAGGCTCAGGGTTTTGATCCACGCGAAGGCACCGGACTCCGTGTACCCTGGACAAAGGCCGGGGCTTAGCTCTGCGGCTTTAGCACCCACGCCTCCACCAAAGCGCTCAGGGCCAAGGGCCAGGGGCCAGGCCAGGGTCTCTGGGGCCGGCTGCTCAGCAGCTGTTCCCTGGTTATTTTGGTCCAGCTTACCAATTCCGGGGTATTTGGGTCAGAATACCCCAAGCGTGGTGGCTCTGTGGGGCCCCCTCCTCAGAAAGTTTCTTTTCCTTTTTCTTTAAAAATTTTTTTTTATTAATTTTTTACAGAGAGGAAGGGAGAGGGATAGAGTTAGAAACATCAATCAGCTGCCTCCTGCACACCCCCTCCTACTGGGGATGTGCCTGCAACCAAGGTACATGCCCTTGACCGGAATGGAACCTGGGACCCTTCAGTTCACAGGCCAATGCTCTATCCACTGAGCCACACCGGTTTCAGCAGAAAGATTCTTAAATAGACAGTGGGGAGAAGGAGCTTGGCTTGGGGGGCTGGGAGGAGGGGAATCTTGGGTCTGAAGCGAGGTGACCTGCCCTGCTGTCCTTCCAGCCGTGACACCTCGCTGACCCGCTTCCTTGGGGACCAAAGCTGGCAGTTGGTGGGGGTTGGGGAGGGGAGGGAAAGTTAAGGGGAAGAGATCATTTTTTAATTCGGGTTCTTGACCCCGTGGTGGGCCTCCATAGCGGGTGACAGACAGAGGACTGTTCCCCATTTTGCGGAGGGGGCGCAGGGGGTCCGGAGAGGTGGGGCGCGGATCCGGAGGCCGCAGGACAGGGACGCCAGGCCCCTGACCCCCGGTCGCACCCCCCCGGGTGGTGTCTCCTGGAGTCTGGGACCTAGACCAGCAGCAGCTCCGCACCGGCCGCTGCGCGCTCCCGGGGAGCAGGCACCAGGGTGGAAAGTGCTGACTGGCCTGGCACTTCCTGGGCCACAGCGGGGCGTCGGGGCGGCTGCCGGCCTCCAGGACCCCGGGTGGGGGTTGGGAGAGAGAGAGGGAGAACAGCCACCCCTGTGGGGCCCTGCCCAACCCCGTGGGCAGCCCGGGTCGCGCCCCCTTCCCCGCCCCCCAAGAGCCTGCCGGGATGGCTCCGGGCGCAGCGCCACGGTGACCCGGGCTGCGCTCCCTTTGGCTACGGGGTGGCGCGCGGGGAGCGTGCTTTGGCACCGGGCGGGCTCGGGGGCACCGGGCTCGGGGCCCTGGGCTGGGATGCGCTCGGGAGCCCAGCTCAGTCGTCCAGGGCTCCTGGCCGAGCGCACGCGACGGCTCGGATGACCGGGTCCCCGAAATAAGCCCCCCGGCGGGGCCGCACTGGCGACCACCCCTTGGCCACCCTCGCCGCTGCCGTCCCTGCCCCCGGATTTCACGGCGGGTTGATTTCCTGTCCCGGGAAATCCTTCCCGAGTGTCCCTCGCCCCGCCCTCCCGGGTTCACCTCTCCCTCCCCCCCTGCTCCCCCGGCTCCGTCCCTTCCGCTCCGAGCTCCCCAAGGCCGCCCACGCTGCGCTCACTCGCCCCTGCGCGCCCGGGCGCACGCCCTCCCCGCCCCGGCCGCCCTCCGGCTCCCCAGCGCCCCGTCGTCCGGAGAGCCGGTGCGGGCCAGGCCATGCGCCCCCGCACCGCCCCCCGCGCCCCCGCGGGCCCCGCCGCCGCCACCGCGCAGGGGCTCTGCCTCCTCCTCCTGCTCCTGCTGTTGCCGCTGCCGCTCCGGCCCGTGCGCGCCTGCCCCGCGGGCTGCGCCTGCACCGACCCGCACACCGTGGACTGCCGCGGCCGCGGGCTGCCCAGCGTGCCCGACCCCTTCCCGCTGGACGTGCGCAAGCTGCTGGCGGCCGGCAACCGCATCCAGCGCATCCCCGACGACTTCTTCCTCTTCCACGGCGACCTGGTGTACCTGGACTTCAGGAACAACTCGCTGCGCGCGCTGGACGAGGGCACGTTCCGCGGCTCGGCCAAGCTCGCCTTCCTGGACCTCAGCTACAACAACCTGACGCGCCTGGGCGCCCGCGCCTTCCGCTCGGCCGGCCGGCTGGTGCGCCTGAGCCTGGCGCACAACCGCCTGGAGGGCGTGCACGACGCCGCCTTCGAGAGCCTGGAGTCGCTGCAGGTGCTGGAGCTCCAGGACAACGCCCTGCGCAGCCTCAGCGTGGCCGCCCTGGCCGCGCTGCCCGCGCTGCGCTCCCTGCGCCTGGACGGGAACCCCTGGCTCTGCGACTGCGACTTCGCGCACCTCTTCGCCTGGATCCAGGAGAACGCGTCCAAGCTGCCCAAAGGCGAGCCCCGGGGGCGGCGGGGCCGGGACGGGGCTGGGGGGCGGGGGAGGGAGGAGGAAGGGGCTGGGGGAGAGAGGAGGAAGG